>JAZDUA010000129.1:2400000-3000000 GCA_038098605.1 Gryllus longicercus | reverse complement strand
TCAGATCCTCAATTTGATCGGCCGCGCCCTAGCGCACGAGATGTCGCAGGAGCGAAAGCAGCCGCGCACAGCCACCGAGCCAATTCCCTGTTCTGTTTTACAGCTCGCGCGCGCGGACCTCTTGTGCAGGACTTTTCCGAACAACGGGAACGAGTTTATCAGTGCGGAAACAAAATATTAAAAGAATGGTTTCTGAATGGAACACTAGTTCAACAAAACCCATACGCCTCTAAAAGTGGACATTTTGCTTCACAGATTTTACATTATTGTATAGTCAATGCATATGTTACGTAATGATGCAAGCAAATGTGCCGATATCATTAACGTCTCGTTCTTAGGTTGCACAGCCCCCACATAATCAAAAATACTTATTATATATACGAGAGAGAGAGGAGTGGAAGAGGTGATAGTTGGAAGATAATTTCTATTTGCCAATAATCAATTGATTGAATGATCAACTATTCAACTATGATCAATAGCACCGTTAGTATCGTGAACAAATCGTAAATATCGTTAATAAAGCCAGTAATTATTGGTACTCATAAGGACCTTAGGTTCGCACTGAATAGGTCGTGACCGAAAATAAATCCTCAACTACGCTGGAATTTGAACCCGAATCAGTCAGGTCGACAATCATGTCCGAACCACAACGCTGTCGCGACACACTAGTACTTTGTATTCCCGAGACAAATTTGAACAGCGAATGATTAGCCATGCAATCTGATGAAATTTTAATTTTTCTTGTTTGTTTTTTTCTGTTTTGGTTGCAATATGTTTTTTGCAGATTAGGCATTGGTTGAGGAGGAATCCGAAGGAACAAATGGTTTAGTTTAACTTTAGGACATTATTTCTTGCAAAGCGTTGAAGTAATGTGTTTGTATTTTGAGGCATGCGCCACCGTCTTAACCACTGCTGCAGTAGGTCTAGACTTTAGTAGATTCGTTGATGCGTCTTCATGAGAAGCCAATATTGCGGTATCGTCGGCGAAACTTGCCACAGTAGTGAAATCGTACATTGGTATGTCACTGGTATATAAGTACAGAATAGGAGCGAGAACTTGGTATTTGACTTGAAAGTAGCTGCCAGAGAGGTATGATTTCAATAAAAGATAATATTCCTGCGGTATAATGGATATATTTTTTATAGAAGCCCATTGTGTCATACTTTATGCAAGGTTTGCCGGTTGCCTAGAAAAGCGTCTGATCAGTAGCGTTTTGATTGAGTATTGCGAAAGAGGGCGCCTTCACACGTCACAGAGGCACGCCATAAGCGCCAAGGCCCTTCCGACGCCACCGCTGCACCCCACCGCCGGACCGCCGCCCGCCGTGGAAGGGGGTGGGTTCTGCAGGGGTAGGTTTCGCCGACCCTCCGGTGACAACGAACAAAGGGACCGCTACAGGTATAACGCCACGACCGGCGGCGCAGTGGGTATGCCCTCCTGCGCTTCGCGTAGCGAGAGTCCGCCGCCGAACGCCGCAGCGGCGCAAACCCGCCGCACTTGGGATGGTCATCATTGAAATCAATTCTCTGCTACAAGCCGCGGAAAGCGCGACGTGAGAGGGGGTCCATAATGTTAACGACTTGACGGGCTTGTTTAACAATTGAATGATTTCTGAATCCGAATTGGTCCTTGATTAATTAATGATTACGCTCGCGTCAACTACTATCGTCATTAGTCCTGTAAGTGTAGTGCATGCTTTACCGAGGAAGGTGCCGGCAACCTCCCCTACATCCGGCACCGACCTACCCACCTGTTTTCCAGGGAGTTTCCTCAACCAGATATCACCAACCAGCGGGGCACTATCCCTGCCGGGACAAGTTTTAAGCTCCCAACTGGTCTACCAGTATGTGTGGTAGTGTAATGCATGTACCGTGAGTAAGGAGTGAGGATAGGACAAGGAAGAGAAAGGAAAGATCGCGCGCGCCCGTTTGTTAACGTACTGCTCCGGTATTAGCGTGGTGTTGATCGGAGAAACTACGAAATACTACCGATCAGAGCAGCCGGCCGCTAGAATTCTCCTCCAGACAGCGGCTGAATACATAGCTATGGAGGTAGTGTCGAAAATCCTGTCACCGTCCGAACTCGAACCCTAGGACCTTCCGGTCAGAGACACTGCACTCATCAATTGATGCTCTGAGACACATAGTCTGGGCAAATTGGTCTCTTCCTTTAGCAGAGGCTTTAGTCGTTGTAGCAGGAGTTTTTCAAAGGTATTTCACGGGACTGGGAGCGCGCGTATTGGGCGGGAAGATACGGTGCCATTTGGCGATTTCCCACACTTTAAAATGAAAACCATCTGGGCTACCTTTCATTGGCTAGGGAAATCGTTTCAACGAAGGAAAGCGTCGAAGAGAAAGGCCATGAAGGCAATTCCCTTCCTCGGTAGTTCTTGAGGAATGTTACCTCTCATGGGATCATAGCCAAGTCTTTTATTCGGGTTAATGAATTGTTTCATCGATTTTTCTATTTCACTGAAAGAAAATAAATTGATTGGAGGTGATAGTTGGAAGAGGGCATAATGACACTGGATTATTTCTTCTTCGTTTGCGATAGGTTGTAAGGCCATTGGCTCAAATACAGTAAAGTTCTGCAAAATGTTCGGATTGGTCCTTTGGACTTATTTCCCAGGTACCGTTTGTTTTCCGAACAGGTGGAAATTACATCTTTGGGGTTTATATTTTCTGCTGGCTTCGCCGATTGAACAGTTAGTGGTTGCTGTAGCTGATAAGTATTGAGTATACCAAGAATCGTGGGACGCAGTTTATAACGCTGTTGACGCAAATGAAAAATTTAATTTATTTTTCTCAAAGCTCTCATCTAAAGCGTGTTTTCCTTTTAAATATAGAAAATGAAACATTACATGTAAACGCGATACTTGGATAACACAAGGAGTAAGAACATCGTGTAAAAACAAACGTACTCTTTATTAGATTTCTAACATCAAAAGGTATCGCCCGGTTTCCACATCTGCATCCGAAAATACAAAAGCATTTTAGGGACAGTAATACAACAGGCAAAAATAATGAAAAATGATCAGGATATTTTGAACAATAGAACCAAAACGACAGCAAATTGAAAGTATAACCACATCATCTCAAAACTTTGTATGGAAAGAAAATGACGATAAAGAGATGGAAGTGATCCGAAAAAGTTGTTAATATCCTCACTATACACTTTTCGAAAATTGCGAGTGATCTCACAGACTAAAACCACAAATTGCAACATCATACGTTTCCCAAAAACTTATCGAGACAATGGGAACAGGATTTATCCACTTTTTCGATACCAGGGCTTTCAATATATCAGAACTTTTATCGAAAAATCCCGGATTTCTGCGCAGAAGTACAATGTTTAATTTTAACTACGTAATTACATTACATTCTTCAGAAAAAAGACATGTGGTTATTCTATGTTTTACAGAATGGATGGTAATTTTGTGAATGTTTCAACAACTATGAAAGGTTCATGTCAAGCAGGAAGCTAGTGTGCCACCTTTTTATTTACTAATACTAATGATAAGTTTTGTGAAGACATGTGACAAAAGAGTGGAGGTTTATAACATTCAAGATGTTTTATAACAGTTAAAGAGAAGCCTAACTAAAAACGAATATTTTTGTTAGAGCTCATATTGGAAAAGTGATTTGTAGCACTGAATTTAAATAAAAATTTATGGGAAACAAGTTAGAAGCTTGAATTTCGTTTGTCCATGAGAACAATAATTTATAGACGCCAAAAATATTTTTAAAAGATGCAATATCTAATAGAAGAGGATTTTAAGCCCTACTGATGGAACCGTGGGGTTTCACATATCACTAAAAAAGCCTTACCTTCTTCGAATTCATTACCGCGAAAACATGGAATATTAGCGACGAAGAGGGAAATATTCCACAAGGACGCTACAAGCTTGAAAACCGCGAAACAAAGTTACTGGCATCCAGCAAAATTGGTAACTACTGGTTTCTAAAGAACGATTATATTGTATGTTAATTGTTTTCTTTGAATTTATGCGCGCATTCGCAATTACACCATTATTTCATTATGAATTAAATAATAGTAATAGTAATAATAATAATAATAATAATAATAATAATAATAATAATAATAATAATAATAAATCATACGATAACGACATCATGCGAAATCTCCTTCGACACGAGATAGAGTTCGAAAAACTTCCATTCAAATTTCGTGGACTGTTAAGGAGAATATACGAAAATGCCAAAGCTCCGAGAGTGACCGCGAACTGTCTTAAATGAGGTGGCACAGACCTCGGGTAGATGTCTAGATATTACGGAAATCAATCACATCCTGTATGCAACTGGATATCTGGTATCTCAGATAATTTGGGGGCAGCCAAGAACACCGACGGCCGACAGCCAGAGTAAACACTCGCGTACCCACATGGAAGAAAAGAATTATGAAACGGATAGCCGACACTAAGCGTGAAATATCACTCATAGCCGAGGAATCTTCTAAATCAACGCACGCCTCTGAAGTTGAACGAAAAATTCCATGTTGAACAAAAATACCAAATTGGAAATGACACAAGTAGGTTAATGGTAGTTCAGAAGCTAAAAGAGAAAATCTAAGCATGGACTCAACGCATTCGATATTACAAACGTAGAGTAGATTCCGTGTGCAGAATAGGTTGACTGAAACAGACGCGAAGAGATTCTATTGTAAAATGACTCAAAAACCGAATGGCAATGCCGAATGAAACAGAGGAACATGTTCACAAATTCTCCGAAGCAATTAAGAACATGGGAAAACTAATCACCACCCGGGATTGGTAAGATCCAGAATTATTGGATTAAGAAATTAACAGCAATACATTATCATCTAGAAAAGCTGTAAATAAAATTTTAGAAACCCCAAAGGAACTCCCGAAATGGCTCACACGCGGTATCATTTATTTGCTACCCAAAGCGGGAGCTCTTTGGCGAAGAACTACAGGCCAATCACTTGTCTGCCAGTACTGTACAAAGTTATAACTGCAGCCATAGCTGACAAAATGTCCAGACACCTAGAAAGGGACCATCTGTTGCCAGTTGAACAAAAAGGATATCGTAAAGGTTATGGCAGGAAAGAAATATTCCTACTAAATAAAGTCATCTTGAATGGCGTGAAGAAACGAAAGTGTAATTTAAGCACGGCTTAGATTGACTACCAGAAGGCCTTTGACAGTGTATCACACAACTGAATTTTGAATTCTATGAAGATATATAGATTTCATCCTAGACTTATTGCGTTTTGCAACGCTGGTATGAATTCGTGGAGTACCAGGTTACTAATATACAATGGAAAGGAAGCGGTAGAAACAAGAAGTAGCCAGATCAACCTCGCTATTCCCTCAGCTATTTTGCACCAGTTTGATCACACTATCTAGACAGTTGTCGCAAGCTGACTTTGGTTACAAGCTCCATGGCGACGAACGACCAGGATCACATTTTTTATATGGACCTTAAGTGTTTGCTAAGAATAAAGCGGTTCTCTCTGAATGACTAAGAATAAAGCGGCTATCGCTATTCAGATATGACAACTGCATGAAGTTTAGTCTTGACAAGTGTGCAAAAATCAATTTAAAGAGACACAGTGACGTCAGAGATCACTGAAGTTGATATGAAACTGTGATTCCCGATCTTGAGCCAGGTAAAACTTACAACTATACATCTCGAACGACACAATCAAAGAGAAAATTCCTAGGAGCATTACAGAAGAGTGAGACTGGACCTGCAGTCCTCCTTGAACCCCAGGAATATCTGCGATTGTTAGTTTGGCAGAGCCAGTAGTCGAGTACAGTTTCGGGTTCGTGGACTGGACTAGAGCACGAAATTCGAATCATGGATCGAAAAACCAGAAAACTGCAAACAATCCATCAAATCGACCACCCTTGAGCTCAAGTACATAGAATTTATGTGTCACGTAAGGAAGGAGGAACAAATTGAATTGAAATTGAATTCCTGGCCCAATGAAATAGTCGTGATGGGAAGTATGTAGTCAGTCATCAAATTTACCTTCTAGTGAGGCAGATCATGAAATCTGACCGAAGATTGGGAAACAGAGGCATTGTTAGTGTAGCGAGAAGCATTGCAAAGAAAACTATGCAAGACGCGCAGAATAACACAGAAAATATCTAAAAACAACGGACAAGGCGCAGATCAAAAAGATATAGCTTTAAAGGATATATGCTTAAAAGGGGAAGAATGAATCCAGAATCGGAAGCAGTTCTAATAGCTCCTATGCATTAGGCGTTGAGAACATGACATAATGATAAAGCGGTTCTCAAAATTTCTCCAGATGATAAGTGCCGCATCTGCCAGGAACAAGTAGAAACCATTGATCATATCGTCTCAGCTTGTGGAATCCTAGCAAAGATCGAATACTTGAAAAGACACGACCGAGTGTGTAGTTACCCCCACTGGCAGATCTGTACCGCCCTCGAAGTTCCAAATACATGCTCTATCTGGTACAAAAACTCACCAAAACCGATGACGTCTGATGAACTGTGTACAATACTTCCGACCAACAAATTCAAACAGATCGCATGATATCGGTAAACAAAACGGATATTGTTATCCAGGATTTGGAGGAAAAAGTCATGTCTACAAGTAGATGTTGCTCTGCCTTGCGATCAAAACATCGTAACCAAGGATGCAGAGAAACGTCTTCAATACAAGAGCTTGGAAATGGAGCTTCGAATGTGGGGCGTACAAGCACATGCGGTACCTATAGTCATCGGATCTCTTAGTTCCGCAAAATGTGTACAAGATCTTGGATAAACTCCTAGGTCATTTAAATATCTGGGAGATGCAAGACATTGCTCTGTTTGGAACAGCCCACATTTTGCGCAAAGTATTGTAGAGGCATAGACAGCCCCCAGATCTGCTCCTTAGGTAGCCTCCATCTGTACTCGTGGCTTAGAGGAATAATAATAACCACAACCCCACCTAGGGAATACACGACCTTGTAGTTGGTGGTGAAGCTTGAGTACTCCCGTGCGCCTCAGAGGTATGACAGCGGTAGAATAGCTACTGGGAGGGCCTCCCTTGCGGGGTAGGTGCAAGATGAGGGGTCAGTCGAAGTACTCGAGAAGAGCGCCTCAACGGCACCAAAGAAGAAAAAAGGATTGATGGAGATGGCGGAAGAAGCACCTCCAACACTGCAGGCAGCTGCAAACGGCCTATGTCTCCATGTTTGGAAGGAAGGGTCATGAACCCTTCGAGTTCCTGTTAGCGGCTCATGGAGAGTACAGGAGAGAAACTGGGTTGGCACTGATTAGAGTGGAGGGCCGAACCTTGCATTAGCCAGCGAAGGTGGCTGCCTTCACCCGTCAGTGAAAATTCCGTAGTTTAGTGATGCCGACTGGCGATCGGAGGGCCCCCATGCTGGGTCATGCGAGGGGATGTCCCGTGGCCACTGTGGGGCGCAGTAACAGACGACAGGAAATAACCCATGAGTTAGGTGTGGTCTGTGATCGTGCTTCCTAAGATACTTCACTTACACCCATGACAAAAACAGAGAAAGAAAGGTAATGAATCTGAATGTGTCTTGTTCCACCAATGACCCATACCTGCACAAAAAACGAGCTAATGTACCTTGTCGACGCCCGGCCATGCCCCGGATTTTTGTCCCAGGCAGTAGCTCGAAGCCATCGTCAGAGATGGACAAGTGAAAAATTAAAGGGCATAATGTGCCGTTTTAACTGTTCAAATGCCAAAAATGGCGGCCAAGATATAGAAGTTTTTAAGATAGGGAGAGAGAGGAACCCAGATATGAGATCTACCCTAGATTCAAGGAAGCGTGCCAGTCAACCACGATACATACTCAGCAGGGAAAACGTCACAGCAGAACAACATGCTGACTTTACGCGAAATGATTATCTTTTTCAATCAAACTATGCACAAGACGAACATTCTGAAACATCTAATTTTCTTGAAAACGATGATCCTGCAGATTCACCTCTTTCCAAATGAAACATCCATCAGCGGTGAGACGAAAAATTCATCTGGCTATGAATCACACGACAAGAACATGATGCGAAATCTCCTACGAAGCGAGTAACAACCAGTTCGTCTACTTCCATTCGAATCTCGTGCACTGTTGAGAATATACGAAAAAACTAACGCTAAGAGAGTGAAAAAAAAGCCAATTCTGTCTTAAATGAGGTGGTACAAACCCCAAGGGTAGATCTACTTATTACCGAAATCAATCACATCGTATAAGCAACTGGATCTCTGGTATCACAGAGAATTTTGGGTCCAATCAAGAATACCGACGGTCGAGAGCTAAACAAAGTAAACAGCTCCGTGCCCGCATACGCCAAAAGAATTATGAAACAGATAGCCGACACTCGGCGTGAAATATCAATCTTAGCCGAGGCTCCTTCTAGAACAACGCACAAAAAATACTCCAAGTTGAAAAAAAATGCCAAATTCAAAATCACATAAGACTAACGGTATCGGAAAACTAAAAGGGAAAATCCAAGCATAGGCTCAACGTATCAGACATTTCAAACGTGGAGTAGATTTCCGTGTACAGAATCTGTTGTTTGAAACAGACGCGAAGAAATTCTATCGCAGTCTGACTCAAGAATCGAATGGCAATGCTGTATCTCCTTCAAAAAATGACGTCGAAACATTTTGGGCAGGAATCTAGGAAGAAAGCAAATCCTGCAAAGACGCACCTTAATACCAATCTGAAATTGATGCTTCCGATGAACTAGTGGGTACTGTGGAACATGTTCACGAATTCTCCGAATAGGAACTAGATACAAAATAAAGTCATCTTGAATGATGCAAGGAAACGTAATCGTAATTTAAGCATGGCTTGGATTGACTACCAGAAGACTATTGACATCACAACACACGAATGGATTTTGGACCGAAGAGATCTATCGATTTCATCGTAGACTTATTGCGTTTTGCAAGGCTTTTTTTGCATTTTTTCCGTTGCGTATTTGGAGATAATAATTAAATTGTAAATTACGAACGAATTGAAGCCAGTGACATTCGTTATGTTGTTTACGTCTGATTTTTTTCTAAGGCTAAAGTTATCCTCCTCATCTTGCATCGCCTTTCGCTACAGTAACAGAACATTTAAAGAATAATTCTCCTGCCACATTTTGGACGTAACAATTAGGCATGTGGACTAAACACACGACAAATATTGTACTGCCTGGTTTGACGTCTATCCTTCGAGTGCCGGCGATTTTTTGGTAGTCTCCATATCATGACAACGGCTCTATTGTTGCATGCATTATATTTATACATGTGGACCCAGCAATGTTTCTCTCCACATGGCATTGTGAACATAAATGAAATGCAAGTTATAAACAGTGAATGAAGATAATGTTTAAGCACTAAAAATCAAAACAAATATTGACATCCTAGAGCCGATTCTCGACACTCCTTTAAAAGTAACCACCACACACTAGAGGTATATTGACTAACACAAATTTGCAACAAGAAATCCAATTTTTGCACTGTGGACTTCACTTTCGCATGAAAGTATGTTCCATTGTAGCTCCACTAGTAGAACTTTGAATGGTCCTATTTTACGTTATTAGATTTAATGAAGAATATAATCTTTAGGCATGTACAAGTGTGAGAATAATATAGACTATAATCTTTAGGCATGTACAAGTGTGAGAATAATATAGACTTTCCATTTTAAAAACTTCAGAAGTCTTAATGAATATGTCATTGTTTTAAGGAAGTTTTTTTATTTGGAAACTGTTTTAGAATTTAAGCGCAGTTTTTAAAAAATCTTTAGTTATTTTCTTTGTTGAAAATTGTGACTAATTTGCTCAAACATTACGCAAAATCTATTTCAAAGAAATCTAGGTGCTACAACACAAGATTTCTCACATTATTCCTAACTTTTGAAATTTTCGAAAATTCAGAGAGTTTAACAAAAATGACACCAACGCATTTTTTAAGCGTATACATGGAAAAAATTTAAAGAAAAAAATTGCAACAGTTTTTAGCAAGGATTTTCCATAAATTGCATTCTCCTAATTTCAAGGAGAAATTACGCAAAAATGTTCGTTTTTCAATCGTGGTACATGACCTCCTTTAAAAGATTGATTTTTTAGAACAGATGTCTTTCATGATAAAAATATCTATATTGAACATTGTGCTTTTTCAGGTCGATCTGGGAATCTTCAATATTCAACTCTATCAGATCAATCTGGGAATATCAATTTTGGAGAAAATTGTCGGAACTGTTTAGTCGCAAGAGTTGAACTCACTTTTTGCCGTCAATCGATTTTTCTGTATGAAGAACGAACAAAACACGGAGGAAATAATCTTCTACGTGTAGGACCAAGATTTATCCAATTTCTCGTTGACAAGGTCCTGCAATATGAGGTTTCCTGTCGGAACGTCGCCGATTTCTAGCGCACAATTACAATACTTTCTCTTACGAAGTAAGCCGAGGAAGAAAAGGTTGTGCTCGACATCAAATTTAGATCTTAAAATGATTTTTTAAAGAAAAATGTCTCCATCTTCAATGATATTTGTATGAGGGGTCCAAACAAATTGAACTTTCGCCGTTTTCAAAACTTGGGAAGTTGTAATGAAAATCGAAGGAGTGGATAAAATCCTGTGAACGGTTGAAGTCAAGTATTGACAATTCGAGTGCCTCACGGGGACTACGACAGAGGATCGCACATCAGCACACGGATCGCCACAGCCGCGAAGCGATAGACAAGAGTGCAAGTGTGAGAGAGGGCTTGCATCGGGAGTAGGGAATATAGTGGTCATTGTGAAGGTGTTAAGGAATGCTTATTTCTGTATAGTAATGTTGAAGATATATTTACATTCAACCAAATAATTACAGAATTAACTAAGGTACTGACCTGGTCGACGTTTATTCAGTTGAATTACAATCAAATAAAAGTACACATTAAAACATCTACATCGAAATTGACATTGAATGGTTGATTCTTACTCGTTAAATCATCTATTTTGTCGGGATTTCTGAATTCTTCTTTCAGCAATAATCGCTTCAATGTTTGGTTTCACAGCCTGGCCTGCAATCGTGATTTCGGAATCGTAATCTGCAATTGGCCTGCGTCGTAATTTCGATTCTAAATGCGAATCAGTAATGCAAGTAATATGACTGGATATGCAGTGTTTTGAGGCCAAATATAACTGTCTATACACATAGGTCGTGCCAAACATTGACAATATTTCCGGGAAAAAAGTTCAACATCCGCAAGTAATTTCCTCTCGGGAATTTCTCATTGAATTGGAGATTGCCAGATACCAATTTATACTTTTCTCTTAACTCACTGTCGCACTGTAAATCAGTAATTTCCTATTGTAGTGAAATGTTAATATAACGCAGATCAACAGTAGAGGGCATGAAATAATGTCCATAGTTTATTTGAGGGTCTTATTGACGTAAAATATTAAATTTTCTATCTAAACCTAATATTGAATCATGAGTGATTGTATTCAGGAATTCATCAGCTATTATTCTCTAGTCATAAATACTTTGTAAATATGTAGAAGAATGAAGTATTTTTCTATAAACTGCCATTCTCGTAAGTCTATTTTCCTCTTGAACGCTTCAATCCTATTTATTGCAACAATCACCTGATTTATACTCTGAAGGGATATATTTAATTCTTCCAAATTCTAGAATAGGTCAATGAAAAGTACAAGATCTGCCTGCCCTAAGAATCTAACCATATTTCCCCTGGTATCCATTTCACCACTAAAAATGTTGCGATCACATCCCGCAGCCATAACTCGTCGCAAACCATTTACTCGGCTGAGCCAAATAGCTTTCATCTAATATAATATATAAAAAACAATGTTTGTTTGTTTGTTTGTTGGTTCGTACTTAATGCGCTGTCGTATCGTTCATCCCATTGCGATAAAAATTTGTCAACTTATTACATGCACTTGTAGTACGAATATAGGCATAGTACGGTGAGAATGTGCATATCCTTGCGCACATAAACGCGCTTTGATGATGATTTTATGCTGACTCAAGCGCCCCTGAACAGGGCGCTGTACGCAACGGCACTCTACGCAACCCGTTGTATCCTTAAGTACGAGTATTAAGAATCTTCATTGTGTATTCTGGCCCTGCGATTGTGAAATTTCGCCCGGGAGAGACATATACAGAGGGAGACAGACACAGAGAGAGAGAGAGGGGGGGCAGGGACGGTGAGAGAAAGGGAGAGGGAAGAAGAAAGATGGAGGGCAGGACGTTAGCCGGGTTCCGGTAGTAAAGAATATCACTTTAATCTGCATTTCAATCTTGACTTACAGTTTGATTTCGTTAACTTTTGTCAAAAAGAACTGTTTGTGACGTATGGGGGAGAAACGGTCACGTTTTCATGCGCTCCAGAACCCCTATCTCCATACTTTTGTTAAGTGCTATAGTTAAATGATGAATAAAAGAACTATAAAGCGAGGTTAGCAACATTTGATATCTAGAAACGTTCTTTCCCGAGTACTAGAAAATGTATTTATATCGATAGATGAACTACAGATTTGATTTTATAGTGTTGCGAACAAAATAGCAACCTACAACCCTGGCTCTACTCCAACCAGTAGTGCCTGCAAGTAGCAAAAGAACTCCACAAACCGTGCGCATAGATATTCGAGTCCACAAGCAAAACAAAGAGACGTCTCAGCATTTGCTCAATTGATCAGGGAAACTGGTCAATAACCTGATCCAGATGGAACGAAAGCCTAATCTTCTCATGATGCTTAGTGATACAACATACATGTGCGTATGAAATTTACACCTTTGATAAGGATACCCTAACATGATTTAACTTCATCTGTTAGGGGCATAAACAGGGACGGCGGTTAGTGTTAAGTGCGAGTGGAGTTCCCCTCCCTTTCCATCACCCACCAAACTGGGTGAAGAAGGGAAATGCAAAACACATTTTTTTAAATTGTCATTTTTATCATTAAATTGTCATCAAATGTTTACCACATTTATTTGCATTAACATTTATCTTATGTACTGAAACTTGAAAGTGAGAATAAAGGGCATTCAACGAAATTAATTGGAGTCATCGGGTTTGAGGCAAGAGGAAGACGAGGGCGAAAGAGGTATACAGAATCTCGTGTACGTGGTCACAATGGTCTGAGCATTGCAAGATGGCGGACGAGGGGACCTCAAGTCTTCAAACACTTCAGTATGTTTAATATAGGAAAGAATAGACTGACTTTGCGATGCAGCTGAATTTCATTGTTTGAGTGGGTGGGAAATTCTTAGTCTGAAAGTGTTCTTAAAATTCTAAGTTCTAAATTCTTAGTTTTGAAACTGACGTGAGGTTAATCATTCGCTTCCAACAGTAAGAATCTTCAGAGAGGAAATACAAAATATAATTGAACTGTCTGACAGGCGGCGCTAGCTGAATCCTAAATGCCTGTTGCCACGTTTTGTCTGCTCACAGATGTGAGCGATTTTTTTGACACTCATTGATGCAAACCTTATTGAGGATAATGGTCGGTGATTAGCACTTAGAAATTATTCACATTTATTTCACAGGCGTTGGCTAACTTGTGATTGGTCCGTATTACTCCCAATTATTCTTGTCATTCCACCAACTAGAGAACGTTCACATGATATCAATGTACTTATGTAGCTAGAACGCAAGATTATTCTCTTTTATTTCTTGCGTCTATATAAACGCAACGTGTCTCCTAGCTCCTTAAGGAGCGTTGAGCGCACAACTGCCTTTTGAGTAAAAATATTTACGTACATAATTATGAGAATAAAAATTACATTATTTAAAAGCGTGATCAAAGTAAACAACGCGGGCTCTTTTAAATTCGGTATTTATGCCTGTCAGTTCACATTCTTTTGATAAAAAACCACACACATACATATTCCCACCTGCATTTCGACCTAATTTGTATATATTAAACAGTATTCTTTTGGGGCACGACGATATTGGAACGCTGTAAATTACTCGTGAAAATTATCTCAAATCTCCAACTATAAGCACTATACGGCAAGGGATACTTGGAGGCATTACCAGCGGGCAAGTCAGCCCGTGAGGCTGACGGAAGAATACATTTCGCACAGTGATGCGGTCTTCATCGATACTCAACTGTTTTAGAATCTGTCACAAAAAAAAAAATAGTCAAATGGCCTGGACGGGTCACGGACCACAACGCTTCATTGTAAAGACTTAACTTATAACAGTTATCATGTGTCATAGAAAAGTACAGTATTAAATGAAATGTATTGAGTATTAGTACACTTCTATGTTGTTTACGACAATCGTTTGTTTCTCGCTCAACTTGGTTGTTCTTGGAAATTCACAGGGAAATGAAGTCGCAGGATCGCAATGCTTCCGACAAATCCAAAATAATAATTTGCTATTTTATTCACAGTTTTTTTTAACTTTTTCGCAGTTAATTATTCTCATTTTCAGGTTTTAAACTAAGAGACAAACCAAATAATATTATATGTAGGTGTAATTACAATATGTTAATTGATTGTTTAGGGTACCCAGGTGCGTCCACTATGGTCGTAAGTTCCGTGCAAATTTTTATCACTGGATGTGTCGGTGATCTCTTGTTGGATGGTGAGATCCGACGCCGAACTACACGCCGACTTGCGTGGTTTTCCCTATCCAGACACCTCCCTCCAACGGGGCACCATTCAATCCGGTACATACCCGGTACAAGTTCCCGACTGGTCTCCGGTCACGTGTGGTAGTTTAGTGCGTTTACGTGTAAGTTAAGTATGAGGATTCAAGGAAGAGGAAGGAAAGATGGCGCGGCGCGTTTGCTAAAGTACTGCTCCGGAACTGGCCCTGTTATTATTGAAAATAACAACTATCGGCCAGAGCTGCCGGCCGCTAGATATGTCCAGAAGACAGCAACTGAACCATTTCGCTGGTGGAGAAAAGTCGGAACGCGATCCCTAGGAAATCTCAGTCAGCGGCACTGCAGTTGATGCCCTGAGCCAACTCAGCCGATAATATGGTAATGATAATATATAAATATTATCTTTGCGACATATTTCAATATGATTTTGATCTAAAAAGGGGTCATATTTGGCATGCGCCCCCCCCCCTCTTCCAGTGATTTATACTACATACTGTAGTATTGGCTGTGCGCTGGGGGCGGGGGTACAGGGCAATGAGGTAGCAGTGACGCTAAGAAATAGCGCGTGGCGCTATATTACAGTCACGATATTCTGAGACATTCTGCATATGTAGAAGATAATGGATCATTACTTATCGTAGTAATTTTTAACATTCTAAGCTTTCTTTAGCGCATGTAGCAACATAACTGTACATACTGAAGTTTTCCTTATACATACCCTCAATTACGTTCTGTACAACCACTGATTTATTTTAATTATGTCGTTAGATATAAACCTCAAAAACTCGCGTCTGACGGGGTTTTGGTTTACCAAATTGCTCGTAATAAACGTAAAAGCACGAATAAAATAAGTACGACAGAATCCAGTGTAGGCGATTTATGTGTTGCACACTTTACGACTGACGATTGCTGCCAATTACATTTTCATGAAATCAAAGTATCTGTAATATATTCGAATTTACACACCTTCATTTCGAAGTTTATGATGTTGGCAGTACACACTAACTTAGAAAAAAAATATTATACATTACAATTACATCTAAGTGGAGATTTCAATATTAATTTTGCAAATGATTCGTCAGAACCATTGCACTACTTTCTGAGACCCGATGCTGTGGCCAAAATACAATTTTTCAGCATTCTTAAATGAACTCTTTATGCTCCATAATGTAAAGGAAATACTTCAAAGTTGACTGTTTCGCAGCCAATTTTTTAATTGCTGGCTCCCCTCTCACAAGGCGCTTGTGAAATCGGCACTTCCTCGTTCGGGCTCTCGCCGAAGGGCGAGCCGAGGTGAAGTTGAAAAGTGTGCTGTGTTCGAACGTTTGTACTTCTTTCATTGAAATCTGTCATTTTGTTATCCTCCGGGAACGTATTTCTCAATGAAATTAGTTTTTATGCGCAAATCAATTCAGAGTTCCTAAAACTTGGTTCATTTTTCCGCGCCGAGATTAGAATTCAGGTCCTCGGAGTTCACTCGCCGTGAACCTCACCTCTTCGTTACTGGAGTCATTTGCAACTTCAAGCAGACACCTAACAATATGTGAAAATTAAAGATTAGTTTTAAAATTAGTTTTATGAATTGTAAAATTTTAAACTTTCAGATATTGATGGTTGTAAGCCATAAATGGAAATGATTTAAGTGAAACAAATAAATCAATACAAAGAAATGAATTAATTAATCATATTTACAAATACTTATATAATTGAGTTTCACTTAATATTGTTTTGTTTTTTGTTGGGTGATTAGCTTAGAGGTTTCAGTTCTTGTTACAAAATGTTAGTAGTGAAAGTATTTGTCAAAATAATATGAATGAAATTATTTCAGATTTAATCCTAATACATCTAATTCTATTCAGCAACTCTCTTAATGTCAAGTTTTCAAAAATTTCTTTAATGGAAGTGCTTTCACATTTTTGCATATTCCCGTTTTTTATTTTTTTAATGTAACAATTTCTGGATTCAAATTTAAAATTAAAAGGTATGGGCATGGCAAAAATTGTCCAAGCAAACATATGAGTTGATGCAAATAATTCCATTGTAGGTATAAACATTTTTGTAGTAATTGTAGCGAAAAAATTTGGATTGTGGAACCACTCTGACGTTCCCAATCAACCACAAACTGCAAACATTTTATGGCTCAGAATACCTCGTAGACCAGGGAACCACCGGACAAAGTGGTCCACCCACGAATGTCCACACACGGCGCCTAACGTACGTCAACCACAAATATAGCTGGGCCAAATTTTACTATTGATTTTGGTTGGGACAACCATATTGCAGTGTGCGGCAACCATTTCTTTTCTTCAGTGCTGAAACTGTTTGAAACTGAACAATTGATGCCTATAGATCGAAGATTATGATAATGATAATGATCATTTCCTGGAAGTAAAAGGAAACCTCTACGCAATTATTCTATATTATACTATTCTTGTTTTCACACATTTCCTCTTATTTGTATTTCGTTATGTTACTCGACTAATAAACTTATATTTATTAATAATAATAATAATACCTTTTTAAACATTTAATGAGATTGCGAAAGTAAAAGTCAATATGGGGGGGGGGGTGCAAAAAAACGGTAAAGACAGTATTTTCGCCGCACTCTATTTTCGAAAATTGGAAAACTAAGTCGAAATGGAAAATTCGAATCCTGCGCTTCGATTGAAGCGGTGTTGTAACACATTAATCAGCAAGCAAATTCGTCCCATTGTTGTCGGTTGTGATCACTGTATGATGCAGATGATATTTTTATGAAAGAAAATAGACTGAAGGTAATAAATTTAACTTAGAACTAACAAACCCACTTCTTTAGTACAAGAAGCTTTGATCGCCGATTAAGATATTCAAAAGTTGAACACTCACTTCAATGTAATCATAGCAGGCTTGTGTGAAATTATTATTGCTTTTCTGGATTATGTGCTGGAAATATTGTAACAGTTAAATAACAATTTTTTCATTCCTTTTTTGTGAAATTAATAAAATAAGGTGCAAGGATGCATGTCAGTTGTCACAGATTATTCTCTTTCAAGTACTAGCTGCAAGATTGTTGACATTGAAAAAAATATCATAACAAGTTATGTAAAATCATGTATATTAATAAAACAATAAAAATTCCCCTGATTGTAACTAAAGTTAAAAGTAATCCTAACTTTATTGTGATAAAGCAATTTTTCTGCCTTCTTCAGAAAATAGAAAATGGAATATTATTTGTGTCTTCATGGGACATTATGTAGAATATGTCAAATCTACACAATATTCTTTAATTTTCACATATAATATTCCAAAAATGTTATCTACACATTTTCATTCAAAATTTCATGAATCATTTTTCTGAAATGTACTAAATATTTAGGTTTACGTATGTTTTGTGCTTCTGTGAATCTTTAGAATATGTAATAAAAAATATGCTTCCATATCAACCTAATTTAAGGACAAATCTGGAAGCTGAAGCTGAGAACTAATTTGTGATAAATGAAAATGTGATGTAAGCTATTAAAATTCAATATAATCTAATAAATTTCAATATTCAGTAATATTTTACAACATTCTTGATTTTAAAACCAGATTCATTATGTGTCATTAAGAGAAAATTAATTATGCATTTCCTTGTTATATGTGATTCCACTACTTCTATGTGTAGTTTCTGTGTATCGTTAATGTGTGTATTCTAAATGACGTTATGATTCCTATATCAAAAAAACGTTTTAGAATATTTATTTATGACTGGAATGATTTGCATGGGTGGATTTCTAAAATTAGAAATATAAAAACTTATGATCTGTTGTATAAGGGTAGTCATTAACACAATTGTTTGCGTTTCACCATGTGAATATTTTTATTTTCTATTAATTTTATTAGCAATATGTTCCAATCCCAAACCATTCTTTAAAACATTTGTATAATGCAAAATGTTTTCTTTTCATGAAAGGAATCTAATTGTACCCTGTCTTGTAATTAAATTGAGACACTAAAGTTTACTATAATACTGATGGGTTGGGGAGATGTGTTTGATTTATCTACAACTTCAAGTTTTGTCAATACAAACAAATGTTTGATTGCAATGATGAAACTTAGTTATTTTAACTTTACTATTATCATATTCACATCAGTAATTCATAATTAGAATAAGCACCAAATAAATGCATACCTACATCAACATTATTTTTTTCTTTTCAAATAAGATTACCAGCAGCAGCAGCAGCAAGTGAGACCAGAAATTGTGAGAATGGCTTAACTTCTAAGCAGGCAAATGTGATCTCAATGTTTAATATGTATATTGCTCAAGATCTTTTTGATTGCATAGCGATCATTGTCAGAGCCAATCTTGCAATGTCTACACAGAAAATGATATTCTACAACATCTTTTTTCTCAAATTACTACGAGATATCAACCTCATCAGTATTATTATTAATGATCTCAAAGATTCTACTATCACATTTCAAAAACAGAAAACTAAATATATCAGAGAAGAACTTGATCTTAAGAAGGAAGAACAGAGTTGCTGCTGCAATGTTTATCTACAAAGCTAGAGATTGGGAGGGCAAAATTTGAATATTATCAAGTTGTGAAAGAAAGAGCAATGTTTTTTGTTGTTTTTTTAAATTTATTTATTCAATTTTGCCTATATGTGAGATGAATGATGCAATCAAATACGGACACTATTCTGGCTGTATTCATATTGTTTTTACCAATTTGTTTGTTCATTGACTTTTTAAATTAGTTCTTCAACTGCTAAGTAGAATGTAGTATGTTAACAATAGTACTGATTATATTGAAACCATTAAGCAGGTTTTGCCATGTCTATTCGCTTTTGTTTATTGGGTTTGTAACTTAGCACTCAATAATGTTCCTGTATTTGTCCATTGTCAAAAGTTTCATATATTCACCAAAAAAGTTGATGTATTTGAATAATGTAGATAAATGGATACCAGAAGAGATTCTTCAGCTGATCAGTAAAAGAAATAAATGGAGAAAAATCTATTCAACAGAAGGTTGGCACAATTACAAGATGACTAAAAACAGTATTACAAAGAAGTGCAGAGAGGCGAAAGAGAAGTGGGTGGAAGAAACTTGTGGAAATATAGAAAATAACGTCAAAATTGAAAAATAAATAAGGCATAGCAGTTAATTAAATCCACAGAATATAAAGCAAGTGAAGTCACACATTCTAAGAGACGAAAGTGGTTAATTATTTTGGGAAGTTAAAAAAGTGATCAATTCTTGGAAAAACTATACAGTGGTGTAGAAACTGAGAATGACGCAGAATATACAGAAAATGAATCTGATGTACTGGAAGGTAAGAAAGGAACAATGATATTAAGACATGAATTTGATAAAGCAGTAGTGGAATTCAAAGACAGGAAGGCTATTGGACTAGATGATTTGCCATGACAGTTAATCAAATTTAGTGGAAACATCCTGAAAGGAAACGTTTTAACTAATATGCAGGTGCTAAGAGACTGGTCGAATTCAAGAAGAGTTAGCCGAATGCAAAATAATTACCATACATAAAAATAAAATCATAACTACATTCTAAAATTACAGGACAGGTAAGCCATGTTGCCAAAATTCTCATCACAATAAAATAAAGAACCAATTAAAAGGCAAAATCGAGCAAAATTTAAATAACATTAAATTTAGCTTTATGGCAAGATGAGGTATGAGAGAAGCTATTACTGCACACAGGAGCATCTTAGAAAAGCATGAACAGGGTCACGTATGAAGCATTTATATACAGGCTTCAAGAAAGCTTCTGTCAATATTACCTGAAAATTATCATTTCAAATCATGAAAGGCATACATCTACACTGGAAGGATCAAAGAATTATACTGCAATTCTATAAAAATCAATACGCACAAATAACCTTCAATAACTAAAAGACGTAAGCAAAGATCAGAAATGGAGTGAGACAAGGATGCTCTCTTTTACCCCAATTAATCAATTTGTTTATAGAAGAAACAATCAGAAATTTGAAAAGAAAAACTAAGGACATAAAATTTAATGGTTTAGAAATACAATGTTTGAGATATGCTGTTGATAAATAGTCTTGCAGGAACCCTGTTAATCAAAATTAACAAACAAAAATCTAAATTCATAATATTCGGGAAAGAGAGAAAGTACACATCGAAGTAAATAATGCTAGATAAAATAGCAATAGAACATGAATGTAATTTTTGCTATCTGGGCTGCTCTGTCACTGAAGATAATACAAGCACAAGAGAAATAAGAAAGCAAATTACACTTGCCAAGAAGTCGTTCATTTCCCCCCCCCCCCTCCCCAACATATATTAAATCTCAATTTGAATATTAGAAAGAAATTTCTAACAAATTATATGTGGAGTGTACTATTGTAGGGTTATGAAGAAAGGACACTTCTACAAAAGGATAGGAGTCATTTAAAAATTGATTTACCATACGTCCTCTTTTCCTCGGACATGCCCTCTTTTTGAAGTAAGAAAAAGTGTCTGGGTGGATTTTACAAGAAAGGACGAAATGTCCTCCCTTTTGATTGGAAGTACGGTATTACTTTTAAATGCAACATAGACGTGTATGTACGGGGTTCAAAGCAAAGAAAAGCCAAGTTCAAATTCTTGAGATCTTTAATCATCCACCAAATACTTCTGGTTTAAAAGTGGAAAAGAGTAATGATAATGAAGTAGGCCTGCCGTGTGATTGTGAAAGTGATCACAATGATTGAAGTATTTATTTTGTCAGTAGTACATATTTTGTTTTTAAGAAAAGTGAATGATTATACTAAAATATTTTATACGAAGTGTCCTCTTTTTCTATAATGGAAATACGGTAAGGCTATTTAAAAACTTCTGAGATGTGGTTGTGGTGAAGGGTTTCTGGATAAAAAGAAAATAGTTCCTGCAAAATAGTTGGAAGAAGAGGTTCAGGTAACCTTGAATGAAAATCTTAGAAGAATTTCACAAAGAACTAAACATTACATTACAGAGATGAAGAGGACAGGAGAGAGTAGTGTCACGGCAACTGCAACAAGGCACGTTTTGCCTAAAAGATGATGACCATAGATTAATGAAATAAATAAAAATATTTAATCCTTTCATTTTTTACATAATTATTGCAAATGAGACAATGTATAACTAGGGCCTACTTAGGTTTTTTTGTAAACTTTATTTACACTCCTTTAATCTATTTCAATTCATTTAATAGCTGTTTATTGAAAAAATACAATTTGAAATTATTTGCATGAGTAAGTTAACGATACTAACCAACAGTAGTGTTGACTGTTAGAAGAATATTTTTTTCTTTTTATATATTTTCCTAGAATATGTATAAATCAAGAGCGAGATATGAAAACATGAAAGTAAAATGAACTGTGAAATTACCTTTAATTAAAAACAAATGCTAATAACATGTTGCACAGAATGTTGTCATAATTATAAGACAAAATAACATTAAATACAATAATAGCTATATTCATTACTAGAACCTATATTATTTTTCAAAACCATTCACCAATGTAACTGGCAACCCAGTAGATTTCTAATACTGATAAATAGGACGTCAAGACCTAAATTTCTATTTGTTGCAGAAGTATTTATTTAAAAGGGAATTACTTTTTGTACCTTCTTAAGATATAAAGGTTAGATAGACAAAGACTAGAGAGAGAAAAGCTACACTAGGATGGAGGTGTGATTCTAATATTCAAAAGTTATTTTGTCAAACACATCTTCTCCCCAACTTCACTTCACCTAACTCATTCCAATAATTATTTCTGCTTTCAGGAACAAATACTCTCTCTTTTTTTTAAAATATTCCATATCATCAACAGAAAACTAAAAATCTTTCGGGATCGTCTGTATTGTTTACTACGGTATCCAACGACAACTGAGTTAAACTAGCCAATTATACACCGAAAACGAAGATATAATCCACGAATCGAAATCTGTGTGCACAATGATACACCCCATGATCGAAAGACATGGGTGAGCTATTGTGCATCGCATCTAACTTCAAACAATATGCTTCAGACACCATTTTGCGTCACAATAAAAGCGGGAATTTTAAATGCAGCCAAATACCAAAATTATCACCTGGTTACAAGTCATTGAAACAGATATATAAAGCATTTCTTTTTAATGTTGCATCTTTTATTTCAAATACACCTTTTTCGTGTTTTTTTGAAGAAAATGATCACTTTGTCACTTTGAAAATGTCTCACAACCTCCTCGCTCTCCATGCAAGATGGCGGCCAGCGTCGGGTCTGGCTTTTCAACCGAAGTGCCCGTGTTGGGGGTCTCGTGGTTTGTGACGTAACTGGTGCTGCGCAGAACGAGCAAAAATCGGTGCGGCGGACAAGCCCAGCCATACCTTTCCACTATGGCTACACCCACACATTCAAAGCGAACAACAGATTTTGAAAGAAAACAAAAAATCGATTTTATGTACGTCAAGAGCTAGTAGGGAAATATATGAATCGGTTATTTATGAAAGGGCCTAAGTCAATTTTTTGTCAAAATGAGATACGGGTGGGATAGATTTCTGTGGGGGCAGGCACGCAATTTAAATATGATAGGGTCCTAGTCAGATAATAACAAAACTATGAAATGAACACCCATTTTTACAGTTTATTTATGAAAAGGCAGTAGTCAAATGTTACACAATCTTATGTTATCTTACAGATATCCCGTTAGAATGCCATGCATAAAATGCCAACTCAAACGGCACATCCGTCCTCTAATGTAACAATCATGAAGGAAAACTCCCGGGCATTTCTAAGACTAGAGGTGCTAAAACAGCACTATTTTCTCGCCCAGACGTTCACGCAAAATTGGGTGAAAAGTATTTAAATTTTCGAAACATTGTAAATGCTCTTATTTTAAAATCTATTTTTAAGGAACAGATTTCATTAAGGAGGAAATCTCTATCTTTAAAAATTTAGTTGTAGAAAGACTCAAAAAAATTTTAACTTCAGGGTTAATCAGGTTCAACTAGCATTAGACCTGTCTATTTTATTAAATTGGCCATCACACTCTCGAACAAAAAAATATAATCAAAAACATTGGAGCCATTCTTTTGAAAATGTCCCATGGGCTTCACGTAAAGTACCCCGTAGAATTAAAACATCGGTTTCAAATTCAAGGGGCCAGCCATTCAGTCAGATCGATTACGGAATATCAATTTTTGAGAAAATCGGCGGAATGGCTTAGCCGCAACCGTTGTTCACGGACGGACAGACGGATGTTTTGCCGTCAATCGATTTTTCGGTAACAAGGACCCACAGAACATGGATTCTAGCTATATCACATGTTAGAGGATTTTTTCTAAATTTAGCAACTGGATTTATTAACTTTTTAGTTACCAGGGCCCTGTAATAACAGATTTTCTGCCGAAAATTTGCCATTTTTTCGCGTAGCATTACATAACGCAGCGAAAAAGTAAAAACAGTTGAAAGTTCTAAACAGTCGATATTTTTTTACTTTTGGTCACAATCATTGTTCAAATGTTTTAGTTCGAATGAAACGCTGATGGAAAGGCCCACAATAAGAACCGAATGCGGCATTTTGAAATGAATACCCAAAGACATTTTCATACGATTTTCGTACATTACCATTTAGTGCAAATTTTTAAAAACTTACAAGTATATAATCCGGGAATCATTATTAATATGCGGCGCTGCATCCTTGTTGATTCATGTGACCACAGTGTTTTGTTTACTTTGCAAAACTCAATTGGTTTATTTGGGTACGGCGTCTTTGCTGTTCGCGTACGACAAAGTCTGCTTCGCCGTTCGCGTTGCGCAAAGTTTCAGGTTCCAATCAATAAACAGTGAAGTTAGGAACTAGTATCCAAACCTGAGAGCAGAAAATGTAATTTTAAGAGAACAGGAAATAATAAAATAATATTTCATTCTCAATAAAACCACGCGTACTAATTTTAATTGAATATCTCAGTAGAAGTAAAAATTACTACCTTCGATGCGCTACTGCTCCCATTTTGAAGCACGTTCTTTAACGAATACAAATTTTTAAAATTTAAAAATGTCCTAATCTACAGCCAAATTATCATTTAGCTATATTAAGAAAGTCATCATGCTGGAAGACAATACGCCCTTTAACGTCTTACTTTCTCGTAAAGAGAAAGTACAGTAATGCTGCAGCAAAAATTGGCTATTTTCCCCACAGAAAAACTCGTATTGTGGGGCCCTGGTAACGAACTAGTACTTCTACAAATACTCTCTCTGCCATTATTTGAAACATCTATGCATTATTATACCTCTACGTGAACTTGCAAAAGTGTTTCCAACCAGCAAAACTCTTTTATCCACGCAGAGATTCGAACTCTGGTTCTTGAAGTCAACACTCCAGCCCGTTACCGCTACCATTCGCACGGTTCTATTCTACACTTCCCACTTAAAACGTCTATATTCTGCTTTACCGACGCTGAAAAAACTTGGGATTTCTCGTATTATGCAATTTTCGAAAATATAGAGTTCAACAAAAATGAGGCCCACACCATTCTTAAGCGTCTTTTAATTAGAAGAGAAATGTTTTTAAAAAATTCTAAGCGTTGTTGAAATTTTACTTTCTCACACTTTATAAGAAATGTTACGTAATCGTACGGCATAAAACAGTAAATTTTCGGCAGAAAACTCTTCTTGCCGGGTCTTGGTAACAAAAAAGTGGACAAATCCTGTTCCTATACGCGTGTATTGTAAATTACTTCCTCTAACACGTGGTGTAACCAGAATCCATGTATTGTGAGTCATTGATACAGAAAAATCGATTGACAGCAAACTGCCTGTCCGTTCGTGTATGGTCAACGCTAGCGCCTAAACCGATCAGCCGATTTTCTCCAAGATGGACATTCAGTGATCGATCTGAACGAACTTAAGTCAGTTTCAGATCAGGATTTGTGAGTTTCAAACAGATATTTTAATTTTTGAGGGTACTTTACATGAAATCTCAAAAACATTTTCATTTTTTTTATTACACCAATTTTTTTATTAAACTTTATCTGGATAGCGTAAAGAATGCTTAAGAGAATGATGCAGGTCTCATGTTCGTTAAAATCACAGATTTTTCGAAAATGGTAAAAGTGCAATTTTTTGGGGACATCTCGCTACAACTTCAATACTGAAAATGAGATTTTTCTGCTCTATTCTTTAAAGACAATTTTGAAATCTGTTCTTTAAAGACATCGTTAGTTAACGTTAAGATTTGACCTGTTTCTGCACGTTCTATTTGTATTGTTTATGGCAGGTAATATTTGTGAGTGCCAGCATTAATGAGAGACGGTCTGTTGGCAACATAAACTAGTTCCTAGGATTAGGATATAAGAGCTGCGATAGTTCGACTCAAGTATTGTTTCGCACAAGTAACACAGCTCGTCACATCCCAATAATGTTGCGATGCCAGCGATTGATTTGTTACTCTTGGCCCTCGATTGATTTCCCAAGGGAAAATGGCACACGTTCTTGTTAAAAATACAGAATAATAATAATAATAATAATAATAATAATAATAATAATAATAATAATAATAATAATAATAATAATAGCCGATCTGGTGGTCGAGATCGCTAAGGCAGTAGTATAGTGGAGTTCTCGGAACAAAGAATCGAGTCCTGCCTTGGGCATGGTTGTGTTGTGTGTGTCTGTATGTTCGTGTTCGTGTTTCTATTTCATCATTCATCATTCATCACCATCAACATTTCATCCCAACCCCCAGGGCTAACAACCGTGGTGTATAAAAATGGAATCGGCGTTAAAATGATGATTCCCCTATAGAAAAATGACGTGCATTTGCCCCGATAATCAAGTCTGAGCCCCGTGGGTTGCACGTATCTCGTGATCCTATGATGGCCGATTCGCGAAGCAAATAAAATAAATCAATACAATATAACAACAAACCGAGCGAAGTGGTTCAGGGCATAGAGCGCTGACGTCACAGTCGAGAGGCCCGGGTTTGATCACCGGGCCGGCCATCCTGCCCGGAGTTTTCGTGGTTTCCCTCCGCCATACAGTCGAATGCTGGGATGGTTCAAAACGGCCACGATCACCTCTCATCATTATCTTATCACCTTATAATTCCTAATTCAAGACTTAGTCTTACCAAGGGTACAGCCGGAAAGCTGATCCCCATGATTACAAACGTTAATTTCTCCGGGATAAATATGACTAAGCCTCGGAAGATAATGTGTAGCATGATCAGAAATAGCCGATACGCAAATAAATAATAATAACGGACTTTTCATTATTTCAGTTCGGTTTGAACTGGCAAAACTAGTTGAGCATCAACTGGTGTCGCTGCAGTGCCTCTGATCGGAGTTGGAATCGCGACGATGGCAGGGCTTTTCGATACTACCTTGTCACCTAGGTCGAATCCAGCCCCTGTCGGAAGGAGAATCCCAGAAGCCGGTTGCTCTAATCGGTAGTTTTCTATAGTGTCTCCGAACAACACCAGGCTAATGCCCGAGCAGTACCCTAACAAACTGACCACAGACCGCGCGCGATCCTTCCTTCCTTCCTTTTCCTTGTCATGATATCACCCTTTACTTACACACACTCCCATGCACTATACTACTATACATGACGGAGACCAGCCAGAGCTTAGAGCTTGTCCAGGTTGGGGCTGTGTCACACTGGTGGGAGATTTCTGGTTGGGGACAAGTCCCGCAAGCCAAAGTACGTCTTCGCCGGATCTCCTCAGCCAGCGGGAAAAAGATTACCGCCCCATCCCACGATAAAACAAGCACTACACTTACAGGACTAATGACCTTATAAGATGAGGCGCGTTGAATCACTAATCAAACAACGAGTGCGGTATGGAGTGGATTTTAGACTTATGAAGGAGGTCGTGAGCACAACGATTGGCTCTTTTCATGGTTTTAAAATATAATGGGAACCTTTTGCAGGAAAACTTTCTACGGAGATTGAAACACGTCAGCTCCCTGTTTATCGTTATGAATGTAAAATAATTTAGTTTTAACATGTTATCATGGTGGTCCACTAAAATGTATTTCATACATTGCAAAACCTATTAAAGAAAGAATTTCATTTTAGTAAACACTGCGACGCACACTCAGACTCACACACAAGCGCAGAGGCGAATCACTACTTACTCAAATGCACCCGAGCGAGATGACATTTCTTCCTTAAAACGACGTTCTTTACACCTATTAGGAGCCCCCACCCTTCTTGGGTTTCTGGTTCCACGGCTGCGATGCGCTTTTCCTTAGCGAATATAGCTACGGGATAAGTCGACGCAATACCAAGAAAATTCATACGTTTCTCTAACCCGGAATTCCGAGAGGGTATTTTACCCACTCGGAATTTTTCATGAGGATATAGCTACCCACCATACCCACATTATCCGCCGGGCCATGCGAGAGATAGCCTCCAAGGAAGAGGCCGCCCGCCATTACATATTTGCTTTTCACGCGTCGCATTATGGAACTGCAAACTTTACTTATTGAATTGAATTAATGCCTTATTTTACGTGGCGAGACTAGGGCCATCAGGCCCGCTCTTCCGTCTGACCACGCAAATTTCGCTACGCTCCTTTCACCAACTAGCAGAGGAAGGTGGTATTTCTTGGGCGAGAAACAGGCGATTTTTGAATTTAGCTCAGAGGCGTCATTTAGGCTTGAGGATCTTTTACAAGCAAGTAAATCTACTAGCATGGGACAGCCGCCTTTACTTCCCCTCCGAAGGAAGGCGTACGAAGAATTTTTTTGCCCTTAAAAATCCACGGCTGCGATCGGGTTTGAACCCGCCAGTCTGATACGCTAACCGTTACACCATCGCCGTGCGCTTCTTATATCATTGGTACGTAAAAAATTGTGGTGTGTGTATATAAGTATACAATGTTATTGCAATATTCGTGGCGGCTGTATTTATTAACATTTTAAATTTACACTAGTGATATATGCGTATTTTATTGGCTGTTCTCTCTCTAGCAGAGTGCTTTCTACGTTTTGAAAACCATTTTGTGATCTTGTGCAACAGTAGCAAAATGTGGGCCACTGATTTGTACAAATCTGAATAAATTTTGAAAAATATCAGTTGGCGTGTTCTTTTCTTGTGTATGTGAAAATAAAACAAAGCGTTGCGTTGAAAACACCAAACAACGAAATTCATCACTATTCACTCTTTAAAAACTGCAAAATAATCCACGCCATTCATGAACTTAATTCAGACCAGTAAATATAAATGCGTGAATACGTGCGTATTTATTTATTTACTTACTTATTTATTGTATGCATGTATGTCAGAAAAAGAGAGGAAGGAAGGGAAGGAAGGAGTGGGGGCGGGAGAGATAAGATAGAGGAGATGAAAGGCGTCGCACACCCTAAAGGTAAGACGAGCCGCCGCTGATATAGTCTTTTGAAATATTTGTATATTACATTCTACGTAATAATATTTTCCTTGGCGAGACAGAGTCTACCTTGTTTCCCCTCACGATACGTCATTCGTTTCAAAGGTGAATCAAGAAGAAATATCTTTAGTTCCATCAAGTTTTAGGATCCCTACTATTAAGCTGGCGAGGTTCAAAATGTACCTAAAAATGCTGAACTTCATACCTCCAATGCATAACAAGTATTACAAAGATTTCAAAAATGGAAAGCGATCACTGGGTAAATGCTGAAGTACAGTCTGTTGACGGGAGAAGGGGAAGAAAGCACATACTCTCAACAAGTGTGAGTAGAGAAAATCAGAAAAGTATATCTTTCTTTTAATAAGAAATAAAACTGGTCAAATCATTGTTGTTGTTTTTTTTTGTTTAATAGAAAACAGTTATACACTTTCGCCATCTCTCAATCTCCCCTCTATCCCGCACTCTCTCCCCTCTTTCTTCTCTATGATCAATCTGAGAATGGTATTATCACAAATATTGTGATAGTGATGTAAAGATTAGACATAGGCCCGTTTGTTGTAGGTTGGGGTAAATTATGTAAAAGATAGAAAGAATGCAAGTGTAATTTTAGTGTGAAATTGGTGAAAATAATATAATTATGTGTGAAATAATGCGAGGTCAATTGGTGAAAGTTTTCAGGTAAAATATTTTAATCCAAATAAACAGAAACTCAAAGTCATTAGTATTAATAAAGAAAACATACAAATCTAGAATGAAGTAATTATTAGAGCAAAATAACTTTAAAAGCAAAATTTAGTCTCAGAAGAAAGATATATTAAAATTACAAAGTCAATTGAAAATGTGTTTATAAACTGGCTGAATGGAAAGTGTTTGTTTTTGTATGAGTTATGAGAGTTGCAAGGGTAGGGAATATAATCATGTTTGTGACAAGAATGTGAGTTGTGCAAAGTTTGCACGAAAATATGAGACGAAGGATAGTAAATAAATTTCTAAACAAAAATGTAATTAATTTATTAACTGTTTGGAAAGCAATATGCATTTCAATTTAGATTTAGGTTGTGAATATGAAGCTAGGCTGATCAATTCCTTGTGTATTGTGAATGCTGAAACACAAAAAGGAAAGAATACAAAATTAATTATGGGAGTAATGTATAACAAAGAAATACAAAAATGATAAACAAATATTTTTGAATACAGATACTTTTAGAAAACTTTACGGTCATCTAGTAGATATTGTAAATGAAAAAAAAAAATGTATATTACTTTTTGAGAGTAGAGTAACAGGGCAAATGATATGTAATGAACTAAATATTACTATTTGCAATGTGACTCAATGAGCAAGTATACTGGAGGATTAGAAAAGATATAAGTTGCAAAAAGTCCAAATTGAAGCAACAGAAAATTTTTGGATTGGGTTAGTGTGTGGAGAAGAGATGGTTAAATGGTAATTATAAACTATTTATTTTTTTTTACTGTAAAATTCACTTATTTATTTTTATAATGAATTTTAAAATGCTCTGGAAAACTTTTGTGAGAGCTGCAATTGCAATTAAAAGTATCTAATAAAAGAGGACTTCATATAGGTATGATGGAAAAAAACATGTTATAGACAAAACAAATTTATTAATGGACTCAAAAGGAATAAAACGAGTCAAAAATGTGATAAAATTCAGCAACAAAAATTAATTTTTTCTTTACAAATATGAAATGTGAAGTAAAAGTATCACAGACACCAAACATAGCAGGTAATAGCATACTAGGAATAAGAACACAAAGTGAATAATTCTGAGAGAGAAGATATTTTAATATACATTGCATTGCATCATGGGAAATATTTCAATATTAATAAATGTATGGAAAGTACTGCTGGAAGAATATCTTGAAATGAAAAAAGACACCTAAGAGACAGTAGAAAAACAGGAGAAGTAACGCAAAGCAAATTAAATATTACTATGTGAAATGTGACTGTCATGTTAATGAACTAATGGATATTAAAGATGGTTTGAAGAAAATATGTTCCTAAAAATAGGAAATTTTATGAAAAATGAATTAAAACTGAAGGAATACTGAAAAAAAGATAGAACAATTAGCTGTTTATTCCACGAGATTGCTATTTTAAGTAATGAAATTGAAGACTGGAATAAACAGAGCAAAAGAATAAAACCAATAGATTTATATAAGGAAAAAAATATTTGAAAAGTTTAATCCAAATAAACATGATAATATTGAGTTGTGGAAGATCATAGAGTAAGTGAGAAGGAGGAATACGGAATTGAAAATATCTGTTTTTGACAAAGAAAAAAAAATTATATTACTGCATCAGTGATATTACAAAAAAATTTAATGATTTTTAGAGTCAACTTACAGAAGTTAATATTACACATGTTGACTCTCAACTAAAACTCCTTGATGTACAATAAAAACTATTTTGTTACTAATGCACATTTTGCTGCACATTTGTCTGGTGCACTAATGCACCAGACAGTTTATTGAATAAATCACATTTGGAAGGAAGTGTTGAAAAGGGGAAGATCTTAACAATAGTACCAATTCCAAAATCCCAAAGAAAGAAAGGAAAAAGAGTATCAAATTGTAAACTTATTAGTATTCCACCTCACCTGTGAATTAAAATGCTTAGAACAAAATAATTAAGAAATATAATTATAAGTATTTGTAAATGAACAAAATTATAATTGAAGGCTTTCTAGTCCAAATTCGAAATTTTTTAGGAGTCACCAAAAACTTCATAGCATAGATGCACATAGTAATTAATTTATGATTTTTCCCTGCCTTTCAATGAGTTCGACACTGGCTGAAAGGACATATCCTAGCAGAAAGCACCGGATGTAGGAAATAACGGTGAAATATCTCAAAATATGGAATATTGGCCTTATTTTGGTTCTTGCGAGAGTCATCACAGCAATTTTTTTATTATTGGAAATTAGTACTTTATGAGAATAAAATACCATCCTCATCATCATATACTGCGTGATACCTGTTACTTTTCCCCAGTACATGTGTGTGGGTTTAGTTCTGCAAGTGTTCCTGATTTATAATAAAATAATGGGTGTAATATTCATAGATTTGAAAAGAGGTTTTGAATTTGTAAATGGAGTTGTTTAATTGAATTTCAGAAAATGTGAATACAGAGAAGTGTAAACAGATAGTTCCATTCTCATGTACAGACAAAATAAAATGTTAACAAAGAAATAGCTGATGAAAATGACACTGAACATGGAATTCCACAAAGATCAGGACTTGGACCTGTTCTATTCGTTTTATATAAAAATGCAGAGTCGTAGCTAGGGTCATGAGCGCCCCTTGCACGATTTGAATTTTGCGCCCCCAAAACTTTCTTGTAGGAAGAGAAACAGCACAATAACATTGAAAATCTAATTTATATTTAAGTTATGTATACATTTAGGCACAAAATTAGATCTTACTATTATGTAGGGAGGAAAATAAAAGGAGTTCGTTCATATGGTGCAATTTGTCAATGACATGGCCCACATCAATACGTTTTGCAATGTCATATTCAATCGATAGTATAGCGAGATTACTCAAACAGTCTTGACATTACTCAAACGGTTTTAACCAATTTGCGATCGTAAATATTACTTTCTCGCACGTACTAATGTAAGAAGAGAAAATATTGTAATCGTGCACCGGAAAACAGAGAATTTTCGACACAAAAACTCTTATTGCCAGGCCCTCTTAAGAAAAAAGTGGATAAATTAAGTTGCTATATATAGAAAAAAGTCCTCTAACACGTGATGTAGACAGAATCCATGTTTTGTGGGTCTTTAATGTCTACAATGTCTGTCTACAATGAAATTATTTAAAAACTATTTGAAATAACCTATACGATATAAGATTGCTAGCCTTCAGTCGCCCGCTCCGAATATACGCAGTTGGATGCTATGTAAGTAAGAATTTGTATATTATTTCGTATATCATTTTATTATTATTTATAATATATTTGTGTTATTTCATTTTAAATTGCGTCCTTCAATTGTGTTAAATGCTGGAACGAATAGATGAGCGACCTTTGTTGGTTGTTGTTGCCCATTGTCCTAACGCCGCGCCGCACAGATAAGGCAATGACGGCTGCCTTTAGTTCGCGGAAAGAAAACTAATACTTTTATATATTTGTAGAATATTACAATACCATAGTGTTTAATAATTACTATTATGTGACCTATTTTGTTATGGAAAATTAACAATTAAAAAATGTTATTAATATTAAACGCATCCATATAACTTGCAACAGGAATACGCTTAAATTGATGGCTCTACGTCGCCAACGAAGAGTACTCTCCGCTATACAACGGCGCCTTCTGGATATAGAGTCAATATATATAATAAAGCAGAAAAAATACCAAATAATAATTTAATATTTTTTTAAAAAAATTGCATTTACCGCCATTTTTTAACTCTCTAAGATACGTATAATGTCAACTATGTCTCATAATTGTTTCAGAATTTTATTGCCTAGTAATGATATGAAAAAACCAAAAACCGAAAATTGTTATTTTTTCTGATATCTTGCAAAATAATCAGCCTGCCGTTCTGAGATTTTGGGAAAATGGCTTTCAAAATAACACTAAACTTGCCCTCTATTTAAAATTGAATTAAGCTTGAGGGGCACTTTTACCACCACCCCTCCCTATCCCGCTACAGTCTTTGTGTTCAAGCCCAAATTTGTAACGAAAATTTAAATGATGGTAACGATTTTTTTTCCTTTTTATTCAAGTTTCGGTACAAATTTGGTGTGCCTTTGCCCCACCGACCCCGCAAGCTGTGGGTTTGCAATGTGCGCCCCCCTGAGAGTTGCGTCCCCCTGGCAGTCACTCCCCTGGCCAGCCCTTAGTTACGACGCTGTATGTCCAGACGCTATGAGAAATAAAAGGAAGAAGATAGGAGGAATTGAAACTGCTATTATTGAAGAAATTGATGTTAAATATTGAAAATTCATGTGTATATTTGAATAAACTTGTATACAATACACTACCAAAATGTTTAAATGACAAAATGAAATACAAATTTCGGATTTTCTAGATATAAACAAGAGACAAAACACCCAATTATACACTTAACGTCATAGAAACGCTGTATCCAGATGAGCGAGGCGAATTGCTATCATTGTTGGCAACGACGGAAAGGGCAAGCAGAGAGAACGAACAGATAGGGATGATCACACAAGTAGACAGAAACGGACGACAGAGGCAGACAGGAACCGACGGACGTTCAGAGGCGGACAGTTATAGAGGCAGACGGGGACGGAAGGATGGACAAACCATTCCCTGACAAACGAGTCCGTCAATACTTTGTGGGTCGAATCCATCAACACATGTTGGGGACACTCCGTCAAAAACCAGGTCAAGTCCGTCAATGCAGCGTAGTTCCACCCCGTCAACACTCCCTAGAGCAGAATACATGACACTTGTAATAAAAAACATTGTTCTATTCGCTTTCGCGTTTACGTGCGTGAAAATGTATATTTACTTTCTCATATTCGAACATATATACGGATTAATGTAGTTGTTAAATTTAGTAATGCTCCGGGCAAACAATTTCAATATTTTAACGGAAATATATTTTTAGTGTCCTATGTCAAGTAAAAGTGGTTTGTTTCAAAATCACAGTCACGCCACGCCACTTGCCCGTCCATCATTTCATCCAAGCGTCTGCCCATCTGTCTCGACTGCACATCAACCTCTCTGTCCGTCCGTCCTCCGGTATGACCATCATTTCATATTTCTGTCCGTCCCATCACCTGCGGACGGACCATCAGACCATCGTTCCGTACGCCTGTCTATTGATCTGGCCGATCGTCCATCTATTCCTCCATCACGACGTGTGCCCGTTCGCCGGCCCTCTCCGGTGGGTAGGGACGTCTGCACGACCGTCCGGACAACTGTGACACACCGTGTGCTCCTCCGAACGTCAGTCTGTCCGTTCGAACATTTGTGTCCCGCCGCCCATCCGTCCCGCCGCCCATCCGTCTGGCAGTATTTGCCTTTCGGTCTCTCTGTCCATCAGTCCGCCATTCTCTCCGCCCACCAGTCTTTCCATCTGTCAATCCGTGTCTATCCGTCCGTTAAACTGTCGCTTTCGCTATCAGAACGTCTGTCTGTCTCCGTCTTCCTTCCTTCTCTCTATCCGACAGCACTTCCCTCCCCTCTATCCTTCCGTCAGCCCACGTATCCGTCCACCACTCCATTTACCTGCCCCGCCTCTCTATTTATCCGCCAAATGCTAAGTTTAAATTTATAGGACACCTTCAAATACATTTGAGCTAGCTTACGCATTAAGTTCGTATTAATCTTTAATTAATATCAAATGCTTTTTTCAAAATACGAGTATGTTTAGTATAATTTTGAATGTAACGGAGACAATTTTTTAAAATGTTAACACGATTTCTTCAAATACAACAGATTTTTCTTTGAACTGTTTATACAGGAAGAACATAAAGCTATCTATCACAATTCCCACCGACATATTAATAAATTGAAATAATAATTTTAAATATACCTTTTAAATTGATATATGTATATTTGGCTGTATCGAATACAGATTTCAATGGGTTAGCGAACAAAGTTAATTTTCAAGGTAGAAAACATCGACAGTAATAAAACCGTTCTTAAAATTGATTTAGGGGTAAACCATAGCCATAAAAACAACCCATTTTCGGCTACTATTTAGACAACAAAGAATAAATATTGTTTAATAATATTTTTCAACGATTGTTTGACCAAGGTGGTGCCCACTTTATCCCGCGACAATTTTATAATCAGCAAACATTACTTCTTTGAATCAAAGTCAGCCGAATTGGTCCGAATATGGCTAATTTTACGTTGAAACCCTTGAAAGACACACTTTTCAAAAGGTCATATCTCCATAATTTTTCATCCAAAATACTTTTAACTTAGATAATAACTAGGACGAAAGATTGAAATCTCTACTACAAGAGCTTCGTACTATTTCACTGCAAACGGATACATCTGCGCCGCGCGTCATAACTATTAACGACCCACATTTGAGGTGCACTGCAGTGTCTAATTTCTTTATTAAATGTTAGGCTGCATTGAACGTATCTGTGGAGACGTCACACGGGTTTGGGAGTATAAAGAACGCTATATGGCATTTGGAAGCTCGTGAGCTATTTTGTTCTCTTTGTTTCCGTGCGTGCAGCAGTCCCCCACCTCATCGCGCCCGCCGTCCTGCCCCGCGCGCCGCCGGGACCCCTGCCGCTGAACGAGGCACACACTAATGCGTTCTGAAAAGCCACCCTTTCCTTTTTTCGTAATTCTTCGGCGTTTCAAACCTTCAGGTAATGAGATTTATTAACATTTCCACGTGCAATATTATTACTATTCTGTGGCATAACCGTTACAAATAGTCAATTCAACCGGCCATGGGCCAAAGGCAGTTGCGCCCAAGAACGCCTGTGGACGCGAATCTACGAGTAATAAGAGACATCAACGTTTAGAGTTGTCACTGGTAAGGAGAGCATTGCCAGATCCTCTTGTATCATCTTTACCTCGTAATCCTTCCGTAATCACTTGCCATGTCCGTTACCTCTTTGAAAGATCTCTGTGCAATCTGTCTGTGCGTTTAATTGGAGAAGTGGCTAGCTACATCCAGAACAATGCTACAAGCACGGAGTTGGACCCACAGGATATCAGGAGCTCGTATTAGGTAATGGCACAGTGCCTCGATGGGCCGAAGATATTCCCGAGCATGAAGACTGGGGAGCATGACACTCTTCATAGGGCATTATCGCGAGGATGCCGGAAGGCGTATGGAGCGTATTTTGAGAAACATTTTTATAAATTGCGTAATCTTCGAGCAGAAATTACACGAAAACTACTAGTTTTTTTTTCAAAAACTTGTATAAGTATTATTAAAATTTTTATAATAAACATTTTTTCTGTCAAAAATTTGCCGTTTACACAATTACAATACGCTCACAATTACAATACTTTCTCTTCTTACCTAGTAAGAGTAAGAAAGTAAAAGGGAACTGACTGCGTAACGCATCAACAAATTGAGTTTCTCTTACTGCTGACAGATAGCAGGTCATGTGTTTGAAAAGGCTAGTGGACGTGCGTGAGAATAATTACGTAGCAATCGACTGCATGAGGAAGCTCTGGCTGATTCTTAACAACGAGAGAAAATCGGTTCAAAATGGCGGCTCTTTACCATCCTCCGCCGCTTCCAGCGTTCGGCCAGTGATCACGATTTTCAACGGACAGAAGACGACGCGGATGGAAACCCATTGTCAACTGTGTCGAGTAGGTGGAACCAGCATTATAAGCAAGCAGATTGTGCGTCGCTGATGCAGCGATGCCTCAGAAGACCGGCAAAGTGAGCATGATATGGAGCGTAGAGGTTCGCTGTTCCTAATCACGGATGACCTTGTGAAGCAAATTTAGCAGCGCTTTGTGGAGAATCTTCGTTTCACAATTACGGAACTTGGAAGCCATTTCTCGCAGATTTCCGGTTTCTGATTGCACGAAATTGTCACGAAACCTCTGGTTTTTAAGAGAGAGAGTGTGAGGGCGCACGGGATCAGCATTGACATTACTGGGGAGGTACCGCGATGATGGCCACAGGTTTCTGGATCAGATTGTGACAGGTTCTTGGGCAGATGGAACGTGGGTTGTATATTTTACCCCCAAAACGAAAAAGCGCTCAACGCATTGGTGTTACACTATCTTCGACCATGACCAAATTCAAGCAGACTTCGTCGCCACGGAAATGTATGTGCACAGTCTTCTGAGGCTGAAAGGGCATTCTGCTCGTCGAGTTCTTGACCAGAAATGAGCCGGTGAACGCTGAACGCCACTGTGTAACACTGGAGAATTAGCGAAGGATATTTCAGAACAATCGACGTGGGATGATCAGAGCAGGTACACCGTGCACGATGCTCGGTCAGAATTACGCGTATCATAGTGACTCAAGAGTTGCAGGTGGCTGTCGAACACTGATACTTATCCCTGGCGGCAGACTTCTACACAGGGATATAAATGTTGATCACACGGAAGGACAAATGTTTCCATTCTGATTATGCGAAAATATGGTGCGATGCAACATCTGCGATATCTGCCACAATAAAGTTCCCTCATGATCTTGCGTTTTCATTTTGTTAATGACCTAGGAAACTTACTTTCTGGATTTTTGACGTTGTATGAGAAAGTGTGAGTCATTTTGTAGCATGAAATTTCCTGTAGCATAGTCTCATTAGTCATGATATAAATTTTTTTGACACTCAGTTATGCCAAACCAAATTTGTAATTTTGTAAAATTGTAATTTGGTTAGGCACAACTTGAAACTGAGGTTTCATTACTTCCTTCAACAGTTGATTTGCAAGTTGTTTTTGTTCACAATAATAGGCCACCAGCTTTTAAAGTGCGTTATATCTGTATATCTATTTCATTACCGATACCGTAAATGATTTTAATTGGCAACTGTTTACAATTATATGCTCATAATTGTGTGGTAGATAAATTTGATCATGTCTTCTCGTGACTCGATTGACGTTTCCGAAGGCTCTGTCGCATGATAGAAAGGAGTATCCATGAACGCGAACATGAATATTATGAAGATATGGTGTTATTACAACAATGATAACTCCTGCCAATATTCACATTGTAGGTCTATAGAGTCTATAGTGACGAACTCTAGCGGCAAGGAGAACATGAGGTAACGATATAACTCCAGGAGTTATATCAGTCTTCCACTCAAAACAATAATAGGTAGCCTCGTAAATATGAACACATTGTGTTAGTTGTAATGTTGTTCAACTCAGAAGGAAAGGTCACGTTTAAATATGATTTTGGCTATCTCCATTAAAAATGTCAATTTTGGAGTTGTACTGTTTTTCCACTCACCGATTCAATTATTCTTATTATTCCCATTATTATTATTATTATTATTATTATTACTATTATTATTATTCCTCTAATTCACAACTAAAAATGTTATGAGTCGGTTGGTTATAAATTCTACTCCGGGTTGCAACCAGCATCCTAAGGAGCTTTTCTACGGACTGTCGGTATTTCAACAATATTTTGAGCAAAATGTGGGTTATTTCCAATAAAGCAATGTCTTCCACTACTAAGTCTTTTGAATGACCTGGGGGTTAAGCCAAGTTCTTTCTAAAATTTCACGGAACAAATCCCAGAGCGCCGATAACTATTGGGACGACCTGAGCTTATACGCCCCCAATTCGGCAGATCTCGATTTCCAAACTCGAGTATTTAAATCGTACCTCTGTGTACTTGATTTTGATCGCACGGCGCAGCCACATCTACAAGTAGACATGTTTTTTTCTTCAAATTCCGCATAACAGTATCCGGTTTGTTGGTCGCTATCGTGCGATCAGTTTGAATTTGTTGGTCTTATAGTTGTAGGCCCAACAGTTGTATGTCCTACAGTTGTCAGTATTGTACGCAGTCTAACAGACGTCACCGGTTTTGGTGAGTGTTCGTAACACTTGGAGCATGTGTTTGGAACTTCGCGGATGGTACAGATCAACCAGTGGAGATAACATCTTTTCAAGTATTCGGTCTCCGCTAGAATTAGACAAGCTGAGGCGATATGATCAATGATTTCTACTAATTCCTTGCAAATGCGGCATTTACCTTGAATTTTGAATGTATACCAGCTCGAGAAATGGGGACAAGATGCATTGTAATCAGTTTTTGGTTTCTCGATCCATAGTTCGAATATCTTGCTTAGTCCAGTCCATTAGTTCGAAACTGTACTCGACTACAGGCACCGCCAAATTACCAACTGCAAATATTTTAATCCTGGAGTTCAGAGCGGACTGCTCTCACTCTTCTATTATACTCCCAGCGGATTTTCTCTTTCATTGAGTCGTTAAAGATTTTCTCACATTCTCAATGTCCAGATATTTGTATGTTTTACCTGGCTCAAGATATTTAATCACAATATCCTTAACATTAATGCTCTCTGACGTCACTTTTTTCTCTTTAAATTGATTTTTGCACACTTATCAAGACCAAACTTCATGCACACGACATTGCTAAACTCATTCACGACCATTCTCCCAGACAAAATCTGGGAGAGAGCCACTTATCTGCGGGATATCCAGTTTCTCATCTTCTTAACTGCTTGCAAGAGATCCTCGTCATAGAATTCGTGAACATGTTTCATTCCTTCCACAAGTTCATCGGCAGCATCAACTTCAGATTAAAGACAAGATGCGCCTTTGTTGTAGGATTAATTTTCTTCCCCGATTCTTGCCCAAAATGTTTTGACGTCATTTTTTGAATGAGGGACAGCATTGACATTCGCTTTTTGAGTCGATTGCTATGGAATCTTGTCGCGAATATTTCAAATAACCGATTCTCTACAAAGAAATCTACTCAATGTTTGTAGCGTTGAATACGTCGAACCCATGCTTGGACTTTCTCTTTTTGATTCTCAACTACACTTGGTCTTGTGACATTTTGATTTTAATATTTTTGTTCAACATGGTGTATTTTTTGTTGAACTTTAGATGAGTACGTTGATTTAGAAGATGCCTGGGGAGAGATGAACCTTCAACACTACTATCATTTTTAAGCAAATTAAGATGGTTCTAAATGTTCACCATGTGATAGTTCGACCGATGTACATACGCCGCATTTCGCTTAATGTCAGCAAGTTGTTTTGCTGTGAAGTTTCCCCTGATGAATATGCATAGTCGATGACTAGCAAGCTTCTTTGAATTCAAGGTACGTCTAATATATGGGTTCCGCTTTCCCCCTATCTTGAAAACTTCTATTTCGGAGCCCCACTTTTCACTTTTGCGTAGAAAAAGCACCACATAACTTCCTTAATTCATCCATTTAATGACAATTTCCGACGATGTGTTCGAGCTACTGTCAACGCTGAGTCCCTTGGGACTAACATCCGTGAGATGACTAGGCGTCGACAAGGTGACATTACATATGTTTCTGAGCAGGTATGGGACATTGGTAGAACAAGGCACGGTAAGATTCATTACATTTCTTGTTCTATCCATTTTGCTCATTGGTTATAAGGGAAGTTTCGCAGGAAGTTCCGAGTTTACAGATCACGCTCATCCCATGGGTTATTTCCTGTCATTCGTTACTGCGTTCCACAGTGGCCTCAGGACATGGCCCAGCAAGGGGCCCGCCGATCGCCAGTAGGCAATTCTAAACCCTATGGGATTTTCACTGACTGAAGTCAGCCTCCTTCGCTGGCTAATGCAAGGTTCGGACCTCCACTCTAATCATTGGCCTGATGTGCCAGCCCAGTTCCTCTCCTGTACCCTCCATGAGCCGCTAACAGAGAGTCCAAAGATTCATGACCCTTTCCCCTTTACTTGTTTCCCGCTGTGGATGCAGCTGCCCTAACATGGAGACAGACGCTGCAGCCGCCCGCTGCGGATCAGACACTGCAGTTAAGAGTTCGAGGTGCCTCTGTCGCCATTTCCTTAATCCTCTTTTCTTCTTCGGAGGTGCCTTTGAGGGTCTCTTCTGGAGTAATTTTTCCGACTGCCCCCTCACCTTGAACCTATTCAGCATGAGAGGCCCTAGCAGTAACTAGTCTACTGCCGACATAGCTCTAAGGTTCATGGGTGTACTCAAGCTCCACCAACTACACGGTCGTGTACTCTCCAGAAGGAGTTGTTATTGTTATTATTAAAAGGTACCTTAAAAACCATGCATCTTATATTCTACAAAGCAATGGCGGTACCCATGCTAACTTATGCATGAGAAAACTGGATAATACAACAGACAGAAGGAAAATAGAAAAGGCCGAAATGAAATTCTTACGTTAAGTACCGGGTTACAATATCTCAGACAGACAATATAATGACAACAGAATTGAACTGAATATATTCAATCTGATGGAGAGAATTCAATCATTAGGGACTAACTGGCAGAGTATTCAACGCATGCCCCCGAACAGAATACCCATAATAAAATACCAATATAATCCCAAAGGAAGAAGAAATGTTGGCCGCCCGTTAACAAGATGGAGACACTAGCTCTTTTGATGTGGAAACATGCCTAAGAGCCTAAATCCATGAAACAGACTATTATAATAATAAGTATACTAATGATCATTACAATAAAAATAATTATAATAATGATATGATAATAATAAAAATGATATTGATAATAATAATAAAAATGATAATGATATTGATGATAATAATAATAGTCATTCTACATAAGATTAGGGGACATCATTTCACAAATGATTAGAGATGAACAAAAAAGAAACAGCCGAAAGAGTATTGTAGGAAGAATTCTGCCTGGCAAGAAGTTATGCTCAGACGCAATACGTTGCAAGGTACTTAGGTTACGGAAATGCACATCACTAGCTTCACTGGTATCCGTAAAGGATTTCCCCACTCCTTAAAAAAATTTATAATAATAATAAAACGTTATATTATAAAAATAAAAATGTTTCTCGAAAACAACCTTCTTTTTTAAACTAGCTCAAAAGTCCATATTTTCAGAAACGCTCAAATGACATTTTCTCAAAAACAGCTCAACATTTGTATTTAAACTTTTAAAAGCGATAGTGCGAATTGCCCTCTTTAATATGGTGTAAAGTTCATTTCGGGGTATTTTTTATTTATTCACAAATTAACATAAATGTAATTTTTTTAAATATTACTCACTTAATATGCACATTTCCAGCAAATTATAAACACTATTGTATATGTAAGTTAAAGTGCTTCAAATGACTTATAATGAAGTTTTTCGAAAACGCAAATTTTTTGTGTGAAATAGAGTTTCAAATTTCGAATTTAAAGTAGAGCTTAAATGCCATTTTCTTAAAAACGGCTCCAAATTTTTCACAGAATTTGCCATTTAGGGCAAGGTTTTATTATTGTTTAATATTCTTAAAGTAATATTTCCGTTCTACCATTAGGAAACCGAAAAATTAAGAAAATGTCAAGAAAATTAACTTTGGTCGGCGATAGATGGCAGCTGGCAAGAGTATGTCCGATTAGCTAGCCGAGACCAAAGGGAAATAAAACTAGTACGGGAAAGTTTGTACCATTCTGTAGCACCACTAATATAACTCCAGGAACAAGGGAAAAGAGGGTCCAACCAGCAAAAATTGAAAAAGGTTTTTTGAGTTTTCATTCTCAAGTACCACCAAAAATTAAAATATAAATGTCGATCTTGCAGGGTCTTGAGTTCGTTCAGAACAATCAATGAAAATCATTCGTCAACTGATGTCAAATCATGTGTCAATATATTATGGAGAAAATCTGAACAGTTTAGGCGTTAGCATTTACCAGAGACAGACGGCCGTTTTGCCGTCAATCGATTTTTCGATATCAAGGATCCACGAAATGTGGGCTACAGAGCGTGTTAGAGAAAGGAGATTAATATAAACAGGAAATAGATTTATCGTCTTTGCATATCTCTTTAATTATACAAAAGTGTGAAGTAAATAACCTCGCAGTATAAATAAATTTACGTAGTGATGAGGATTGTAATAGTGTTTATTTTATCCTAAAATGGAAAATATTTATTTTAAAGATATATTTCGTAAACGGAAGACGAAAACAGTGCGCTTAAATAAACAAATGGTGATCAATCACAAAAGTGATTAAAGGCGCTTTCACCAAAAATAAAAACAGGTTAAGTAAAGCTACGCGTAGAAACAAAGATGAACAAGATAAGGCACTTATCTCGGTATAAGCGTCAAATGCTTGAAAAAAAAAAATAATAGATTTTGCAAAAGAGTGAAAGGCAGTGACTGAATAACAAGACTCTGAGGACAACAGATGTGTATGGGATACGAAACGCGAAAAGGTACAGATATAGACGCGTGGTGAGGCGGACAGTGAATTTAGTGAATTCCGTGAATTTAGAAGCGAGGTTTGGGAGCCATGCAGAAACCTTCCACCATGTGTTATGGCCACTTCACACCAGGGAAGTAAACAGACTCTTTCTGAAGGAAGATCAAGTTTTGTAGCGAGGGAAAAAATGTTGTGTCTAAAAATGTTCAAAGATCTTAATTTTTTCAATTCCGGAGAGACGTCATGCATGACTCGAATGACTGAAGTTACTAGTTTATGAATGCTGTATATAGAATACATGGAGTAGAATACATTTTTTTTCTGTTTAGGCTCTATTAGCACACTTTTTATTATTTACCATATCTCGAAATGACACTAAGATGAGATTTTGTTCAAACAACAACTGATAGCTTAAATGATTGAAGTTGGCTATTGTAATAAAACATTTACGAGGTGACTACCTTGGGGTAAAGCGATATTTCCTTCAATAAAAAATAACGTACATTGCTAGGTTACTATTGAGGTAATAATTTAAGCGAAGCACGATTTAATTTTAGCAAACTTTAATTTCGCACCAGTCAAATCGAAACACCAAAAATCTTCGGATTTCGGGAGCTTGTTCGTACCACATAGAATCTAGAAAGAACAATATTTCCGTGTGAACTGCCAGTATTACGTAAGCTCATCAGTGCTCTCTCAGCTCGCGGACAATTTACTAAGGCAAATAATGATCATGGAAACATCACAATAACCTGAAGGAAATGCCATCTGAGTAAGCGGCAGCTGGTAATTCAAGAAAGGAGAATTTTTTAATGAAGTTGAAGAAACACTTTTTTAGAACTTTTTCCAGCCGTCAGCCGGTTACCCTTTACGTCCCGATGAGACACATACACTAGACACCAACACACTTGCGGCCTCAGTTCTGAGGTCAGCAGAACGCAAGGATCCCTGCAACAACACGTACATGATAGACAAGGATAAACAATACCCAAAGTGGGACTCGAACCCGCGACCCCTCTGACTGAAGCTTTGGATCTATACACGCTCTTAGCCACCTCGGCCATCCAGGTTGGGGAAACTTTTTATTGCCCGAAAATATTTATGTTAAAAAAATTAAAACCAAATGGGTGACCAACTGATTATGTGTAATTGCTGATTTATTTCCCACTATTTTGTTCAATTGACTCACACCAGTCATTTAACGTTATTTTAAATATTATAATGAATAAGATAATTATAAAGAATTTAATTTATTTATTAACAAATTCCAATAATATATCTTAAGACCATCTGCAAGATATTACTCATCGAATATGTTAGGTAATGAGTTATATAATTGAAAAGAATTGTAAAAATTGAGGTAATGTATTATTAACCCTTCAGCACACGAGGTCGATCTCTCAGATGAACGAGTTGTTCTTCCGTCGGGAAGACAAGACCTCGCGCGCTAAGAAACAAAAACCTAAGTATAGTGCATGTGTACGTGGCGCGAGTTCGCCACAGGCCACGAACGAAGTCGAGGGTACCCGAAAGGCCAGCCTCCGGCGGGCTGCAGATGACTGTAGTATCTGAGAACATCTACGTCTCGCGAGCGCACGTACTGCGCAGGCGTTGAAGGGGTTGAACGCCAGGGCCTTCCTGCTGTGACGTGGAAGTTCGCAATTAAGAGGGAAGTTCAAGACGCAAAACCATGAAAGCCCGATGTGAAACATGGTAACTGAGAATTGCAAAATTATCAATAAGCACATTATGAAGTAATAACAGTTTTTGTTTTTATTAAATGTTGGGAAGGTTCCGCCACTGTGCAGATAATGTGTTATTTTTTTTAATTTAAAGGTTTCGATTATTTCTATTGTGTTTATGTATTATCAATTGAGTTATTATATACGCATACTCCAAATAATTATTACGGAAATACGCTTAATATATGTTGTTTCGTGAAACATTTGTTTCACAAGTAAATCATGGCTGTATTATTAATGCTGCATTAATTGTTTCCCGTCCTATCTACAGTTTATTAGGGATTGCTATTCTGTTTAGGTGAGATAGTCAACTCACGTATAAAGATAAGTTATATGCGGTTCGTGAAAATTTTTTCACGAATTTACATTATACAGTTATATCTTTAAGTTATATAGTTTTATTTTTGTTTGTTACCCTTCCTTTGGTTATTTGGCAAAAAATTGATGTAAATCTTTGTTTGTTACAATTAAGCTATCATTTCAACATTGACATCTGATAGTTATATTTCGAAATATAATACAAAAACAATATAAAATATAATAAAAAGATGCTTATCTAATGTATAAAAGACAATGTTGGTTTGTTTGTTTGTTGGTTGGTTGGTTGGTTGGTTCATACGTAATGCGCTGCGTTCATCCGATTGCGATAAAACTTTGTCTACTTATTGCTTGCACTTCCAGGAAGAATATAGACATAGTGCGATGGGAAGGCCTGCTCACATAGACGCGCGTTGATGCTGATTTTATGCCCCGAATATGACGCTCTACGTAACGGTGCTTGACGCAACCCGTTGCACACTGAAGTACGATTATAAAGACGTCTTCATTGCGTATTAGGCCCCTGCTAATGAGAAATGTGTCTGGAGAAAGACAGATACAGGGAGAGACAGAGGAAGACAGAGACGCAGAGAGAGAAACAAACAGAATCAGAGTCAAAGAAAGAGAGTCAGAGAAACACAGATGGAAAGAGACAGAGAGGGAAACAGAGACAGAAACAGACGGAACCACACTCGCGAGAAAGTCTTTCGTCTAATTAAATTTTTGCAGAGCGTAGCGAAAAACGTGATTAACAATCACGTGACCAGTAGCAAGTGAAGTGTAATACTTCGCAATAGCGACGCATTGCCAGGTCCACTAGTTATTTAATAAAAATCTATGATGCCTCTCCCCCCCCCCCAATGATCGTCTGGATCCGCACATCTGAAACATCCTTTTAATAAACCAAAAGCATTCTCAATTTTCATTCTTTTAGTGTCCTTTACTATATTTTCTTTATAATCTTCAACGTTTTCTACATGTCTGTAAGGAATAAATAGTGTGAATTTAAGAGGGTATGCTAAAACTCAATTAATAGGAAGGACATAAGTATAGCAATGGCTGAAATGTATTGCCCATTTCACTGTAGATAGAACTCAGCATGAATAGTCTGGAGGCATGTAACTTACTGCTTAATCCCGTCACTGTATCTAAAAGTTTCTTTCTGAGTCGCAGATTCCTTGTCTTTAAAGTGTTGCTTGATGATGTCTATTTAAATATGTTATTCTCAACTTTCTTATTGTTATGTATGGGTTATAAGTTGAGCAATCAATGCACCCAAAAGTATTAGGAAAATTAGCAATATTTTATAATTTGCTAGTCTAATTAAAACTAGTGGTTCTAAAACAGTACGTACTTTCTCGCCTTTAGTAATAGTTATGTAATACAATTTATACCCCAATTTCTCTCTAAATTAACACACCTCACACACCATTTTTTATAAAACTCATTAAAATATCATAGAACATTTGATGAAAAACCTAAAAAATTTGAATCAAATATCAACACAAATTTGACAATTATAACTGATTTTCATACGGGTAAATCATGACCCAACAATAACACGTAATTCTCAGAAATAAGCTCCCGAGTCATTGTGGCCGAAGCATTGTCGCATTCAAATCTTATATTCCCTGAAGGCCAGCATATTTTATTTCATTTACGGTAATTATAGTTTTTTAAACAATTTCTAAAAGATTAATTTGTAAATGTATAACAAAAGCTGGAATGTAAGAAACGAACAAAGAAATATGAATGAATATAGGTAATGACTATGTTTGTTGTCAAATTACACAAAAAAAACCACTCCTATTTTCAAAAACTTGAACATGATATGATTTGAAGAATGTTTTTAGTGACATCTAATTTTAAAAAAAATGTCTTTACAATTGTAATTGTAGGAAGATGCCGAATTTTTTTAAAAAATTTTTCAATTTTTCAAAAATCAGGTATTTTAACGAATATTTTAACTCTTAAGAGTCATTTACGCTATGTAAGATCGAAATTTAATCACAAAATGTGTGCCGTTAAAAAAACATGGTTTAAAGAAAATAAAAAATGTGACATAAAATTTCGCAAAAAATAATCATGTTTTTGAAAAATTGAACATAGAATTATTTTTAGACCTGTTTTTCATTAAGAAGAAAACGATTATCGTCACTGTTGTAATTGTAGGAAAAGCCAATAAAATTTGAAATTTTTGAATTCTCGAAAAATCAAGGTTTTCAACCTAAATGAGACCTGCACCGTTCCTTACACTTCCAACCTCCGTCCAACAAGCGTCCTTTACACTATCCAACAACAAAATTTTATCAAAAACGACAGAGCCATTTTTCTGAAAATTTTGAAAACGTCCCAGTGCCATCATGTAAAGTACCCCAAGGTTTAAAATATCGGTTTCAAATACAAGGGGGCCACAACATCAGCGAAATCGATTGCGGAATATTAATTTTGGAAATATCGGCTGGCGTTTAGGATTAGCCGCTAGCGTTTTTCAAAGACGGACGGACGGACAGAGCCGGACGGACGGACGGACAGAGCCGGACGGACGGACAGAGCCGGACGGACGGACAGAGCCGGACGGACGGACAGAGCCGGACGGACGGACAGAGCCGGACGGATAGACTGAAGGACGTTTTGCCGTCAATCGAGTTTTCGATATCAAGGACCAACAAAACATGGATTCTGGATATATCACGTGTTAGAGAATTCTTTTCTATATTTAGAAACTAGATTTATCCATTTCCTTTACCAGGGCTATATAATAAGTGTTTTCCTGACGATAATTCGCCTTTTTTCGAGCATTACATAACTTTCTCTCTACCGCGTATGCGCTAGCGGGAAAGTTATAAGAAACTTCGAGAAAGTAAAAAGGATTCTTGTGACTGCCCTTGAAATGTTGCGAGTGGTACACTGAACTGGGCAACGTTTATGCATATTTGCTTGGTTCCAACAAAAAAAAATCACTAATACATGCGTTTCCGCAGATAAGGTGCTTTTCCTGCACTCCTTTTTTGCCATGATTTCACTGGTCTCGAGTAATGACACCACTGGAAAGAAGATGGATCGTGTTATCTGAGGGGCTGGCGAAACTGGAAAAATATCAACAAAATATGTATAAGTTATTAGTACCGAGTACAACTTTGCGAATAGCCGGTTCAAAAGTATACTATCCGATTCATCGATTTAAGTACTAGTACAAGCAATGAAGTTCGTAATTTGAAATAAATTCCTCCGCAAATATAATATCTTAATTTTCTGAACTGCCCGTACTTAAAATCAGTTCAACTGCCGCTATGGCGAACTGCCAACTCTCCACTGCCTCTACGCGTAGCTCGTCTAACATCACTATCACAAGATGAACAAGATTACACTGACCCAACCGTTAGTGCAGTCTAGAGCGCACTCAGTGCGTGCTCTCTCCGCGAACCCCCGCGAATGAAACACAGTTCGGCATTAGTGAAACCTAGTGAACGGCCAACCTAGTAACACCATGGTTGTCCTGAGTGCACACCTGAGCAACGATTGGAAAACGCTATATCCATAACCTATAATTGCTCGCATTAATTAGCTGGCCCTCGGCACATAAGGCTGCAGATAAAATACATTTCGCAAAGCGACGCGGGCTTCGGCGAAGCTCAACTGTTTCACAACTTCCCAAACAAAATCGTCAACTGGCCTGAACAAAGCATCAATAACTTTGTCTTTCTCTAATCCAGATGTGATATGCGCTAATGAATTAGAAACAGTAAATCTACACTAGCTCTTACTTTCTCGCATAATTTATAAATTTGTTAATTTCGAAAATTCACGTGATCAACGAAAAATTCGAGTGTTCAACGAAAAAGAGACCTGCTCTATTCTTTGAAGTTTTTTTTGTTCTACCACTGGAAATTTAATAAAAAAAATATTACAGCGGTTTTTGAAAATGTTTTTTTCTAAAGTTCATAAATTACAAACACAAAATATGGATCAACTACTAAACTTTCTTTTAAAAAAATGTACACGTCCTTTTGTAAAGAACTTATTACTTTACCGTAAACGTACGCATGTACGGAATAATACACGTACTATAGGGAACATTATGTAAAGCTGCGGAAAATCGATTTCGAGATTTCAACAGAAATACGTTTTAGGTCCCCGAAAAAGGGGATACTTTTCAGGATGCCGAAAAAGGATTGCTTTTTTTTAAACGACCGTCCGTCCTTCTGTGGAAACCTCTAGCACTTAAATGATACGTAGACTTTTTTTTCAAAATGCATATTCCCCGGTCGATCTCGCTCGACTCCACGTGTTGGGGTTTTTCAGAAAATTTCTTCAAAATTTAGGGGTACTTAACATCAAGCCCCTTTGGTAATTTTTAAAATTCTGAAGAGCGAAGACGGGACTAGCGGCATATTTTTTTTACAGACCCTTGATACACAGGGAGAAAAAATTTATTCAAGAAAATTCAGAGCAATTTTTGAGAAAAATAGTTAGAAGAATAAAAATTGCCTACAATTTACGAGATCTATATTTAAGGAACACGTCATTAAGGACGGATAGACAGACGCACGGGCGGGTAGACAGACGCACGGGCGGGTAGACAGACGCACGGGCGGGTAGACAGACGCACGGGCGGGTAGACAGACGCACGGGCGGGTAGACAGACGCACGGGCGGGTAGACAGACGCACGGGCGGGTAGACAGACGCACGGGCGGGTAGACAGACGCACGGGCGGGTAGACAGACGCACGGGCGGGTAGACAGACGCACGGGCGGGTAGACAGACGCACGGGCGGGTAGACAGACGCACGGGCGGGTAGACAGACGCACGGGCGGGTAGACAGACGCACGGGCGGGTAGACAGACGCACGGGCGGGTAGACAGACGCACGGGCGGGTAGACAGACGCACGGGCGGGTAGACAGACGCACGGGCGGGTAGACGAACGGATAGACGGACGGATAGACACAGGGACGGGCAGATAGACGGACGGAAGGGCTGATAACGGTCGGATAGACAGCCGGCGGGTGGATAGACGGACGGGAAAATAAACAGTATATCGATTTCAAATTCAAGAGGCCGCGACATCAGCCAGATCGATTGGGGAGTATCAATTTTGAAAAAAATTGTTAAAACGGTTCATCTGGTAGCGTTGTTCACAAACAAACGGACAGACATGTTTTACCGTCAATCGATTTTTCCATATCAAGAACCCACAATACATTAATTATGGCTACATCAGGTGTTTGAGGATTTTCTTTTCTAACATTAGCAACTTGATTTTTCCACATTTTCATTACAGGGTTCTATAATAAGAGTTTTTCTGCCGAAAATTTGCCGTGTTTTCGCGCAGCATACATAACTTTCTCTCCACTCCGGAGCAAGAAAGTAAAATAATTACTTTCTCAAAAAAGTAACATTTCAAAACTACAAGCCCATGTTCGAAATCCACCGCTTTTCGATTGTGTGGAGTAAGTCTCCCAGCGAGTGAACTCGGAATATCTGAGTTCGAGTCTAGTTCCAGAAAATCTTTTTCAGTTTGCTGTTTTTGTTGTTTGAAAATTATGAAGCAGTATAATACTGCGGAGCAGTTCGAAATAATTTTGGGGCGCTGTTGACGAAGTGAATAAATCTATTGTGTACTTCCAGTAACACGTTTTGTAGTCAGATTCCATGTTTTGCGTATCTTTGATAGCAAATAATAAATTGACGGTAAAACGTCTGTCCATCCGCCCGTGGTCCACGCTCGCGTCTAATCTGATAAGCTGATTTTCTTCAAAATTGGTATCCCTCGATCGACATAAAAGAACTCGAGACCCTGTGAGCTTGTAACAAATTTTGATTTTTGGAGTACTTTACATGGCGTCTCAAAATTTTATCAAAAATGCGTTCCAACTTTATTAAATTTCATTTTTCTAAAATTGCAAAAGTTCAACATATTTGGCGTCTTTGTAACCCCAATATTGAAAATATATTTTTTTTAAAATAAAATTATCTTTTAAAGATTGATCTTCAAACAAGGTTGTGTACAATTTTTCAAAATTTGAGGTACTCTAACGAACAGTTTTGCGTAAAATATACGCAATATTTTTAAACATGTTTTTCTCAAACAAACGGCTCCAATTTTATATTTCAAATTTGTCTCACGGATTTCATTTTCGTTAAACATTCTAAATTTTTGAAAGTTGCAAATTTAGAAATAATGCGAGAAAGTATGTGTTGTATCAACAGTAGTTAAAATAGGTACTGTAGTCAGAATTTATGTTTTGTAGGCCCTTGACACCAAAAAATTGTTTTAGACATTCTAACTGCAGGTCTATTTGTGAACAACACTAGCGCCAACACGCGATTTTCACTAGAACTGATACTCCTCATTGATCCGGCTGACGTCGCGGACATTTTGATAAACTGATATTTTGATTTTGGGAGTTCTTTACATCAAGTCTCAAAGACATACTCAAAATCTTGGTAAAAAGGTGTTTTCTGAAGACTAGAAGCGCTGTTTTACATTAAGATCATTATTTTTATTTGCAAAAATAAGTGAGTCAAGATTGGTGGCGTTAGGTCGAGCCCGATTCAGGTGTGCCTTAGTATGACAGCCCTCGATCCACGCGCGGCTCTGCCATCGCGCCCAATTTCAAGTCATCCTAACGTCAACCCGCCAACAACTCCCGGCCATCACAATTGCTGCGCACTTGGTTAACGAATGACGCTAATGGCTCAGACTAAAATTTCCGGTGACACCCAAGCTGCAACACATTTACAATACACGAGTTTCAGAGGAAGGGTTTTTTTTTTTGTTTTTGTTTTTTGTTTTTTTTTGTTTTTTGTTTTTTTTGTTTTTTTTGTTTGTTTTTTGTTGTTGTTTTTAAACTACAGAATGTCTTAATGTTTTGAAAGATTGAGGATTTCTTGTCATTCAAAATATGTCTCAATTCAATGCAAATTTTTATCTGAATTTACACATGGTTTTTATGCTTTAGAAATTAATGCTACTTGAAACAAGCGATGATACTCATCCAAATCAATAGCTCTTAATCTAGAGTAATACTGTTAGCAATAAAAGCGATAAATCAATTCCAAGTTTATTCTAACTCCTGCGTCAACTACAACAAATTAAATGTTCGGTACTCCGCACTGCAAGATACTGATAAGCCATTAAGTTACGAAAACCTGTGAATTAAAAATTGTATTAGAATGTTTATAAGATATGTAATGTATTAATTAATATCAAATTAACGATATATTTTCGCTCTCGAGTATTAAAAACTATTTGCAACGGCAAACAAGATTCACAGGTTAGATATTATCCCTCATCGCGCACCAGATGTAGGAAACGACTTAATACCGCGAGAACATGGAGAACGAACTATATTTCCCGCTAAACAACCCACAGGGTTCGGGCAAATGTGCACATATAATGTACTATACATATATTTTACTACTTACTATTCCCTTACTGCAAAGAATATTCCTGTAATCAGCAAAGGGAATTATTCTTTCATATCGTATCGAAGAGGGCATGTCGTTTACCTACAGAAGGAACAGGTCATAACCTAAAATCGAACCCTGTGCGATCTCATGTGTCATTGGTACTGAATTGGAAGGTAAGTAAATAGGGTCCATTTATTCTAGTACGGTATGTATACTCTCTGTAAATGTTGTTACAAACACTAGAGCAATATCACTTCCATACAAAATTAATTTTGAAATCAAAATGTTATGGCCAATGACGCCAAATACTTTCCACAAATCGAAAAAAAAATGCAATAGCTGCTTCTTCTTGATCCCTTGAAGACGTTACATCGCTAAGAAAAGAATATACGGCTTAATATACCTTAAAAATATTTCCATAGATATTGATTTCCTTATTCCATGTTCATAATTTAAAAACGCTTCAAACTTACTGAGAACGCTTTCCATACGTATATGAAACGTCTAACGCTTTAAGAAACCGACTGAAGAATTTGGCTGATTATTTTCCATTTCATTTCCGTTTCGTCACCCGGCTTATTCTCAACTGTTTTGAAAATATCCTAAAATAATCCGGTGCATAGGAATGCATTGAATATGCGAGTTAAAGAATGTATTAAGGCAGGCGCACATGTCTTAAACGGTCGGAAATTTATCTAGACACGCAGAATATTTATTTTTACTTTCTCGCAGTACTTCTTAGGAAGAGAAAGTGTTGTAATAGTACGGCGGGAATCGGTGATTTTCCGACAGAAAAACTAATTAAAAGGCCCTGGTAACGAAAACGTGGATAAATCTTGTTCCTATATGACGTAAAATACTTTTTTTAACACATTGTCTAGTCAGAATCTATGTTTTGAAGGTCCTTAATACCGAAAAATTGATGGACGGTAAAACGTCTGTTTGCCGCCTAAACCGTTCAGATGATTTTCTCGAAAATTGATATTCCTCGGACGGTGTATACAAACTTGAGGCCCTCCGATGGTTTTGGTGGAATTCTTCATGTAGTCACAACATTTTCAAAATGTCAAAATGGCTGCAATTTTTTTTTATTAGTCTGTGTCGTCGGATCGCGCAAAACACGGGTCTCACTTCATTGAAAAACTTGATTTTTCGAAAATTGCAAAAGTTCAAAATTTTGGGGGCATCATCTTACTTCCACAAAATTAGTATTTAAGATGAGAAAATAGCATAAGTTAGATATTTCTAATGCGCGACAGTGTGCGGCGTTGTAGCACCATTAGCTTATTCTGAGGATTTCATAGAAGTTTTGACTACTTATTGACATTCTTTTGTGCTACGTTCGTGAAGTCTTGGTCGAAAATATATCGTTTACATCATCCTTTAAAACAACATTCTCTAGAAATTTCAAGTTGATGTATTTTTTACAATAATACACATTGCCTGTGATGTTTTCGTTTCGTTGAAATTATTCTGATGTTTCAATATTTTAGCCTACCTTATGCCTTTTATCGGCATTGCTTTGTATTTTTTTAGCAGCAGAGGTGGAAATCACATATGGTTTCACGCAATCAGACAAAAATGCATTGAAAGAAGCCTACACGAGATGTGAACAATTGCAAGTAACCCAGTTAGCTCACTGCGGTGTCGACAAGAATCCAATTGAGAATCTGTGAGATTAGTCGAAAGACACATGCCCGAAAGCTGACAATGCGTAGTAGTGTTGCAATTGTACCCTCGAACATCGTACGATGGATTGAAAACACAACGCGCAGGGTAAATTATCACATAGCACTTCACACTAAACCCATAGTAAACAAATATTCTGAGACGAACGGTAATCGCGATCATATTGAGTGGATGCCCCTAAAACATCCCATTCAGTATGATCTATAAAAATAGATTTCTTCAGCAGTTAACCCTGGAGTAACAGCGCGTTTGTAACTAGTGGGGCTAAAACAGCACGTACTTTCTCACCAGTATATTCACACAAAATTACTTAAAAAGTATTCAACTTTTCGAAAAATTGTACATGAACACATTTCAAAATCTATCTTTAAGGAACACATTTCGTTAGAGGAAAAAATCTCCATCTTCAAAATTTTTGTTGAAGGAAGACGCCGGACAAATTTTGAATTTTTGGGACTTTCGAAAAGTCAGAGTTTTCAACGAACATGAAATCTGCCCCATTCTCTTAAACGTCCTTCACACTGTCCAGAAACAAATTTAATCGAAAGCGACTGAGTAGTTGTTTTGAAAATTTTGGGGGACTTCTTATAAAGTACCCCCTAAAATTAAAATATCGATTTCAAATGAAGAGGATGCGACATCAGCCAGATCGGTTGGGGAATATGAAGTTTGGAGAAAATCGGCTGAATGGCTTAGCCGCTAGCGTTGTTCATGGAGGGACGGACGTTTTGCCGTCATTCGATTTTTCGGTATCAACGACCCACAAAACAGATCCTTAGAGAACATAGATCAGTTAGAGGATTTTTTCCAAACTTATCAACTGGATATAACCACTTTTTCCTTACCAGGCCCTAGTAATAAGAGTTTTCCTACTGAAAATTCGCCGTTTTTCGCGCATTACATAACTTTCTACTTCGTAGCGCGAAAGTTAAAATTACACCACTTCAAGAAAGGTTCGTTAATCATTGCAGTGATAACTATTTCTGAAACAAGTTTTCTTTTCCATTGCTGACATTTCGTTCATTATGTATTTTCGTATTAAGAGAATAATGGTTTTTATTAGCTGTGAATGCAATGTGGAGCGCTTTGCAGATAGTCCGATTGTTTTCTTTTTTGTGCAACGCGCGATGACTTATTTCTATCAACTACCAATTGCAATATTATTATTGAAATGCATTGTACTTATTTCACGACGCTCATATCAACACCTACTCACTGAAGTTGGCGAACCTGAGTTCTAATGCTTGTACGAGTCTCCAATGCAAGCAAGAAACCAGATTGTTAAAGTATAATGATACATTGATAAACATTTATTCACAATTAACAAACTTCTTTTTGGAAACTCATAGGTCATTATTTGTGACTGTGTAGAACGAAGTGTCTCTGTGACTTATTAGAATTAATCTTGGTGATTTATCAGAATTAGCGGTAAGTGTGAACGATTAGGCGAAAGACGCTATTATAGAAACTAATTGCAACAAAGCTCCGGTGACGATTCATCCCATCAAATTATGTTGAAAATTAAGAAACGAAATAAGATTACAATTCTTAATTTTCAAAAATAAATAACGCTGACACTATTTACATTTAAATCGACTGCATTTTCATTAAGATGCTCATTAAAGCATGTGTTGCCAGCAGTAGAACACGCGCCTGTTGGGGTTAAAATGAGTGTGACTCTCTGAAGATTAGGTTAATTCCTGTGTGAAAATATTAGAATGCAAATTTCAAGATTAGTGCCACAGCCAGTTGTTTTGATTATAATCAATCTCTTAACTACCTGAGAAAGAAAATGTGGGTAACACAGCTGTAACACGATTTGATCGCACGTTCGTAAAGTCTGTCTTCTATTCTTTATTTACTCAAACCCAATAATATGCCGGTTAACCCTGATATCCACCACATTGATCTTACAGGCTCGAGATAACTGTTAATATATATTAATTTCCAATGTGCACAGACATTGAAAGAAAATTATGCACCTTCTGGCCACGTGAAGTGACAATGGTTTCCGCTTAATACTCAGAGTTCGCGAAAAATCCAAAAACAATCAAAGTTTCTATTTTGACTCAATATATGAGATTTTTTTACTCAATCTATTCTCATACTACGCGTACCAACTGAACTATCAGTGGGCCAGTGCTAACGACACGGCAAGGCTCCAATGAAAAGGCCATCCGCCATTAAGTATTGTTATTTACGTGTCGCGTTATGAAACATCAAGATCTTTATGTTCTTGATATGAAGAATTGCATGTGTATTTTTATGTACTATATGTTATTTATATGGTACATAAGAATTACCGTCATGGCAGTATTCGTAATTGCGTTTTGTTAAAATATTTAATGTTTCAGAGTTTTACAAGATTCTTTTGTTTGTTGTTGTTGTTAAGCACTGAGCGTGCTACGTTTTGGAAAATCACGTCGTGTAGTTTTATTTCACAGCATTTTGCTGCAGGCCATTAATATTAGCTAATTTATATACTTTTTCTGTATGTGGATAAGTACGGGAACTATCTATCTATCTATCTATCTATCTATCTATCTATCTATCTATCTATCTATCTATCTATCTATCTATCTATCTATCTATCTATCTATCTATCTATCTATATATATATATATATATATATATATATATAAATTCTATGTGTAATGACATTATGAGCTTTTAATCGTACACATCATTTGATTGGAAGAGACTTGCAATAAAACGGTATGGTTTGTAGAAATGTTTAAAATATTGAAAGCTACTTCACTCTTGCATGATGTGGGTTATTTACTTATTTATTTGCATCTAAACAGGCAATTGCCCAATATTACAGGTTTATACAATATTTATAAATTCTATTTGGGTAAAGTCTTATCATTAAGCCGGAGACATTTTAGTGAATTAAAAAACTTTTTTTTTGCGAAGTGGCAATATTTAAGTTTTATTTATAAGCTGGTCAACGTCTTGATCCTGATTCAGACCTTCATCAACAATGTACAATAGCAAACCACAAAAACTATGAAGGACCAAACTAGTTTCAACAAATACGACGCCGTTCACCACGTACTACGCCGCGATGTTTTGTCGAAACCTGGCTTGTTTTGTTATATTTGTTATTGTACAGTCACCATGAAGGTCCGAGTCGGGACCGAAACGTTAGACAGTTTATAAATAACATTAAAAATTGCCAATTCGCAAAAAATATAGTAATTTATTGTGTATAAATAATGTTGACGAACCCTGAATATCATTTTTATGTTTTTTTTCTTATGAATCATTAGTAGAGATTTATCTCCCAAAATTACTGTAAAAGTGTTGGGAGTGCTAAGTCCGATACGGAGGGTTGATGTTCAGGTCTGAGGAAGCGCAGTGGAGAGCAGGGAAGGCACACTCTAGTATCCGGTGTTTACGAGGAAGTTAGCATAGTTGCTTGAATTCCTAAAACAAACAAAAGAGTTGCCCTCTTCAGTACAGTTCAATTATTGTCGAAAATTGGTGAACACTGAAAATTAAAATTCGAAATATTTTTAACAATAAAAAAATCCACGAGAGAAAAGCAGAACTTGTCATTTTGTCCTTTTTTCAATTCAGTTTTCAGTAAAATACTGGTTTCAAATTCAATGGGCCGCGACATCGGCCACAGCGATTAGAAAATATCAATTTTGGAGAAAATGGGACGGATAGACGGACGGGCGTTTTGGAGTCATTCGATTTTTCAATATCAAGGACCCACCAAACATGGATTATGGCTTAGAGGATTTTCTCTAAATTTAGCAACTGGATTTATCCACTTATTCGTCACCAGAGCCCTTTAGTAAGTTGTTCTGCCGACAATTCGCCGTTTTTTTGCGCAGCATTATATTACTCTTTCTCCACTGCGTAAGCGGTAGCGAGAAAGTAAAAATTAAGCCATCTATAGCATCCAACTGCATTCTCTTGTCTGTCAGAGGCAGAAGCGTGATTTCCGATATTTTGTCCGATTTCTTATTAGCCCCAGTTTCACCATTTACATCCCTCTGCAGCCAGAAACGTTTTTTTTATTGTTTCGATAATTTAACACTATTTTATCTGTTTGAAGAAATGTGAAAAATAAAAAAATAGTTTATACTATCAGAAAAATATTTTTTTTTATATTTTCTCAGCGCCAAGTTCAAACAGCAAAGATTTTCTTTAAATAACAACAAAAACCTTTTTAGTGTCTTAGAACCCTCGAACAGGCATGAACAAGATCTGAAAAGTTCTTAAAACACAAAACGTGAAATTTTCCGATTATTTTTTCATTGCTGAGCTGCAGTTAAAAAAATAAAAACCATTTTTGCTATTTTGAACCACACACACTTTGAAAATGGCTGCAAGAGGTATGTGCATTTAATATACAATTGTCATGAAAATTGTTCTGCTTTCCAAAAAACGATGAAACTTTTTTAATAATAGTACTGGCATTATGATCAAAACAACAGATTGGCTTTTATAACAAGAAATAACAAGAAAGTGAAATTACTCCAATAACATTGAATATAACAGAAAATATTCAGTGGGAGAAAACAGGTTTACTTATTTCTCAGTGTACACTTGACATTAAAAAATTATCATGTATTAGTTACAATATATTTTACGTTATCATGGAAAAACATACAAAATATAATCTAATAAAGATGTTTACTCAAAGTTATTTGTATATTTTCATCTTCTTACTTTTTCAAAAATTGTAAATGCGCAGTTTTTGACCTCTAACACATTACGTTCACGCTACAACTACTGGATCACGGAAAAGTTAGTCACTCTGTGACTTTTTTGAATCAGTACTTTTCGCAACGTTAACTAATTTCTTCTATTGAAGATACGTTAAATAATATCGTTTAATATGGACAATGGCCTAAAGTTTTCCGTTTGCCGACTACGCTTCCATAGATTAGAAGTAATGTTGGAAAATACATGATTTTCATCCCATCGCGGACCCCTGAAACGCCGTTTCGTGAGAAGCACGTATTTTTCAGTATTTGAAATATTAAAAACGCTAGGATATTTGTAATGGAAATAATTTGTTTATTCTTAATATATGTTCCTTGCAATTTTAAACAATATGGTACAAAACAATAATATATGATTTCATACTCTTACATTCAATTTAGGGGATGGCAGGTATAGATGGTGCGAATAGTTAGAATTTTGTACAGCTCTAATTTGTACGCTTTTTTGCTAATATACACAAAAATGCACATAAAGTATCACCCATAAGCTATTCTTCAGCGTTTTTCTCTAATAAGATCATTTTTTATTATTTCCGAAAATTCTATTCCAAAATCTACAACTACATTTGATGCTTCCCAGGATTTGCTATTCACTTCCATATTTTTGTCCCCTAATTTTTGAAAAGATTCATACTCCACACCCTCAGTATAATTTGTATTAATTTTTTCCTCACGCAATTTCTCTATTAATTCGTTTGTAGGCGATATATATAGTAGAAGACGCCTTTTTGTATCTTTTTGTATGTGTATGTAATGTGTTAAGTTTAATAACAAAATGTTGTTGGTCACATTCATTTGAAAATTTGTATTTTCACGCTCAAGAACGTAACTCTGAGAAGTCGAACGTAATAATTTAAATGTACTTTCATTTTGTAGCATTACTCACAGTTTGGTTTTCTCCGTATTCACTTGAAGTTCTTCAAATTAAGAAGTTTTCAATAACGAACCACATATTTGGACATTTCTTAGAATCCTCTGGCCGAATCGGAAAACAAATTATCAGTTCTCCACCAGCAGACCGAGGCGCGTCGAATGACACTTCATATGTCGCGATTGGTGCATGAGAAGTGGTCTAACTGTGAGTGACGGATCCACACACACACACGCATACTCGCAGTTATTCAAATAGTACGTAGGGATAGTTGAATGTGGCGTCGCCGACCGCTGTAAACTGTTTTAAAAGTATTTTCATGTCTTGAAAATTTATGTCATCCACAGCTTTGTTCAAAAAAGTTCGTTAATTCTCTAGTATTGGAGACACCAATGAATCGCAGTAGCTTTTTACTCCTGCTCAAACATTTTATCCCGAAATGGCCTTGTATGTTACATTCATAGTAAATATGAACTAGTAATATTGCAATTTCAAAATCACTCATATAAACGTTGTAAAGTACCTGCAGGTACAAATGACGCTGAATGGTTAGAATTTAGTACACTTACATTTTTTACGGTTTTTGCTCATATGCACAAAAATTAAACATAATCTGAAGCTGCGCTTCAGAGTCATTCTCAAATAAGATCATTCTCAATTAGTTCCGAAAATTCTGTCGCAATATCTTCTACAACTACATTTTATTATTCTCCAGATTTGCTTAACATTTCCATATTTTTATCTCGAAATTTTTTTAAAGATTGGGTTCACTTCTCCTTCTGCAATTGCTATATTTAGCTTTTGTTGGCGAATCTATATAAAAATTAAAACGCGACTGTTTTGTATGTTTATGCGAATAAGGCATCAGTTACGTTTTAATAAGAATTAGTTGTTACTCACATTCATTTAAAAATCAGTGTTCGCACGCCTAAGAATGTAAATGTGAGAAGGCGAACGTAAGAACGTAAATAAGCTCTTGTAGTATTACTCTCAACTTGGTCTTCTCCGTATTTACCTAAAGTTCAAGTTCAATAAGTTCCAAGTTCCTGTTCGTATGTTTTTGCAAATATTTTTTTAAATGCGTGAATACGGATGCAAATTAAATGAAACCTGCCGGGCGGCGATTCACTTGTCGCATTCAACCTAACCTACATAGATATATTTGGGTGGCATTGGTTAAATTCTCGGCATACTCACTACGGTGGCAGCGTTAAAACGCGTTTTTGGAAATTTCTTAGAATCTTCGGTCCGAATCCAATAACAAATTATCATTCCCCCACCAAGAGACCGAGACGCAGCGAATGACGCCTCACACTTTTCGACTGGTACACGGGAAGTGGTCAAAACCGTGAGTGACGGATCCGCACACATGCACTCCCGCACACTCACAGTTACTCAAATACTGTAGAGAGATTTTTTCTCAAAATACAAAAGAAAGTAAATCTTTTAAAAGGTACATTTGAAGATCCACGAAATGGAATGTCTAAATATATTTTTTTTAAATTTGTCCCAACATTGGCGGGGGCAGTTGCCCCTTCCCCCTCGCCCACCCTGAATCCTGCCGCTAGTCAGAGGCATTAACAGTCGGCGCTCGGGTCATCTGGCTGGCGGAAGAATACGTTTTGCAGAGCGATACACAACTGTTTCACAACCTGTCAAAATAATCGTCCACTGGCCGAAATGAAGCATAGTGGTGATACGTACGGGAATGGCAAGAGCTCATGCTGCCTCAAACAACTGAAAATATCCGTGACATGTGCGTGATTCAAACTCGCAACTTTGGTTTCCGCGTACTTAGGGAGCAACAGTCCCAAACGCTTGTTCCACGAGGCCGCCCAACTTAACCATCTATTACTTGTAACAGTTATGTAAAAGAACAATATATTACTTAATAAAAATATACTATATTTGCAAGTAAAATAGATCTGATGCACACGGGGCATATAACGCACCTTGAAATTATGAATAGATTTATCTCGACTTTCAGCACAAATATCTGCCAAAGAAAAAAATGTCATCAAAGTTTATCGGCTTTAAAATGACAAACTCTTACTCATTAAAAAATCTCAAAAGAACTACACACGAAAAAATGAAAAATATAATATTTGCAAAGGCTCTCAATTAACATAACTGTTAATTTTTCTTTCCTAAAACGTTTAATTTAGAAACTTTGAAGCAAAACCGTATGGTTTTCATTTTTTTGGAAGATATTTTCCCGTAAATGATCATTTCAAGTAAATATCATAATACCAAAAGATGAAAACCTCTTTTTACAAGAAAGAAATTCGGAAGCGAAATTTGAGAAAATTTCGTTCCAGCTTGTAAAGAAATTTCAGTTTTGGTTAAATTACGCGTAAATTCATATGTTAATTGCACACCCAAACTTTCGATATTTCAAACAAAAATCTGTCTGCCCGTCGGCTCGCCAGTGCAAATATTTGTGTGAATTATGAGAACTCACCGATACTTCTGTGTATCAACGAAGCGACCCTCAAATGAAGTAACTCGTCACCGCAATATATGTAATTAAGGTCATATTAGAAAAAAATTCGAATGGGTTCAGCTAGTATGAAAGTATAAGTAAAAGTTTCAAAGAATAAAAGAAAGTTTTTTGTTGTTGTAGCAGCAGTAGTTCCTGCACTGCACGATATTTACGTATTACCTACGAATCTTTCCACTGAGACGCACTTAACCAATCACCGGGTCCCTTCGACCCTCTGCGTCGGAATGAACCCGAGCGCCAAGCTGGTGCATGGCGTGTGTTTGCGATTTTCTTGGCGATCGGAGTACACTCCCAGAAATTCATATTTACAACGACGGGCTTCGACCCCAGAGAAAGAAACGGGGAAGTGAACTTTTCAGCGCGCGGTGGCAGCTCAGCAGCCTTGGAAAGATGCTCTGTGGAAAACACTGTACCGGGGAGTCGTTTGGCCCCCAAAAGGCGAACGGAACAGGCGCTTTTGTACCGTACGCGGAAAATAGTGAGGGGGTCCAGTGGCGCGTTGCGCGGCGAAAGCCTTGTGGCCTGCGTCTGGGCGGCTGACAGACACGCGGCACAACGAAATGGCGGCCAGGTGTCTCTGGTCACAACGTTCACATGGGGAGATACTGCTTGCTCATTTGTGGGTGAATGTAGCAGACCGTCTTAAGTCATTTGCAATGAATACTCATTTTACAAATTTTCATTTTTTAAAATTCAATCACATACGGGAGCCCGCCAGACGGCCAGAAGTTCACACAGATAGAAGATCGGACGTAGGGACAGACGGGACGGGCAGTGCGACGGGAGGGGCAGTGCGACGGGACGGGCAGTGCGACGGGACGGGCAGTGCGACGGGACGGGCAGTGCGACGGGACGGGCAGTGCGACGGGACGGGCAGTGCGACGGGACGGGCAGTGCGACGGGACGGGCAGTGCGACGGGACGGGCAGTGCGATGGACAGACGGTGCGATGGACCGCAAGCGTTCTGTGAAAACCTTCGCCATGACCGCCACTAGGTGAATTTGACACGCTATGTTGACGAGATTCCAATACAGAGCGTTATAAAACGAGAAACAACACACAATAATGTTCCTCGTATTAGCAGAATTTAATTCCTTTACAGTCTTCACCTGAAAATAGAAATTACCAGTATAATATGAATTTTGTAATTTCCCAAATTTGTCGCATTCTGTACGTTCACTGCCCTTTTTTGTCCATCTCCAAGAATCGGAGCGCATGTGTCGAATCAAGACATTAGCGAACAGCAAGGGCACTGCATTCTGTCAGCCTGCCAGCGGGCGATACTTCCTACAGCCTAGTTCGGGCATTATTGCAGGAGCGCGTGCGATACAGTTCACATGTAATGCATCCCAATTCTGTCATTTTACAAATTTTTATTTTTCACCAAATGTAACCGAACAATAAATTCGACAATAGAACTAATCCTAGTTGTTTGCCTCCCTTTAAGCACAACCTTCGTAACCAAGCACTAACGTAGCCTTTCTCATCCTAAACCAAAGTGAAATGTTTCATCATGAACAGGAGCGAGGAAAATCCATGTTTTTTACATTGCTGATTCAAATAAGTTTAATCAAAAAAAAGGGGTGCCATAGTAGCAGATATTTTCTCGCACTTTAACATTTACAATTTTTTACAATTCAGAGAGTTCAACGAATATGAGATCTGCACCATTCATTAGAGCGTTTCTGTTTTATTGTTGGATTTTTTTTTTACAACTTTGAGCGTTTCTGAGAAAATGTTTATTTTATAAGTTCCACTATTTCCAGTTTCATGAAAACTACTCTTTTATTTCAAAAAATGTACATGATTTTCTGAAGATGTTTTTTAGAACAGGTTTTGTTTAGTGCAAACTTCTCTTCAATTTTGCACTTTGAAATGTTGACTTTTTACAATTTTCGAAAGTTCAGATCGCCGGGAATTACAAATTTCTTTTGCGTCTTTTGATAGATAAGAGGATAAAATTTAATGTAAAAATTTCTTGTAAAAAGAGTTTTTTGTCTAATGTGAAAAGAGTCTTGAGAAAAAATGATTAAAAATAGTCTACATTTCAGATAATATTACGTGCAAACTACTCATCTTTTCATTCTTTTCTTCTTCAGAAAGCAGATTTCACTAAGGAAAACCACTATCTTCATATACAAAACAAAACAATATTGTATTGTCGGAGTACAATACTATACAAAACAATATTGTATTGTAGGAGTACGCCCCAAAAAATTGAACTTTTGCAATTTTCGAAAAATTAAAGATTTAAATGAAAATGAGACCTGCACCGTTACTATAAGCGTGTTTTACGCTATCCGAGTACGACGTTTAATCACAATATTGGGAGCCAGTTTTAAGAAAAATTTGAAATGTTTTTGAGGCTTCATGTAAAGTACCCCTAAAAATTAAAACATCAGTTTCAAACTCAGAGGGTCTCGACAAACCGACGATTTGCCGTCAATCGATTTTTCTTTCTACGAGGCACGGGCGAGAAAGAAAATTCGGCACTTTTTCGGCGGCATTATATAACATTTTCCTGTATCATTAAAATTGCTATTGGCCAAAGGAGTACGTGTCTATAAGAACTCTGTACCTACTGAACAAGAAACATGGAAAAAGAACTCTTCCATCTGACATACTGATGCTTTTGTTAGGGCATAATATTTCGATTCAGAGACAGTGGTTGAGAGACGAATATTTAGAATAGTAACAGAAAAAATTTTTGCCGAGCCACGTTGGAAAATATTGTACTTTAAAGGGTACAATCATAAGTATTTGGTCTTTTCTCACCCTCCTTAACGTTTGCTCATTGGTAAAGTATAAGAACTGAGAGAAGAATAAATGACAACCGTTGCTTTTACAGACAATGTCGTTCATTGTTTTTATGCGATCCTTTCAGTTTTATTCACACAAAATTTGGCGTCTTTTTTCAGTATGTTTAATTAAATTGAATAAGTATAAAGAGATGGAGAAGGCAAATTTATTAGGCAGATTGAGAGGTATAAAGGAAATGAAGACTAATTTAATATATTTCTGAATATATATGGAAACGTCTTTTCTGTGCGCTGTGGGGCTTAAAATCTTATCACTGTATGAACAAGTATAAAATAACTTATTCTTATCGAAGGTTGCACAGAAGATTTAATTCAAACTACTATATAAATTTAAAGAAAATGTGTCCACTTCTTGCCATCGTTTAAGATATTTCCAATAATTGTGATAACACAGCGGCAGGAATAACCTTTACCTAATCATTTAAGGAATCTCAGCGAGTTATTTGAGATTCCTTGCCTGTTGCAATTATTTTTCAAAACAGAGTATGTGTGAATAAAACATTCATCTAGGAATACTCATCAGATTCACTAAAATTTGTTCATTCACGCCAACTTTAGAAATCATGCTTGTCGACTGTCTGAAACATCAGTTAAGCCGAATGTAGGCATTCCCATGCATCGTGTCTAAAACAGCACAGCATGAAAAACTTAATTTTGTATTTTATACAAAAGTAACTTTCAGTTAACATTCTAGTAGCAGCACAATATGATTTTTTTTTCAAATTTATGTACTGGATCAACGGTAAATTATGATTCACGGCAAGGAAGGAAATTAAACTTACATTTGTCTTTCTTCATCTATATAACAGAATCTTGGTAATTCAAACTCCGGACTGTCACAAAGTTCACTTAATCCGAAACCGAAATCAGTGATTTTTTTTTCGGGTAAAAAGAATTCAAACCTTTGTTACATTAAAAGTCACCGCTCTGCATATTTTCATAAATAACAAGAAAATACAATGTCTAATAAAATAAATTGTTAAGTACAGTACAAAATTGCATTGGTTCTAGGAAGTCACAATATTTTGACGAAGAGCAACATACTTCCCAAACTGCGCCTCTCAAAATTGTTGACGAGACGCTATCGATTCAGCCACTTCGTTCTAAGTTATTGTTATTTGTAAGCAACATAACTCTGTTCCGGTTTGTTGTTGCTATTGGAGATACAACGTGCACTTAATAAGTACTAATTTATGTATTTTGGTGTAATAATAAAATTCGTTATTTCGAAAGGTCAGAAAATCAAAAGTGTCCTGCTTTTGCAGTGCGTAGCGCCAGTCATAACTGTGGTAACAACAGTACGACCACTCAGAAAATCAAAATAGAATGGGAACTATTTCACCGAATTCATTTTTTAAGAAACTCAAACAACCAAACTTACTCCATGGACAAGTGTGAAAATATCACGCTTGCAGAATGCAAAGGATATCAAGTAATCACACTACCACAATTCAGACACATTCAGCCTTCCAGGATTACATATCTCCGTAAGAACGCAGGCTCGCCTCCCGGGCGAATACCACCGAGCCACACCCACGCGACGCATCATTCCAGAGACTCTGGTACGATCGAGTCCCTGCGTCCCGCCGGACCGGTACCAACCTATCCTCTCTGGAAATAACCATTGGACACCCCGATACAACAGCACACGCAGGAGTTGCTTTATCACTACGCCAACTACAAAAGTTGCCTACTCCATTAGTTTATTATCAAGATTTTTAACAAACGCAGTTCGTGTTCTCAAATAAACGTAAAATGCCCTAACGTCCGCATTTAATACTTAAAATTGCAATTTATTTACAGAAATACCTAAAATATGTGCTCACAAAATGATATAACAAATTCACTTATATGGATTATATTATTTTGTTATATTCACTTAATTCCTGTCCCACCCCCTGTGTGATTAAATTTTTAAAACCGAAAAGTTGTAAAACGGGTAGTCATTGCAAATGACTTAAGGCGGTCGCCGTGTATACATCCTCCACTGAGCAGGCAGAATCTTTCCATGTGAACGTTGTTGCCAGATAGACCGCGCCGCCATTTCGTTGTGCGGCGTGTCCGTCACCCGCCCAGACCCAGGCCACAATGCAAGGGCCCCGAGCTGCGCACAAGGCTTTCGCCGCGCAACGCACCACTGGGCACCCATCACTATTTTCCGCGTACGGTACAAAAGCGTCTGTTCCGTTCGCCTTTTGGGGGCTAAACGACTCCCCGGTACAGTGTTTTCCACAGAGCATCTTTCCAAGACTGCCGAGCTGCCGCCGCGCGCTGAAAAGTTCACCTTCCCGTCTGTTTCTCTGGGGTCGAAGCCATTGTAAATATGAATTTCTGGGAGTGTACCCCGATCGCCAAGAAAATCGCGAACACACGGCATGCACCACCTTGGCGGGTTCATTCCGAGGCAGAGGGTCGAAGGGACTGTGCCCCGGTGATCGGGTATGTGCCCCTTAATGGAAAGATTCGTAGGTAACACGCAAATATCCTGCAGTGCAGGAACTACTACTGCTACAACAACACAAATTTCTTTTATTTTTTGGAACGTTTACTTATACTTTTATACGAACTGAACCCATTAGAAAATTTCTATAATATGACCTTAATGGCATAAATGGCAGTGACGGGTTACTTATCTTGCGGGACGCTTCATAGATACAAAAAAAAGTATCGCTGAATTTTCATAACCAACACAAATATTCGCCCGGGCTGGAATATGAAGAAAACCGAGCATGCTTACGACTTCAAACGTCGCAACTGGTACACCGCAACGATGATCGGTTCGGGCACTCTTGTGACCCACACGAGTACGCAGGAAATATTCCTCTTTTGAGTTGCTGAGGCTACAGAAGTTTTAATGGCGGACACATGGCACAGAATTCTGGGTTTTGGGCTCTTTTTTTTTTAAGAAAACTTAAAAAAAGTATTCCAGTCGATTTTGAGAGAATTGTCTTAACATATTTGAGGAAAATTGCAACTAAGTTAGGCGAAATCTATTATTTTGAAAAAAATATATGGTATAAATTACGGATTTTATTTATTTATTTCAAAAACAGTTAAAAACTGTGTGTGACGTGCTATGGGGAGAAGTTAAATTGAAGTTACATTTATGTAATTTTACTTCTCCACATAACAAGATTAACAAGGTATTTGAAGATTAAGAATTATGAAAGAAATCCCCCGCTTCAATATTGAAGTTTATGAAGTTCGAAGAAAAGTTTATATTCTGCAACTTTCGAAAATGTTAACAGTTTAATGAAACAGTTAAGGATCGCTAAATTTGGATCGCTAAATTTGTAACCTTCACAAAATCGAAGTATCTAGCAGGGTCGGACAGACAGCAGGGTCGGATCTAGCAGATCACAAGGTCGGACAGATCATAGAAAATCATATTAAAAGTTTTTGAGCAAGGTTGAGTAGATACAGACTCCGCGGACGAATATACAGACACACGTACAAATACATACATATACAAATATGCATACATTAACACCGCTTACGTACACACAGTTGGTGGCGAACTTTTATATTCATTGATTTTATAATTTTGCTGGTTAATTGATGCAGGGTTTCATCCATTGATAATTATTTTCAAGTTTATATATTTTGTAATATTATTGACGTTTGCAACACTTTCCGACAAGCCATTTACTCTCTCGTCACTTAACATATTGGGTTTAGAATGTTGCTGATTGCAGTAAGTTTTAAATTTTCGTTCCATTCTGAATTGTTTTTTAGGTGAGAAAGTATTATAAAATGGATTTTGTAATTGTAATTGCAAGAACTTACCCTACCCCAAACTAGCGGGAATGAGTGGCATACTGAAACGTTTTTCCTCTTAATATTTTTACACAACAAATACTCAGATTTTCTTAAAAAGCGCATAAAATGTTTTTAAGATCCCCAATTGAATGTAATTATGCAGAAAACTTCAAGGCACAAAAGTTAAAATAGTGAAAATGGGGGCAAATCTTAAAATTTTGAGCAGCAAGAATGTACGCCGCAAATTAAATATGTGTAAAATGTGGCTGTAGAAATGTAAAAGAAGTTCTACCTATCCACTATAGGGAATTCAAAAACCCAAAACATTATTCTATGTTGTTCAGTTTTAAATCTAGCAAATTAATAAAATGAGAGGGGTTTACAAATACTACTACTATTCACTGTGAACAGAATTAAACATATTTCTGAAACTTTCATTCTATTAATTTTATAGTTTAATTAATATTTCGTGGTTATACTATAAAAACCGGTTAATAATAGTACGCGATAACACATTTGGGCCTAAACTACCTTTCATTTAAAGAAATATTTACGGACTATATTTAAGAAGATAGTTCAAACTCCTTTATAAACTAACACCATTAGTGTTTCAAATATAAGGGCTTTCGCAATTTTCTAAACGTCACAAGTTTTAATCCAAATACGCAATATCTCACTTATAAGTGCGCATTCAACTCTTCCTTCTATTCTAGCAAAAAATTTCAAGAAAAACTTACAGCCCTTTTCCAGAAAATTTTGAAAATGTCAAAGAGGCTTCATGACCATCAAAAATAAAAATATCTTAATGACGTCACGACGGCACACGTTCTAAGACCTTACGTTTCAGGTCAAAAGCTTCTGAACTGACGCAGTTATGCATGACTCATACATCGATCCACACAGACAAGAGACAGACACGCAGATACACGCGCAGGCACACAGACAGATACACGCATAGACAGACGAAATATGAGTTGAAATATTACCGATTTCCGACGCAGCATTACACTCTTTACAGCATTATCTCTCTTTACTACGTAAGTACGCAATGAACCGAAAACGTTAAAACTTTGGCAAACAATAGAAGAAATGAACAGTAGGTGACTAGAGCAAATGTTGTGATGTATTTAGAAAAAATAAACATCGTAATCGTCATCAAAAATCGAAGTATTATTTTTTACGTTTGCGTCTCAACAAATCGTCAATCAAGATCCTACAAGACAAGCCACAGTCCGTTGGACGCACGCATAAGGACGTCTGTACAGTGGAACGAGCAAAACTTTTAACAGCATGATTTGTTCAGTTATTAGCCGCCAAGTCATAGGAATTCTTTACTTTGTGTAAGGAACCACGAGTTAAGATTGAAATATCCAAGGTGATACAGAAAATTCTCCTTCCTTTGCTTAAAAAATGTTCAATAACAATGATGTGTTCATACACGACACAGTACATCCTCGGACACGATTATTACAACCATGGGGGAACTAAAAAAGAAATAGCAGGGATTGCAAAACACGTGCATCAGCGCATCAAAGCTGTCAAGAATACCAATGAAAGATATAAAAATTATTAAAGAATTGTTTTTCTAAGTTGTATATAATTTATTAATGCATTAAGAATGGTATTTATTAAGGTATTATTAAAATAAATTGTAATTTATTCAATTACCAATTGCTTCAAGAATAAGTAACTAGTGGAACTAAACCACACATACTTTCTCGCACGTATTTTGACGCACAATTACGCGAAAAGTCCTCAAATTTTCGAAAATTGTACGTGACCTTATTGCAAATTCTACCTTCAAGGAACTGATTTCATTCAGGGAAAAAAAAACTATTTTAAATATTTTAGATGTAGGAAGACTGCAATAAATCTTTTTTTTTTTTTCAATTTTCGAAAAACCAGTGTTTCTAACGAACATGAGCCCTGTACCATTCTCTTCAATGTCCTTCCTACTATCCAACAGAATTTAATCAAAATCAATAGAGACATTTATTTGAAAATTTTGAAAATGTACCAGTGGCTTAATATAAAGTACCCCCTAAAAATAACATATCATTTTGACGTTGAAAGGTCCGCGACATCATCCCGATCGTTTAGAGAATATCAATTTTGGAAAAAATCGGCTGAACGGTTTACCCGCTAGCGCTGTTCACAGACGGCCAGACAGACGTTTTGCCATCATTCGATTTTCCAGTATCAAGAATCCACAAACATGGATTCTGCCTACGCCACGAGTTAGAGGATTTTCTCCCTTAAATTTAGCAACTGGATTTATCCTCATTTTCGTTACCAGGACCGGGTAATAAGAGTTTTTCTGGCGAAAACTCGCCGTTTCTTTGCGCAGCATTACAAAACTTTCTCTTCACTGTGTAGCGAGAAAGTAAAATGAACTGATAAGCACTTTTACGAAGGATTCGTCAGAGCAGTCTGGAATAGACTTTAAAATTATATAAAAGAACTCGAGTATAATTTGGCTACCATTGGTGCATTCATATAGATACACACACATAATCCACCTATGTACGTACATACATATGCACATATATAAATAAATACATACATATACATAAACACATACATACATACTCCATGTGCATGCATAAGGACACACAAATTCTCCGCGCGCATGTTTGCGCGCATACACACACTCACACGTACGTAAAGTAAAACGTAAAAATTAACACGTGCCAAAGTAGAGTATTACGTAATTTAAATAATTTTTTATAGAAACAATTCGTGAAAGATTAAAATGTTTGTAGCAGAAACGTGGTAACACCCTAGTCCATGCTTGGCGAGTGTCTAGCCTGTAGAATTGTGCGCGACTTACGGTCAGAGTCTAGGAAATTCTTTACTAATTTTCTCTGATTAACATGCTTCGATAACGAAACAATCGCTTTACAGAGTCACTAAAGCATGTTCTTCGGTTCATATTTGGGAACGTGCAGAATCAGCCCACCGCAGGGCGCAGGCACAACCCAGCCTGCGTACGCGCGGCGCTGCCCTGGCCGCGAGCGAACTGGTCGCTTTCGCTCTTTCGCGGCGGCCCCATCTGAACCCTCGTGTACCCGACCTCCGCTCTGCCGTATGCTGAGGTGCCACATGAAGGACGTCGCTTAGCGTGTACCGCGAGACAGCGTGCAAAGCTCCTCTCTGCCGCTTTTCCGCACCCCGACCGGCCGCCTCCGCTTCCGGCAGCTATGCGCAGTACGCCCTACGATTTCCTCGCAAACGCTATCGCCAACACTGGCTCCATGCTGTCGCCCACACTGCTCGCCTAGACACCTTTTCCCCCAGATGCCAAAGAAACTCTACCGACTTCACGCGCACCGCCCAGCCGGTTGCAACGGCCTCCTCGCCGCCATTTGCACTGGTCCTCAGCAGCCATTTTTCTCAGGCGCAGAGATCCGCCGCGTCGCCGGGCGCAGTCACGGCGATACCGCCGATTCCCCAGGCTCCGAGCCGCCGCGTCTCCGGGCGCAGACACAGCGATACCGCCGCGTCTCCTGGCGCAGAGTCGCAGACATAGCGATACCGCCGCGTCCCCAGGCACAGAATCGCCACGTCCCCGCGCGCAGAACCGCTACCTCCCAGGGCGCAGAACCGCCCCGGGCGCAGAGAGCCGCCGCGCCCCCGGGCGCAGTCACAGCGATACCGCCGATTGCCCGGGCTACGAGCCGCCGCGTCCCCGGGCGAAGAACCACCTCCTCGGACGCAGAGCCGCCGCGTCCCTGGGCGCAAAGAGCCGCGTCGACGGGCGCAGAACCGACACCTCCTCGGGTGCAGGGCTGCCGCGTCCACGGGAGCAGAGCCGCGTCGTCGCGCACAGATCCGCCACGTCCCCGGGCGCAGAACCGCACCTCCCCGGACGCAGAGCCGTTGCGTTCCCGGGCGCAGAGCCGCCGCGTCCCCGGGAGCAAAGCCGCCGCGTCGACGCGCGCAGAACCACACCTCTCCGGGTGCAGAGCCGTTGCGTCCCCGAGCGCAGAGAGCCGCGTCGATGGGCGCAGAACGGCGCGCCGCCCGGCGCAAAAGCGGCCGGGTCCCAGGGCGCCGGGCCGCCGCGTCCTCGGGCGCAGAAAGCCGCCGCGTCGCCGGAGAGGCAAAGCCACAGCGATAACGTTCCGTCCGTCCCCGAGCGAAGATCCACAACCATGTCAGGCGCAGAACCGGCGCGTCGTCGAGCGCAGAAACTACGAAACGAAGCGAAGCAACATTGCCACCGGGCGTCGAGACGCTACGTTCCCGGGCGCTGAGTCATAGCGTCACCGATGATAGTGCCGCCGCTACCCCGGGCACCGAGCCGCCGCTACCCCGGGCACCGAGCCGCCACTATCCCGGGCACCGGCCCGCCACGACCCCGGGCGCCGGGCCGCCGCTCCCCCGGGCGCAGAGCCGCCGCTGCCCCGGGCGCCGGGCCGCCGCTGCCCCCGGGCGTACAAGCAGCGCGTCATCAACCAGCGCCGAATTCACATCGTCACCCGGCGCCGAGATGTCACTGGGCACAAAAACACCGCTTCCGCGGGCGCAGAAACCACGAAACTGCGCGTCGAGCCGCCTACCCCGGACGCCGAACCGCAGCGAGGCCGCCGCTTGCCCGGGCGCAGGGCTGCCGTGGCCCCGGGCGCCGAGGCGTCGTTTGCCCGGGCGCCGACCCGCCGCGACCCCCGCGCCGAGCCGCCCGCCGCTCCACCAGGCGCCGAGCCGCCGCGACAGCACGGGTTCCGAGCCGTCTCGCCCCCGCGCCGCCGGGTGCAGGCAGAGCCGCTCGTTCCGCGGCCTCCCGGCCGCCGCGTGCCCGGCCGCCGCGCCGCCGCGTCTCTGGTCCGGTGCGACAGCGGGACCCGCCACCTCCGCTTGCCCGGATTCCGAGGCGGCCCTTCCCCGGGCGCCGGGCCGCCGCCTCCCCGGCCACCGCGCTGCCGCTTCGCCGCCTCGCACTCGAGTTTTCACACCAAAGCGCGTCGGCGCTGGCGCTCCCGGCTTCCGTCGTCAGGATCCTTCATATCTACGCTGCAGCCTAATCTGGCATCGCGCTGGTGCCTTCCATTGCCGCTGCACTGTCTTTGTTACTCTTTTGAATATTTCCGCGTCGCGTCTTGCGTAATTACAAGATGTTCGTAACGAACTTACGGATTCTGTAATACTGTTTCCCAAAGAACTTACTAAAAATTCATATTCCATCAATGTTCGACTTTTTCTCGTGAGAATAAAGCGGTTATTAATTAAAATTGATCTGTTGTGATTAAATAAAAAAATATATTATTTATCGTTAAAATATCGGGACTTTATCATTAATGAGGAATAAATATTTTTGAACGAAAATGGAGACCAACTCACAAATAAAACTAACGGATTGCGCAATCCAATAACAAACGTCGCAATTTCATCATGTACGGACATCGCAAGTTCAAAGCGGCGTGTATCAAAAATTTACGTGTTTTGTTTTGCAAAATATCTTTGATTTAAAGGTTTCTATTGAGTACAAACTGCCTTGTCATCAGCACACGTTCTAACGAAATATAAAAACGTATGGTTTAGTTAAAATAGTTTTTTTTTCTTTTCTTAAATTTGCAGCACGCTCTTTTAATACTTAGGTGCCGATATTTACATCAAAAGAACGCCTTAATTTTCCGAATCTTAAATCTGAAAATGCAAGGGACTGATATTAATGAATTGAAAGTTATTCAATAAATTCCATAATCGTCAATTCAATTTTTTACTCGAACATAACCCTTAGAAGAAAATAGCGACGTTCTTCCCGGCTAACGAAACAAGTATATAGGCCTAGCGATTTTAACAACATGTTCGGACATAGCTGTTACCTGCGCATTCGTTCGTGTGGTATGACACGCAATTCTGTCCCAGACATAATTTCCTAAAGCCAGGTTGTTGCGTTTCCACATTTCCAGGACGCTGCATCGAAAAATACGAGACCGCCCTAGTTCTTGGCCTTTTTGCAGGGTTCCCTACCAAACACTACGTTTGTCCAAAGAATAGTACTGGGATTGCATTGCTGTCAACACCAAATACACTAATTGAATAAATAAGCACAATAAAATAATACAAAAAAAATGAATTTCTACTGATAAAATAAGGCAAACACATTATGGTTGGACTAGTACAAACGTTCTGCCCTCTTTTTCGAGTCATATCTTATTGTCTCTCATGGCCATAAATTGAAAAAAAAATTGTAGCAACAGATTCTAAGGTCAGGACAGTAAATCTTTGGAGAATTTTCCCAAATTTTCAGTGTGAAAACCAAATGTCATTCAAAATATATTGTATACACTGCAATAAATAAATATAAAAATGTATGTTTTTATGTATGAACGCAAGAAAAAGATGGAAATCTTTTATCTACAATTCGATTGATGAGTTTACGAAAAAAGGTTTTTCTAATAAGGGCAATATTTTATAATTTTTTTATCAGTAATGCAATGCAACATGAAACAATTCCTACATAAACATTGAATAAATAAGTTGAATGCTGCAGAAAATTTAACAGTAATCTAAGAACTGCAAATGTTTTCAATAAAATAATGTAATTTAGTTTGCAACACCAAATTAATTAATTTTTCTCACGCGACAGTTTAGTTCATAATGTAAATATATAAAAGAATGAAAACGTTTTAAATTACTTTGTTAACACTTCTAGTTATGAATAAATGCAAGATTCAATATGTGCTGTTGATTACTGCCATTAATGAACTCAATTAATTTGCTTTATACTTTTTGAGGCCATGAAGGAATGGAAATGGTGAATTATCTAATAGGAAAATCAAAAACTTAGTGTAATTGCACAGAACACAGGCAGAATCGAGAACTGATGAGTATTTTTTTTCTAAATGCATTAGCATGCACGGTTTTGTTGAAAGCTCGTCTTAATTCTGCTCCAGCAGAATATAGGTCTCTGGCTTTTATTCGCCATTATCTGCTCTTAAACCATCGCACAGAATTCTGTTATTTGCAAATTTCTTTGAGATAGAAACCTATGAACGCGCGTGGAACGTAGGGATAAATTACACATTTTTTGTTTGTTTTAATACTGCAATAAATTTTGAGAGATATTCTGCAAAAATACAATATACACGTACATTATAGTTTATTGATTATAGTAAGTATATTTGCCTCCTACTGGTCAATGTTTAATAAGGGAGATTATTTTACAATGCTCATTCGCTTGGCATAGTTTTGACAAATTATTGGAAAGAGAAAACGGAAAAAAAAGCTTGTTTTGAAGCTGTGATATCAATATATAATACAGCTTCCAAATGATATCTTGTATCACTAAATGAGTATGATATAATAATTGTCGAAAAAAGAATATTCTTATTACAATCGGGAGGAAATATGTGAATGTTTCATTGAACCAGTTCGATTGTTGATTGCTAGCTAGAAACGCTTGCCGGCGCTGCGAGGAGCGGCGGGCGGCGGGCGGCGAGCGGCAGGCGGCGGGCGCCGCTCGCAGGGCGGCGGGAGCCGGCCCCCAGCGGCGGGCCTCGGCCGCACGGGCACGGGCGCGGTCGCGGTCGCTCGGGGCGGCGGGCCCCGCTCGCATTCCCTGCGCCAGGCCAGGCCACGCCGTGGCGGTAGCCCGGCCGGGCACCTGCGTTGTCCGCCGGAAACATTTGGGGCTGCTTTCATTTCTAACATGACTCGCTTTAATGTTTTTGGAGGAATAGACTCTATTACATTGCATTAAAAGCGAAGAAACATTACTTCATTTGTTACGATAAATAATATATATCGATCTTCTGATTTCAAATTCATTTGCACCTCGAAGCGAATGGATACATCACTACTGAGCTAGAGAAAGAAAGTTCAAACCCAACAATTCGGGCACTACCAACGTATTTTCCGGATAAAAATTCGTAAATAGATGAATTACACCTAGTAAGTATACCTCCACATTTTATATGTGAATACATAACTTTAGTGTAATTTATAATATCATGATCTTCTGTGTCCACAAATTTAATGTTAACAAAGAATAAGTTAGAGAACTATTCAAATCAATAAATATAACAGAAAATTCTTCTGAAATGAGAAACTAAAATGGAAAGAATTGTTTAAAAATTATGTTGAAAATAGTTTCTACTCCTGTGAGTAAAATACATTACATACAAACAATAGTACTATCAACTATGTTGAATTAATCGTGCTGTTGATCTGTAAGATAAAACATGATTTGATGAAAGTTCACCAAGTAACACCCCTTTTTTTCCAATATCAATTTAATATTGTCTAAAATGCTTGTTACTGGTGGAATAATATGCCTATAATACACCCATCCCATGCGACGCCTCATGCCACTAAATTACATATACCATTTTATATATATTACATAATTGAACAAAAGTATTAGACGCATAGAGACACACACATTCATTATGCGTACATACAGGCAAACATGTATGCATGCATGCATACAAGCACGCATGCATATATACAAGCACGCATGCATATATACAAGCACGCATGCATACATACAAGCACGCATGCATACATACAAACACGCATGCACATGCATGCACACATACAAACTAACACGCATGCATGCATGCACACATACAAACAAACAAACACGCGTGCATGCATACAAACACGCATGCATACATACATACAAACAAACACGCATGCATGCATACATACAAACAAACACGCATGCATGCATACAAACAAACACGCATGCATGCATGCATGCATGCATGCATACACAAACATGCATGCATGCATACACAAACATGCATGCATGCATACACAAACATGCAAACACACACACAAACATGCAAACACACACACAAACATGCAAACACACACACAAACATGCAAGCATACACACAAACATGCAAGCATACACACAAACATGCAAGCATACACACAAACATGCAAGCATACACACAAACATGCAAGCATACACACAAACATGCAAGCATACACACAAACATGCAAGCATACACACAAACATGCAAGCATACACACAAACATGCAAGCATACACACAAACATGCAAGCATACACACAATCATGCAAGCATACACACAATCATGCATACATACACACAATCATGCATACATACACACAATCATGCATACATACACACAATCATGCATACATACACACAATCATGCATACATACACACAATCATGCATACAAACACATAAACATGCATACAAACACATAAACATGCATACAAACACACAAACATGCATACAAACACATAAACATGCATACAAACACACAAACATGCATACAAACATTTATTCATACATCCATCCATTTATTCATATATACATACATCCATCCATTTATTCATATATACATACATCCATCCATTTATTCATATATACATACATCCATCCATTTATTCATATATACATACATCCATCCATTTATTCATATATACATACATCCATCCATTTATTCATATATACATACATCCATCCATTTATTCATATATACATACATCCATCCATTTATTCATATATACATACATCCATCCATTTATTCATATATACATACATACATCCATTTATTCATATATACATACATCCATTTATTCATTCATACATTCACACATACACGACTTGTTTGGGACCCGTGCCACGATATTTTACGGGCGCCCCGGTTTGCAAGTTTATATAAATAAATGCGATGATTTTCTATCATACACGAATAGTGTATCAGTTACATTTATCTACATTAACCGCAGCGTCCTCTTGGCTTGCTTTCTTATATTTCATTATAGATTCAAGCTAAGACGCCCAAACTAAATGCAAACGTTCAACACACGAAGCAAATTACAACAAAAAATCACTGATTGTAACGATCCGTCAACAAAATCCGATAACAACACTTCACAACTATGCACATAGATGCGCGTGGACTGGTAAACTGATAAGCACGTGAGCACTAAACACAAAACAAAGATGTGCCGGTACCTGCTTGCATCGCCTCACGTCCGCGCTCCTTTGTCTTGAAATCACCGAGAAACTCGAACAGTTAATTTGCAATTTCCAGGACAGCACAATATCCTTCTGTTCCGTTCGAATGCTTCCATGTAAAGTAGTGCAATTTGTCATATTCCCTGTAAGATAATCACAACTAGAGAAAAAGCACTCGCACCAGCACCGTGTCACACACCGCAGTTACACTTTTGCAACAAACTTTCTTGAAAACGAAAATCACTGTTACTATTGCATATTGAAATTTGAAGCAGCCTTCAGGTAGAAAGAATCCATTCAGTATACTACAGTCGCACCTGTATTCTTGTTAGTTATGAGTGTAGTTATTTTTCAAAACTTTTTTTCTCCAAAAAAGTTCACTTTCGGTTCACTTGTGTCTTCCTTTTTTGCCATTGCTCACATGCCAGGATGCGCTCGCAGCGGCGGCCGGCCGCGGACTGCCTGCCCTGCATACACTTTATAATCAATCGCGAGCCAGGCGGGAGCGCCGTGCTGCTGGAGGGGGCAGGGGAAGGGAGCCGTGGAGGGGAAGAAAAAAGGAAAAGAGGGGAAAGTGGTTGCTTATGCGAAGAGGTGGGAGTTTTCAAGGAGGTGTCTCTCACTTCTTTCTTTCTCTTTCTCTTCGCTCTCGTGCTCTCTTTCACATGAGCTGGAGCTAAAGGCATACTTACAAGTGACGGAGCAATGACGGGGTGGCGTGGAGTATACGAGCGAGAGAAAGAAGATGTAGGACGGAGAGGCAAGAGACAGCGACAGCAGTGCCCCGAGAGAGGGGTCAGGAGAGAGGAAAAAATGAGGAAGGAGGTAAAAGAAAAAAGTATACTCCGGAGGGGGTGAGGGGAATTACTGGAGGGGGAAGATAGTTAAAAGAGCGCGTAGGGTGGCGCGGACACAACGCGACGGGGGGCGAGCAGGCGGTGCGAGGGGAAGGTGGCAATGGTATAGACTACTGAAGAAGACTGAAACGAGAGTTAGGAGGGAGGGGGGAGGGGGAGGGCGGGAGGGGGTGTTCTGGGTTTGGCATTCAGAGGGGGAGCTGCAGCAGGGAGAAGTGAAGGCAAGAAAGAACGAGGTGCGGCGAAGGGGAGGCGTCATCTGCATGGTGACCTGCACAGAGAAGAGTGCCAGATGCAGGACTGACCGTCCCAGCCGCCGCGTCGCCCTGCCTTGGCGGCCCGGCTCCCACCCGGCTCGCCCCGGCCCCGGCCCCGGCCCCGGCCCCGCTTCCCTGTCCGCGCCACCCTCCATTTGGAGACGCGACGCTCAAGGACCACGCGGCACGGCCTCTTTCCGATGCTTTCGGCAATATTCATCGGGAGATCGGTGCGTGGATCCTCATGGAAACGGAACGCATCTGAAAACAAAAACAATTAGCATCGGAACGTCTCGAGTAGATCTGAGATGACAAGAATTTCAAATACGTCAATGCTAGAATTTACCCAGAAAAACAACATTAAAAAGCATTCTTACGTTCTCGATACATGTCTGGTTCATGGGATACCAAAATTTCATTTTCGGTGTTCATTTCCTTTTTGAGTTTGCAAAGGTTATTTATGCACGTGCGTAGAACACATATCTCGCCAAATTTCATAACACAGAGTGTTATCTGTTTTTGACGTAAATAAATAAATAAATATATATATATATATATATATATATATATATATATATAGAAATTTGTTTCTGAACGTAAATGTAGCTTCACTATGCGCACGTTTTGTTGAATTCTTCTTTTGCTTGTAATGGTAGGAGTAGAGGAAAGGGCAAGTTACTATTTTGTTAGCAATGCATAAAAATCATATCTTCAATTCGATTACCGATGCAAATAAGTTTTCTATAACTCGCGAACGAAAATGTCTATTTTTTTCAAATTTTGCTAATCTCGCGCTTTTTTAAAATTTATTTTCATTTATTTTAAACTTTTACTCATTTTTCAACTATTTATAGTTAAACTGATGGGAAGGGATACTGAAACTCAAGGAAACGTGCGCAGATGATCTTCTCCCCCATAAGTCACATACAGTTTTTATGTTTTTTCACTAAATAAATAAATTAAATAAATACACTATCTGTTCAGTACAGCACAAGTACATTTTGAATTACTTTTGCGATGTTAATCCAAGTCCTTTACTTTAACTTGGCTTTGTAATAAACTCATTTGCAATTGCTGAAGAACTACATGCATTGCATAACAATATAATAATGTTACATAAGTATTGTTATTTTGTTGCCTCTTAGCGAATCACTAAGGCAGGAAATAAAAAGGAAAAATTGTATCGTACTTTATTTACATAATTAATTAGGGTATTGAAAAGAAAAGAGAAGCTTCATGTCCAGATATCGATACAAATGTGACGAATTGGTAGCTGTTCTATCGTGGCTAGTTCTCGCAAGATAGCAGAGACAGTAATCTTATGCCTAGGTAACAATGACAAAAGCATCTATAGAATGTGAACATGCAGTTAGCGACACAATATGAACAGACAGATAGCGAATGTAAACTAAATAAAACCTAGTTTTATTCCCTCAAATTACAAACGTTTAAAAACCCGCAACATTTGCAAACAAAAGAAAATAACCTTTTTGTACCTATAAAGTACAATTGTACCCATAAAGTACTGTCCATTTGTACATTTATGTGCAACCAAATTTTGTCACTTAATATCATGTAGCGGTTCCATTTGCTTTGCCATGTCATAGCGGCATGGATGTCACCAACTCTGCCGTAGACGCGGGGTCAATTAAACTTCGTTCTCTTATTTTAGTCAAAGTGTATTTTCTATATTTTATCCCAAGAATAGATCACAGACGCACTATAGCGTAGCTGCCAGGGATTTGAGTATGTCTATGAATTCATTTTTTTAGCTGTAGAGCCGCGAAAATCGAGTAATGAAAGTTTTATGTTTCGGATTATTCTCATGATGAAACACGTTATTTTCAAGATCCACGTCCAGCACATTAACGTGGAGTTTTTCCTTTAAGGTGTAAATATACACCTCATGTTCCATCTCACCATCGATTATATTCAGACGACTCACTCTTGTAGCACTCATACACACCCAGACTAGCACGATATCGACACAATGTTTCAATGTGAGCGCATGATTTTGTGTGTCCAGTTCTGCATTGAAGTTGCACCTTGCCAAACGTTTTCTGTCGAAGCCAAATTTATTTTTGCTTTTGTCTGAAAATGCGACTGAATTCAAAAGTCCAATCATTGTTTCTGTAGTTTTGCAACATCTATGTTTAGTTATTGTACGAGATTTAGTGATGTTACTCACCAAAATGTTTTTCGCAACATAATGCCCCTTCCCCCTACAATTATTGTGCACTGTACTAACTAATAATTCAATCTCGCTTTTTAGTTTCTTGCCTTACGTCGTAAGAAAAGGAAGTAATATAATCATACGACGGAAATCGGCAATTTTTCTACACAAAGTGTATTTTTTCCAGGTCTTGGTTAGAAAAAGTTGATAAATCCTGTTCCTGTGTTTAATAAATTACTTCTTTTAACACGTTGTGTAGTATGAATCCATGTTTTGTGGGTCCTTGATAACTAAAAATCGATTGACGGCAAAACGTCGGCCTGTCTCTGCCTCTGCCTGAGGTCAACGCTAGCGCCTAAACCGTTCAGACGATTGTCTCTGAAATGTGTAATCCCCGATCGAATTGGACGAACTCGAGGTCCTGCGAGTTTGAAACAGAAATCTTGATTTTTAATGGTATTTTACACGAAACCTAAACAACATTTTAAACATTTTCTTAAAAATGGCCCTAGATTTTTTAATTAAATTTTGTTCTCGTAAAGTGTCGCAGGTCAATTTTTTGTTGAAATCTCATATTTTTCGAAAATTATATAAATTAAAAATTTTTCAGCGTCTTCCTACAACTGCAATATTAAAAAGTAGAGATTTTCTGAAAGAAATCTGTTGTTTAAAGACAGACTTTGAAATAAGATCTTGTACATTTTGTTTTGACAATATGAGTAGTTCGTCCGCAATTTTGCGTAAAGTACTGGCAATTGTTTACAAACAATTATTTCTTCAAAAATGGCTGCATTTTTGGTTTCAATTTCCTTCTCGAATGTATCAATATTGAAGCTAGTCCCGTTTTCAGCAAATTCTGTGTTTTCGAAAATTGCATAAAATTAACATTGCAAAAGTTCAAAATTGAAGATAGAGATTTTTGTTTTAAATAATATATGGTCTAAAAATGAGATCTTTAAAAAAGTCCATTAACGCTTCTTTAAAAATCAAATACTTTTCGCAAAATTTATGCTTAAAGTTAATGCAATTTATAAAATAGACATTTTATCAAAAATACTCCACAGTTTTCTTTCAATTGTCTCCGCGGATAGAGCAAAGGGGGCTAAAAAAATTGCAAAGGTTTCACCTTCGTCGAATTCTTTGAACTTGTTAGAAGTAATCAAGAATTTATGTACTGTTGTAGCACCTCTAGTTTCTAAACGAAAACTGTTCTTCAAATTTATATCTTTAAATAATGTTATATAAAATATGAATAATTTTCGCGTTGTTTTGAGTGACAGTTACAAATAATGCGAGGAAGTATGAGCTCTTGTAGTACCACTAGTTTTCAATTTCACTCCCAATTTCACAACTCTAATTTTGGGGTTATCTGAATTTCCCAAATAATAATCGTTTATTGGCTTTACTGAACACTTCTGTTCTTCCTGTTCGGGGTTCTTCCTATTTCTTATTTTTATATGAACAAAAAACTATCAAGTATTAATCGCATGTTGAACGAAGTTCTTTTACAAGTATACTACATAAAAATGTCCACTTCTTGTGCAATTTTCTAATTACCTTTCTTGGGGCGTTTCTAATTTCTGTGCTGTTAGTGCCCATTTTCACCTTTCAGAATGCACTATCATCATTTTACTGAGGATTGTCCATCACGCACACTCACACATATATATGTATATAATGGGGCAAATACAAAACAAAATTTTTGTCTGATTTATCATTAAATTGTCATGAAATTGTTATTACATTTATTTTAGGTACCTTAAGCAGTTCATATTTTCATTGCAAAAACAGGTCTGCGCTTTGCATTTTTTTATATAAACTCATTTAACGATTTTTGCTAAATGATGTTGGTATAAACATGTTAATTCGCTATATTGCTGAGCCGATCTTGCAACATAGTTGATCGTATACACGTTAAGTTGACGAAATAAGTTAAGTTTATTTTACCCACTCGGAATTTTGCGTGTGAGTATAGCTACCTACCTTACCCACATTATCCGCCGGGCCTGGTCTTTATAAATATATACATTGGCATTAATCAAGAATAAAATAATGGAAGTCATCGTAGTCTACTTAAATTTATTAAGATAGCCGGTTTTTGCCGCCTTTAGTAGTCATCAGTCTCGCTAGTATATGACGCGAATGTGGGGAGACAGTGCACTGAATTTCACTACTTTTATATTAATTCTAGGTTGAATTTTGTAACCCAAATGAATATTTGATGTAATCAGCGCAAGTTCTTGTTTTTAAAAATGTTCTCAATTTGTATTAAGTGAATATTGTAAGGATTAGACTGAAAAAATTTCCCACAACGTAATATATATATATATATATATATATATATATATATATATATATATATATATATATATATATATATATATTATATTCAAATGTTAACCAAACTTGTATCGTGGATTTATTTCCCCACCTTCAATGATTTTACACTGCTTAAAATAAACCGAGATCAATTGAAGACCTTGGAACAATAACATAATTGGGGCAATGAAATAATCGTACGTCACATTTCTTATGCAATTGAGATATATTGATGTATTTGGGCGCTCCATAGATATCTCTAGATGTTGAATTTTAATTTGAAAGCGTCGGAAGATGGTCGAGTAATTCATAAATTATTATTATTCTTTATCCCAGTGTGTATAACGATATATTTCAAAAGCAAACTGCAATGCCACACTTTATCCAAGATGGCGGAGCTACCCGCAGAAACACACGTGTTCAAAGAAAACAAAATTTTGACGGCGATGATGATTTCGGTGAAGAACCATATGAGGATTCTCGTTAAGAATATGTACCTTCAGAAGACGAAAATTCAATGAAAAAATATGAATTGTGAGTGAAAGTGATTTGGTGAGAATTTTAAGCTTATTTCAAACAAGGTTTTCCATGCTATATTTTTTCCTATATTATTATCAAGAATGCTACAACTCCATACATTTTTGCACCCAAAATTATTTTTAATAATTGTGTCCTTTTTTGTGTAGTAATTTAATCAGCACATACATTTATTTTTTTAATCAATGGTTCATGGCCCCAATATAACTCGCAGAACACTATAATGAATTAATAGAAAATACATTGTATCTCAACAAATTGTTGTCATATTTTCAGATTAAAGCTTCTGTTTCTCGAAAAGCAGAAATATCACAAAATAAGGTGAATGGGAAATGGGGAATTCTTCCCAGCCCTTAAGGCGAAAGCGAAAAGTGAGATTAAATAAGAGATCTCCTGATGTCACTGACAAGAAACTAGTGGTGTTAAAACATCCCATACTTTCTCGCATTTACTAATGCGTAAGTTTCTCCGAATTAACACATCTCAGTCATAAGTTTTTTAAACTCAAAATTTCAAAAAATTGAACTTGACCTTATTTCAAAATAAATCTTTAATAAACAGATTTCATTAAGGAAGAAGTCTCTATCTTTAATATTTTAGTTGTAGGAAAACGCGTTGAACGTTTACAATTTTCGAAAAATCAAGAGTTTTAAGGAACGTGAAACCTACATCATACACTTAAATTTCTTCGCACTACCCAACAAAGTTTAATCAAAAACTTTCGTTCAATGTTTTTTAACATTTGGAAATTATCCCAGGAGCATCATGTAAACTACCTCCCAAAATTAAAATATCGGTTTCAAATTCAAGGCGTCGTGACATCGGCCGGATTAATTGCGGGATATTAAATTTGGAGAAAATCAGCTGAAAAGTTTAGCCGCTAACGTTATTCACAGACGAACAGGCAGACTTTTGCCGTCATTCAATTTTTCTGTATCAAACCGAACACCACAAAACATGATTCTGGCTACACCACGTGTTAGAGGATTTTGCCCCCTAAATTTTGAAACTGATTTCTATCCACTTTTCCTTACCAGGGCCCTGTAGTAAGAGTTTTTCTGCCGAAAATTCGTCGTCTTTTCGCGAAGCATTACATAACTTTCTCTCCACTGCGCAGCAAGAAAGTAAAAGTAATCGAATTGTGTAAATTGGATGCTTTTTTTTTATTTCTGTGTTAATTTTTCTCTCTGAACAAATATATTCATCTCTTACATATAATAAACAATTTACATGTTTCTGGATTGTTTGCTCTGTACGATTCTGTAATGCAAATTTTTACATAGAAAGTGTTTTTTCAAACCAACACTTCAGTTCTTATTGCGTTTCCGCCATGCGGAATATTCAAAGAATTTATTACACAAAATTGTCTTAGAGCTTAATTTCAAAGTTTCGACTTTTTCTCCCTGGATATCCTGTAAATTACTTCATCTAAAGCTGGATGTACGTTTGTGGGTCCTTGATTGACGGCAAAACGTCAGTCTGTGTGTGAGGCCAACGCTAACGCGTAAACCGTTCAGCCGATTTTCTCCAAAATTGATATTCTCCGTTCGATATAAACAAACTCACGGTTTTAGGTGTTCAACTAGATATTTTTATATTTTAGTGTATTTTACATGATGTGTTAAAAACATTTTCAACGTTTTCTAAGAAACTATTTTTTTTATTAAACTTTCTCTTTGGTTAGCGTAAAGAACTTTTAAGAGAACGATGCAGATCTCTTGTTCGTTAATATCCTCGATTTTTCGAAAATTGCAAAAGTGCAATTTCTTTTCGGCGTCTTTCTACAATTATAATATTATAATAATTATAACAATTATTATAAAGGTTTTTAAAATGAAATATGTTCTTGAAAAAGATCTTGAAATAAGGTCATGTTCAATTTTTAGAAAATATTAGTAATTGTTGTGTTATTTTGCGCGAAATACTGGCAATTATTAATTCTTACACAATTTTGTTCTCACAATCCGATCCAATTTTTTTTGTTTAAATTTTCTCCTCAAAAGTATCAAAGGACGGTAAAAAATATGGAGCTATTCGATTTTCGGCAACCTTCCGAAATTCTTCGGCTTACATATAATGCGGGAATATATATAAGCTGTTGTAGTTTCTAGTTTCTCTTTCTCTCATTATCAAATATGCCGAGCTTCAATAGAAATAAATAACATATTCTTTTTTAATATATTGACACTCTTTTGAGCTATTTACTCAAATAACTTCTCCGTTGAGAAGGAATGACGTGTGACGTTAGTAGCTGTATAGTACTGAGCATGCCTATTGAAAGTGTTCACTGCAATATTTACTTAAGTGTTTTGAATTATTTAAAAACAACTATACACTATGGGTTCCAAAAACAAGCAGAAAATTCATAGTGTTCAGGATGAATCAGAATAATTTTAAGTCTATTCAACCAGCCAGCTATTAAAAAATATTACAACCCTGAATTTCGTAACATCCAGAGGCTGCTTTTTGAAAATTACACATCATTTACAATGTTTTTCAGAGACTCCCTGAATAAAGTCAGGAATTCTTTAAGTTTAAATTACAAAATGTTGGTAGACCCCTCAATTTTTATTACTTCTACTGTAGACAGAATCTGTGAAAATTAAATATGGAAAGTGGAGAAATATCTTCCATTTATACCACCAATTTACAACAAGTTTTACAATTTTTTCTTCGGCATAAATGCAGAGTAAGGAATAAACGCGATCAAAAACATGCAGCAAGCCCATCATCTGGAACAGCAGAACACGATGAATTGCAAGAGCGCTAAAGTAATGTGCTTTCTAACACGACCTACTAAATATTGAAACCTTCATGTTCAAAGAATTTAGTTTTAGTGTAATTGTTGAATATAAAATTAATATCAGAGCATTGTACTTTTTTGTTACACGAAACCCTAATAAGTAATTAATTTTATGAATATCCATTCACGAAAACGTTTGTTGCCAAATTATTTATGAGAAAGCGAAAACCAATTGTCTCAATCGTTCGGGGAGAAAAGTGGTCATGCTTTTTACTTTTTCGTTACGGAGTAAAGAGAAAGTTATGTAATGATGAGTGGAAAAACCGCGCATTTTCGTCAGAAAAATTCTTATTACAGCATTTATTACATTAACCATTGCATTTTAAAGCGATATTTTTATTTTGGAAGTGTTCTTTACTTGAAACCCCTCGGACATATTCAAAATTTTTAAAAAAATGGCTCTATGGTTTTTGATTTAATGTGTTGTTAAATAGTGTCAAGGACGTTTAAGAGAATGGTGCAGGTCTCAGGTTCGTTAAAAACCCGGCTTTTTCGGAAATTGCAAAAGTTCAATTTTTTTTCAGAGTCTTCCTATGACTATAATGTTAAAGATTGAAATTTTTCCCTTGAAGAAATCTGTTCCTTAAAGATATATTTTGAAATAAGGTGATGTACACTTTTTCGAAAATTTGAGTACTTTTCGTGTAATGTTGCGTTAAATTACGAGCGAGAAAGTACATGGGGTTTTAGCACTAGTAGTTTCATATGCAAAGAAATACAAATGATTGCACGAAGTCACAAAATAGATTTTTACTAAAATTAGATAGGAATACTTTGTACACAAATCAAATAAATCTCAAAACATTAATATTATCGTGCATATAATCAGGCTGGATCAATAATATCATCATTTTTTTTATTATCTCACCATATTTGAAGGTATCTTTCTCTGAAATGTGCTTGTACTCTGTTTTTCAGTCAGTAAAAAGGGGATTCAAGGTACAAAATTCATCAGTGAACCTTTTAAAATTTGCAATTATCTTTAAAAACTACCAGTGCACCTAAGCAGCTCATGCTTAGGTTGCACAACAGATATAATCGAAAAATATCTCTTACTATCTTCGGAATATACTTTTTCCTTTTATTGACATTCAATATTCAAGGTATTGCAGCAATATCGATGTATATAAAATTGTTTTGAAACCAAAGAGCGTCCAACTGCCAATCTATCGGTGCCTGGTGCCTTGGCAGGTATTGCACTACACTCTTGTATCTTGGCTGTATTACTGGGTTTACTGAGTTACTACTGGGTTTACTTCTTTGGCCCTTCAATTTAACACGGGCAACCTTTTCCTTTTTATTAGGCAACCTGACGGGTGGCACTGTCTAGCGCTGCGCGGCGATGGTGGGTGTCTAGGGGGGGGATTCTATCTTCGTCTGTCCCGCCTCAAAGTAATTTTATGAATTTCGATTGTTATTGAAAGTACACAAGTTCAGTCAATTATTAACGGCATTTAATCCATTATTTATAAAGTATGGAGATTTTGTTTTAAATTGGTATTACATTTACTAATTTAAAATGTACACTTGATGAATCTTTGTGTAAAGTTGGTCGATCTGGAAGGAAGTCCCTTTCTCGGCAGATGCAGCAGTCTGCAGTTACACCACGGAGAGCGCTGGTGGCATATGAGCGTGTGTGTGGAAGGACTTTGTTACAAAATATACCAGGGTAGTGATGTTTTCGAAATAAAATAATTTTATTTGTGTGAAACGTATCGAAGCAATAGTGCTTGTTGCTATGTGCTGGAGTCAAACGTAAGTGTCCAGTGGAAATCCAAGCCAGACCCACGTGCGCGGGAAGTGTTTAATATACCTGATTCGGTCACGACGCATAAAATTATGTAAGTAATGATTAGGTATAGAGTTTTATTTAACTTAGTTTTAATTAATTTGAATCGATTACATTTTTATTATATTTTCGAATTTTGAATTTAGAAAATTACACTTCCGTCATTCGATGGAAGTGCAACCTCCAGCCGGTTGGGGCACCAGCCGCCACTGTTAACAACTAATTTTAACAGACACTGTTAAAATATTTGGAGATAAAATTGAGCATTTCAGAGCATGTTATAGTTATTAACATCATTAGGCCAATAGACACCAAATAATAGTCGCGGTTGAAATTGAGGCGATAGCCGAGGTTTATAACAAACCAAGTCTGTTACATGTGTTATCGGCCGAGTGTCATTTAATAATTTTTGTAATACTTTATTGTTACAAGAAAAATAATATAACTATCTTTGCTTTTAATACGTGGAAGTGCAACGTCAACGTCCATTTCAGTTCCATTCTTCAATGCATCATTAGCGGCAGTCTGTCATTTCGATATTACTGTTACGTAAAAATAGGTAGTTTTGTTTCTACACACATTTGAACATGTTCCTCATTTTAATATGCAGGATACTTCAGACAATGTTTTAGAAATTGAAAGTGGTACAAGTTTCGACTTGTTACACATGAAAACCAAGATAAGTTATGAGAAATTAAAAACCAAGATTTTCAACATTGGCGTCAATGTAAGAATATTAACAAAGTAAACAAAACAGTTATGCTGGCGACACAAATATCTCAGTCGTACTCTCCCACATCGTTGTGGACAAAATTATCAATGCTGAAACTATGTTTAGCAGTTAACGAAAATGTTGACATATCAAGGTTAGTATTCCACACTTTTAATTTTTACATTTCAGTTAAGAAACTTTGAATAGTAAGTGGCACCTGAAGTCATTTTACTAGTTCGGGAAACAAATCTAGACGAAAACGGTGGCGATCTGCTCTCGTTGAGAACTTGGAGATTGGGAATCCTCGTCAGTAGTAGACAAATACATTGAACATTCCGTATCGAAAATAATTAAAATTTCTAAACAGTTATTCAGTAATCAGCATAGTCGAGGTTGCATCAACATCAAGAGATTCAAGTACGTCGACGACGGTACCTTCCATCATTTTTTGAAGGAATAGAAATTAGCAATAACAATAATTGTTCAGTCAATATTCAGATTTACTACAATGATAAATGATAAGTTAAAAATAACAATACGTTAATTGAACTGTTGAATATTACTTTAGTATGTGTTTATATACTAATGTACTAAAATACTTTATATTTTTGTCTCTGTTCTGTTGTTTTTCATTTGTTTTCGAAGTTCAATAGTTTGAAGATTAAGTGGTTTCATAACGCCCGGCGGGTGTTAATTCATCAACAACCGGTGGCCGTTAAAATTGCTTATCCATACATCTGTTGGGTTGCTTTTTGCAGGTATATTTACAGGATAGTATTACGAATATTATGTCGTTATAATAGTGGCATTAATGTCACTATGCCGTTAATATAATCTATAATACTAAGACACACATTCAACATAATTATATTTTTAATATCTAGTTTTTACATATCTATCTTATCTATCTGTCTATCTATCTATCTATCTATCTATCTATCTATCTATCTATCTATCTATCTATCTATCTATCTATGTTCTTTATTGATTTGATTTGATTAATTTCCTTAAAAAGGGTACAATTCCGTATGTGACGTACGCGGAAAATAAATCTGTACATTTATTTGAGCTCTAGCATCTCGCCCTACGTAAGAGGATAAAATGTTGTAATTATGACCAGGGAAACGGCGTTTTTTCGACAGAAAAGGTACTACCGAGTCTTGGTCATGGATATGTGGATAAATCTACTTCCTACATGAAGTAAATTACCTTCTCAATACGTTGTATGGTCAGAGCCCACGTTTTGTAGTTCTACATATCAAAAATCGAGTGACGGTAAAACGTGCGTCCGTTTCTGGTTTACGCTAGCATCTAAAGCATTCAGCATATTTTCGTCAAATTTTGATATTCTCCGGTCGGTTTAAAGAAATTCTTGGCCATCAGAGTTACAACAGATATTTTGATTTTTTAGAGTATTTTAAATAAATCTTCAACGTTTTCGAAGTTTTCTCAACAATGGGCCTAAAATGTTTATTACACTGAATCCTCAAATAGCGAAAAGCAAGCTTCAGAGAACGGTGCTGATCTCATTTCCGTTGATATTCCAATTTTTTTTCAGATTCGGTTTGTGAACAATGTTAGCGGCTAAACCGTTCAGCCGATTTGCTAAAAAATGGATATTGCCCAATTGATCTGGCTGATATCGCGGACCCTTCAATTTGAAAGCAATATATTAATTTTGGGAAGAGGGGGTTCTTTACACGAAGCCCGTGCGGCATTTTCAAAATTCTTTAAAAAAATGGCTCCATCGTTTTTTATTAAAGTGCGTTGTTAGATAGTGTCAAGGTCGTAAAAGAGAATGGCGCAGATCTCAGGTTCTTTAAAAACCCTGTTTTTTCTGAAATTGCAAAAGTTCAAATTTTTTTCAGAATCTTCCCACAACTAAAATGTTAAAGATTGATATTTTCCCCCTTGATGAAATCTGTTCCTTAAAGATATATTTTGAAATAAGGTGATGTATACTTTTAAGAAAATTTGAGTACTTTTCGTGTAATGTTGCGTTAATTACGGGCGAGAAAGTACTTGCTGTTTTAGCACCAGTAGTTTCATATGCAAAGGAATTCAAATGATTGCACGAAGTTACAAAATATATTTTTTCTAAAATTAGATAGGAATACTTTCTACCCATATCAAATAAAACCTCAAGACATTAATATCATCATATAATCGGACTGATTCAATAGCGTCATCTGAATTTTTATTATTTCACCGTATTTGAAGTTTTCTTCCACCGAAATGTGTTTCGAACTCGTCTTTTCAGCCGGTAAAAAGAGGCTTCGAAGTAAACAAAATCCACCAGTGAACCTTTTAAAACTTGTAATTATTTTTAAAGAGAATGTTAACAACTAATTTTAACAGATCCAATGTTGAATATAGATTTTACTTTTTCACTAGTGCTCACGCTGTAGAGAGAGTTATGTAATGCTGCGGTAAAAAGGCGAATTTTCGGCATAAGATTTATTACCGAGCCCTTGTAACGAAATAGTGAATAAATCCAGTTGCTAATTTAGGGGAAGAGGAAAATACTCTAACACGTGGCGTAGCCAGAATCCATGTTTTGTGGTTCCTTGATACCGAAAAGTTGATAGCTGACAAAATGTGTCAATATGTCCGTCCGTAAGTAGTCAACAATGCTTGCGGCTAAACCTTTCTGTCGATTTTTATCAAAATTGATATTCATCCGTGGATCTGGTTGTTGTCACGGTCCGTTGAATTTTAAATCGATATTTTAATTTTGGGGGATACTTTAGAAGAAACTCCTGAATCATTTTCCAAATTTTCAAAAAAGTTCCAATTATTTTTAATCAATTTTTTTGTCGGATAGCGTAATAGACACTTAACTGAAATGTGCAGGTCTCATGTTTGTTAAAAACCCTGATTTTTTGAAAATTGCAAAGGTTTAATATTTTTTCGGAATTATTCTACCACTAAAACATTAAAGATAGAGATTTTTACGTTTAATAAAGTCTGGTCCTTAAAGATGGGTTTTAAAATAATGTCACACATAATTTTCCAAAAATTTGAGTATTTGCCGTAACATTGGCATCAAAGGGGCCCGCTTCAAATTTCTTGCGCTTCGTGAACGTAATTTGAGATATGCTAGGGATAGCTGCAGTTGGATGCTACATAAGTTAGAATTTGTATATTATTTCCCTTTTTTTCGTTTCTTACATTCGTCCTTTTGTTACACGTTTACAAATTAATCTTTTAGAAATGATTTAAAACCTATTTGACAATTTATAATTTTTGTCTGTGCTGCGAGGAATGTATTTGCACTCTCAATGTATTGATGTGTTTTCTTTCACAAAAACTGCAAACATTAATTGAAATTAGCCCAATTAGTTTTTCTCTCTTAAAAATACGACTTAAATGTAATATGCAAGAAAAATTGCTAGCCTTAAGGAAATATCAGTTTGGAATATGACAATTGCATTTCGTCGCACCAGACGGTTGTAATTCGGTGAATTCCGTTCGGACATGATTTTGCTGTAAGAAATCCAATTATAATTGTCAAATTTGTGTTAATATTTGCTTGAAAATATTTAGTTTTCACACCTAATGATCAACGATTTGTAATGAATTTGGCAAGGATGACTGCGATATGTTAATTCGAAAAGAAAATGCGGTTAATAATTACGTAACAATTACTAAGGACGAGAAAGTTCGCGTTGTTTTAGCACCACTCGTTTCCTTATTGAAATATGTTCCTTAAAGACAGATCTTGAAATAAGATGACGTGAAATTACTCTAAAATGTTATTAGTTTCCGCGTTATTTAGTATGAAATTTACGCAATTTTTAAGCAATTATTTTCTGAACACTGGCTCCATGTTTTAACTTTCTCACTCGGTGTTACAACAGGACATATTTTTTCGCATTATTTGTAACAGCGACGCAATATTATACTACTACATGAACCCAAAAAATGTTTTTCTCTGCGACGAGAGTTGAAATCAGGTCCTCCGTGTTAACAAACGAAGCAGGTACCCACAATACCACACAGTCGCGCGGTGAGACACCCGAATTTAAAAAAAATTGGTTCTCCCATTATTTGTAACTAATAGAATTATCAAAAAGTTAGTGTTAAACGAAAACAAGAAATGCTCAATTTTGTAAGTATCCTTTACTCTAGCCCATAAAAAATTCCAGGAAAAATTTTAACAGGTTTTACAAAATGTTTTTATAAATGGCATTAACTTGAAGCAGAAATTACGCAAAAACTAACTAACTTCTGTTCAAACAATTTTACATGTCCTTATTTAAAGATCTAATTTGTTCATTCTCAGGTTTTTACAAAATGTTTTTATAAATGGCATTAACTTGAAGCAGAAATTACGCAAAAACTAACTTCTGTTTTTCAAACAATTTTACATGTCCTTATTTAAAGATCTAATTTGTACATTCTCGCATTTACTTTGTCAGAAAAGTAAGAATTGTATTCGTGCGTCGTTTAACAACGAATTTTCGACAGCAAAATTCTTATTGCTCGGCCCTGGTAACGACAAAATGGATAAATCCTGTTCCAATATTTAGTAAATTAATTCCTTTACCATGTAGTTTAGCCACAATTTATGATTTGTGTGTCTTTGACACCGAAACATCGTTTGACGGCAAAACATCTGTGCATCCATCTGTCTGTCTGTGGTCAACGCTAGCGCCAAATCCGTTCAGCCGATTACATCCAAACTTGACATTACCAGTGTGATCTGAACGAACTCAAGATTTTGGGAGTTTCAACCGGATATTTTGATTTTTGAGGCTACTTTTCATGACGCCTCAAAAACATTTTCTCGAAAATGGCACCAAAGTTATTGATTAAACTTTGTCCTCGGATAGCGTAAAGGACGCTTAAGAGAACGGTGCAGGTCTTATGTTCATTGAAATCCAATTTTTTTCGAAAATTGCACAAGTAAATTTTTTGACATCTTCCTACAAATATAATATTGAAGACAAAGACATTTCGTGAATGAAATCTATTCCATAAAAACAGATCTTAATAAAAATTATGTACATGTTTTTCGAATATATGAGTATTTTTCACGTAATTTTGCGCGAAATTAGAAAAGTTTAATAGTTTTTTGTGTAAAGTGTCTTCTAAATAGAGAATGTGTTATATAAATTGTTTTTTGTTATTTCTAATTCAAAATAAACATTTAATACTTTCATGAGTTAAGAATTGTACAGTTTTTAAATAAGCGTGTGGAAAGTCCAAAACGATAAAGGGGCACTAGTAAGAGAAAGCGGGGAAAAGAGGTCGAAGAGGATGAGGGGACAAAATGGGATAGGGGGGACAAAATGGGATAGGGGGACAAAATGGGCAAAGGGGACATCATGGGACAAGGGGAAATCTTGGGACGAGGGGCAGCATGGGGCAAGGGACAAAATGGAACAATGGGACAAACGAGGAAAGGGGGCAAAATTGGCGATGGGACAATGGGACGAAATGGGAAAAATAGGACAAGATTGACGTCGGAACAATGAGCCAAGGGGCAAACAGAAGAGATGATCAAGTGGGACTAATGGGACAAAGAGACAAATGGGACATGGGAACAAAATGGACGAATCGGACAAAAGAACAATGGGGGCAATTGGGAGAAAAATGACACATTTATCCAAAGATTTATGAGCACAGAAGAAAATCTGAACCTGAGTCACCACAGGGCATCAACTGATGATCAAGGGATCTTCCAGTCCCTCTGACCGGAAGCTCATAGGTTCGAGTCCCGACGGTGGAAGGATTGTCGACATTAACTTGTCAGCTAGGTCGAATTCAGTCGCTGTCTACGGGGAATTCCAACGGTCGGTCGCTCTGATCGCCAGTTTCCGTGGTTTCTCTAATCAACACCAGGCAAATGCTGGAACAATACCCTAACAAACGGGCCACTGACCGGCTGCGATATTTTTTCTCCCTACCTTTTCCTTGTCATATCCTCAGCCCTTACACACAAACTAACGTGCACTACACTAACATACATGCCAGAAGAGCAATCGGGAGCTTAGAGCTTGCCCCGCTGGCTGTGGCGGTGGTCCGGTGGTGGGAGACACCTGGTTGAGGGAAACCGTGCTAGCCGACGGCAGGTCGACGCCGGATCTTGTCAAGCAATGGAGGAATACCACCGCCACCTCCCGAGCAAAAACATGCACTACAATTACGGGACTAATGACCCAAGTAGTTGAAGCGTTGGGAAGCACTAGCAAACAATCATATATCTGAGTCCGCTAAAATATTTTTAATGGGCTCTCGAGCATTTTCACGGTCATTGCTATGGATGCGCTCGTAATGCGTTGTTTAGGTGGTTGGTTGCTAAAGAGCTAAGCCCGTGTTTACTGACGTAAATAACAAAAATAAAATAAACAATTATTTTTTCTAAACCCGTACCAATGTTTTCATTAAATTTTCTCCTCGAATGAGTCTAGGGACAGTAAAAAATGTTGTAAAAAACAGCTCTTTAAAAAATGTTATGTACAATATTAAATAAAGTAGATTACACCATATTTTTTCTGAAATTTATGCAATTTCTAAAAACAAATTCTCAGAAACCGCACCAATTTTTACACTAAATTTTTCATATGTAACAACGGACGGTAAAAAGTATGGTTCAAGTTTCGTTAGTATAAAATGTGTTGTTACAAGAGGAGTGTTGGTACAACGAATGACTCAGTGTCAAAGCGATGTAAAATAAAACAAACTGGTGGTGTAAAACGAAAATATGTTTTTGAAATTTTTATAATTTTTCGGTTTCTTAATAGTAGAACATAAATATTACTTTAAGAATATTAAATAACCGTAATACCTCGTGCTAAATGAGAATTTTCTTTGAAAAATGTTGAGCCTTTTTAAGAAAATGGAGTTTAAGCGCTACTGTAAATTCGAAGTTTGAAGATGTTTCTCAGACAGAACAGTTTTGAGATTTTGAAAACTTCATTACAAGTCATTTAAAACTTAACTTATAAATACAATAGTTTTTACAATTTGCTGGAAATGTCCATATTAAAGGTGTAAGAGATATTTAAAGGAAATAGCTTTTGTGTAATTTTTGAAAAAACAAAAGAATTCAATAAAAGTAACTTTATGTCATATTAAACAGTGCAAATATTACAATTTGTTGGAGTAGTTTAAAGAAAAAGGAGGAGCCTTCTTTGAGAAATTTTCCAAAATTTCTGAAAATGCTGAATTTTAAGCTAGTTTTCACAGAAAACGGTTGAGTTCTCAAAAAACTTTATCGGATATTATTTAAAGCACATACACTCATAAACACATTAATGTGAACAAATTGCCGCTGATATAAATATTAACGACGTGAAACACAAGTAAAAAATGCATTTTTGTAATTTTTGAAAAAACAAAGAAATAGAGCAGTATAATGTTTATGTCATCCAATAGAGTACATTTAGCACTATCTCTACCAAAAATTTAAAGAAAAAATTTGGAACCGTTTAAGAAAATCTTGTATTTGTAATTTTTTTAATTTGCAAATTGTCTCGTAATATGTCGCGAAAACCACTACAATTTTCAAAAAATGTACATGACCTTTAAAAAAGCTCACTATAAAGAACAAATTTTATTTGTAGAAAAACTCTCCATCTTTAATTTAGCAGTTGTAAGAATTTTGAAATTTTAAAATTTTCAAAAATTCAGAGTTAAACATGAAAATCGGACCTATGCCACGTTTATAAGTGTAGTTTACTATATTTTTACAAGTAATTTAAAGAAAAACTTTGGGGCCGGTTTTGTGAAAATTTTGGAAAAAGTTCGGGGGGCTTCCTGTAAAGTACCCCCAAATAATAAAGAATGGTTTTAAAACACTCAAAGCTTCGACTCGAGCCAGAAGGACAGGAGTTTCTTCAATTTGGAAAAAAATATACGTATGGTCGAGGTGTTCACAGACGGACGGACAGATAGACGTTTTGAAAAAAATACTGTAGGTATCACGGGACCCCAAAACATGTATTTCCGTTGAAATCTTGAAATCGATTTTCCGCAGCATGACAAAAGTTTCCCTACAATACATATAATACTCAGTATATACATAGGTATACGGGAAAGTAAAATTGCCTATATTTCACATAAAATTAAGCGAAAAATATTCAATTTTTTTAAAAATTGGACATGACCATATTTCAAAATCTATCTTTAGGAAACATGTTTTATTAAAGGAAAAAAACTCTATCTTTAGTATTTCACCGAAAAAAATTATGAGATTTTGCAATTTTCGAAAAATTAGTTTTCAACGAAAATGAAACCTGCACCATTCTCTTAAACGTGCTTTACACAATACAAGAAGAAAATTTAATTAAAAATGATAAAGTCATTTTTTGAAAATTTTGAAAATGTCCCAGGGACTTCAGGTAAAATAATTCTCAAAATTAAAATATCAATTTCAAATTCAAGAGCCCGCGACATCAGCCATATCGATTGGGGATTATGAATTTTGAAGAAAATCGGCGGAACGGTTCAGCCGCTAGCATTGTTCACAGTTTGACGGACATATGTTTTACCGTCAATCGAGTTTTCGGTATCGAAGTTCCACAAAACTTGGATTCTGACTACACCACGTATTAGTTTTTTTCTAAAATTAGTAACTGAATTTGTCCACATTTTATTTACCAGGACCCTGTAAGAATAGTTTTTCTGCCGATAATTCGCCGTTTTTCGCGCAGCATTACATATCTTTCTCGTTTTAAGAAGTACTTTCTTAAGGGCGAGAAAGTTAAATTGGTTGCGTGTGAGAGCCGCAAAACTCATCTATATTACTGAAATAATATAAGAGGGGAATTTATATAAAATAAACAATAAACCATAAGGTGGAGTAGCAGCTTCTGGACTATCGTATGTTTGCAAACTATATTTCAAAATTTTTGTCTAAGAAAGTTTTGATATAAATTCCATCTAACATTATGGAAACTAAGCAATCTGATTCTTTCAATGTTTGGAACTTCTCCATAGCACACTTCCAAATATTCAGTAGTTCGTAGTTGTGGATAAGCAACATGGATCTTATGGAAAATGGGGCTCTGATTTCAAATTTGTGGAGCATGTATTTGTAACGGCCAAGGTTTCTTTGTTAAAAAATTAAAAAAGGTAATTAAATTTGCAATAGCATTAAAAAGCAATTAAAAAGTTCACACTGTTGTTAAGTTATTGGTTTTATTTATTTTACTTACATATAATTATCTCAATCAAAATATAGTTTTGAACATTGTTTAGTGTAATTCGTTTGTGTGCTTCCTTTTTTAGGTTCCAGCATTGGTCTTTACGGAAACCTGACCCACTTTTATCCCCCACTTTCACAAAATGTTTCATTAACCCGAGTTTATTTCGTGTGCAACGGAGAAAGATATGCATGGGCAATTTTGGCAAGAACAAGGGCAATTTTGAGAAAACTGTGAAAATGTTTTGGAGGATTCATGAGTATAAATGAAAATATCTCTTTGAAACTCCCAATGCTTCGAGTTCTTCAGACCGATCGGGAAAAATTAATTTTGGAGAAAATCGGCTAAACGGTTTAGCGGCTAGCGTTGACCACACGCGGACGGACTGACAGACGGAAAAAAATGCGGTCAATAGATGTTTTGGTATAAAGGACTCACGAAAAATGGATTCTGTCTACACCATGTTCTAGATGAAGAAATTTTCTATACATAGGGACAGGATGTATCCACTTTTTCGTTATTAGGGTCCGACAATAAGAGTTTTTCCGCCGAACATTCGCCGTTTTCCGGATATGGTTACATAACTTTTTCTTCTTACGAAGTAAATGCGAGACTGTAAATATTAGAGATTTATGTAAGGACATGTAAATATTTTTGAAAAAAACGGAAGTTTTCGTATAATTTCTACTTCAAGTTAATGCCATTTATAAAAACATGCTTTTAAAAGAACTGGTTAAATTTTTTTCCTGACATTTTTATGGGCTAGGGCAGTGGTTTTCAAACGTTTCGCTGCTTTCACTCCCTTCAGGTAACAAATTCTGCACACTCCTCCCCTCATTAAAATTAAATTGTTAATAAAAATAAGAACTCAATATTTTCCTTTGAAAGTAAGGCCATCGTGTACACTTTGTTATTATTTACTTACAGAGTACAAAATAACTATGCAAGTGATTTGCACTGTTCACTCTTGTAATTAATGAATTTAATTAATGTATGACAAAGTAAGGAAAACAATAAAAAACGAACATATTGATAGTTCAGAAAAGTCAGTGAGATGGATGGACTTGTTTGGTGATACACAGTTCATCGAATCTGGGCACTAATTTAGAAATGTCAATACGCATCTTATTCCGGAGATTTATTCTGGACCTATATTTTTCTTAATCACTAGATCCATGGATGAAAATCCTATTTCACATACGTAAGAAGTGGAAAAAGGAAGCAGAACACGTAAGGCCTTTTAACTTAGCTCCGCATAGTGATTCTTTACAGAGCACCAAAATTCGAACAATGTGTGAGGAATGAATCACGCGACAACAAAGCGAGCAGCATTCTATTGCACCAACTCCCAGAGCTGATTTAAAGTAACTTATAAGTTGACAATGTTGGTTTCATGGAAGCAAAGCGATCACATATTATACAAATGTTATCTCTCATTCGTTAAAATTAATGAAGACACATACATAGTCCGATAGTAATTTATTAATGTAGAAATAATTTGGGCATTATTAAGCATTAGAACAAAATTGAATTAAATTATTACAAAGTTCTCGCGCCTCCCCCCTGAAACTTTCGTGCCGCTCAGGTAGCGCGCCTCACAGTTCGAATAACACTGGGCTCGAGTAAAGGAGACTTAGAAAAATGAGCATTGCTTGTCTTAGTTGAACACTCTGACTTTTCGATTGTTAAAAATAATGGGAGAAACCTAATGTTTTAACGTCGGGTGTCTCCCCGTACGACTGCGTGATATAATGGGAACCTTTGTTAACTCGGAGGACATGATTTCAATTCTCGTCGCAGAGAATAAAAAAATTTGGGTTGTCGTAGTACTATAATATTGCGTAGCTGTTACAAATAATGCAAAAAATATGTCCTATTGTAACACCAATAGTTATTACAATTTCATTCCATGACGATATAATTAGATAAACTTGCAAGAGGCACCAACACGGTTGCGAAATGCAGCATTGATATTTTTTATTTCCAAATTTTGTAAAAGAAGAAATATTATGAAAATATAACTTTTGTTTTCGAAAATGCTAATGTACAGAAAAAATCAATCTCTTGAGACGTTGTACTTTGCACTGCTGCTAGACAACACAGTGTATTTCTTTTGTTCATTTTTCAGTGCGAAAATGCCACATTTCACCCACATTTAAGCCCCACATTTCAGAGTAAGCTTATCTGTGATGAGCTAGACCCATTTAAATACGGAAATTTATTCTTTTACGAGTATGAGACTCTTGATATATCTTTACTAATACATTTGAGAACGCGTTCAAAGGTAGGCAGATATTGGGTCATATAGTTGACAATGAGTCTACTCTATGATACTGAGCAAAATCTCCATTTCGTATGAATAAAAACTTCGTACGTCTCCGAAGAATTTGCTCGTTGTGAACAAGTGATAGTGCAGGGTAAGAGTTTTAAAAATTGTTTTCCTGAGTAACAAAGTGGTTACACAGCGTTACGCGCGTCGCGCACATTTGTGAGCACATAGAGCAATGTTTTGTTGTCTTATTCTTAAAATTCGTATATGAGTAGCGGTAACGAAGAACAGGCGCTAAAGGCTGAGCTAGCTTTTGCTGGCATGCTTAACGAATATAAAATTATTTCTCAAAAGAGCCAGCTTCCGGATATACGCTTTGGCCGAAACGAAGCATAACAAAGTTTGAAAAAACAGTACCCGAAAAATTCCAAGAAGAAAAGAGCAATCGCCCATTAACATAGAAGATATGCATTATGAAAACCCATCTGAAAGCAAACGCCGATAAAAATTGTACCAACCATACAACATTGTCCTTTCCGAATCAGTAAAGATTCTTCTAGTCTACATCACGAGAATCTCGCCTTATCTTGTAATTTTTTAGTCCGCTGCATTTGCATGTCAGCACACGGTAAAAAATCGACCAATTAAACCTTACTTTTCAAACATGAGTCTGCAACTAAGGTCCTTCCGAAATTTTGGAGCAAGTGCTCAATCTAGAGAATAAACGCTTAACTTTATTCATACCAATTCTGAGCATTTGCTCGCCAGTTGATAGTACGCTTAGAGACGGAGCAAATACACACCCACTTCTTCATACGAAATTGAGAAGGATCTCCGAAATTCGGAGCAAAGAGTAATTGCTTACTTTTATTCATATCACCCATTTAATCAACAGTAATTTTCTCACATCTTCTGTTTATGTAGGTTTCGGCATAAAGTCACCGGCTCAGGTGGCCTAGGGCGTCCGTTGGTGTCTGTGAAGCGCCTCTGACTAGTCGAAGGGTTTGAGTACCTAGTGTGGCAGGATTTTCGACACTAACAACGTAGCTATGTCGAATTCTGCCGGTCTCTGGAGGAAACTTCTATTGGCCTACAGCTCTGATCGGCAGTTTTCCGTGTTTTTTCCGATCAATGCCAGACGAATGTCGGACCAGTATCCTACCCAACGGGGCAAGGACCGCGCGCGATCTTTCCCGCCTCTTCCTTTTCGTCTCCCCCCTTTACGGACACACACACACACACACACACATACATGTACTACACCACCGCACAAGGCGGGAGCGCGCTTGGAATTATCGGTCAATCTATCTGTCAATGAATCGGCCCAAAATAGGAATTTGTCAATGACTTATAATAGTTATATTCTAGTTAATCTTCGAAATGAGTCTGACCCATACCCGAGGGTCGTGACCACTTGAGATAGGGCAAAATTCGAAATTAAAAGAAAATCTATCGAAAAATTTGTGTTAAAGGAGATGACAGTGAAACCTTAGAATACTAATGATGAGTAAAACATATTCACTATTTTACAATTTATTTCAATTTACTGCGTTCGAAGTAAAGAGAAAGTAGAGTAACCTAGCGGCAGGAATCTGTTTCGGACGTTTCGACAGAATGTTTCGCAAGAAGTTTCGACAGAAAAACTCTTTGGTTGGTATGTAGTAAATTATTTCTTCGAAAGACTGTATGTCTGTTCAATCAATTTTCTTCAGTCTTAACTTTGCCGTGGGATAGCAGAGATATTTAAAAATTGAACAGGCCTCATTTTCGTAAAAATATCTCAATATTCGAAAATTACAAAAGTTCAAAATTATTTCGGCGAGATCTTGGATCGAAGACATCTTCAAATAAAGTCACAAACAATTTTTCAAAAATACTGGCACTTTTCGGGTAATTTTGCATGAAATATAAGCAATGTTTAAACAATTATTTTTTGAAAACCTAATACAAATTATTTTCTTACTTTGTTCCTCATATGTACAAAGGACGGTAAAAACTGTGGGTCACTTTTTTGGGAAACCTTCTATAATTTCAAAAATTGAAATTAATTAACGTTGCAAAAATACAATACTGTTAGAACATATTCTCTTGAATGATTGTCTTCGTATTAGTTAAGTTATATAAAGAGGTATTCATTCAATCCTTTCAATTCTTGTCAATAAAAATTGAAAGGATGCTTGAAAAAAAATAATATTGACAGACATTTTTTCTAAAATATAAAATCTTTGAAAAAGCTCATGTAGAATGATTTGATAAAACGAGAAGTTATCATGCTGAATATAAACATGTGCATTTTCATAAACTGCTTCAATTTTTTTCTTTATTTTTTCCATTGAGAATGCAAAGGACGCAAAAAGATATAGCTGGTGTCAGTTTCGTTGAATTCTTTGAAATTTCTTGAATAGCAAAAGTTAGAAAGAATGTCAGAAAGTATGTGACGTTGTAGCAATTCTAGTTTGTATTGAAATTCAAATCTTCCTTATCTATTTACTTCCCGCTTCTTACCTTTTTTTCTATTTCTCCTAATTTTTATTTATATTGGCAAGCGCATTTCTTTTATTAAAAATCTTATTAAACTCGTACTTGCAATGCTCATATATCTGAGGGATTTACTTTCCAAATTAATTAAAAGAGTGGGCATGGAAATTCAACGCTCATTACGAGTTTCCGGCTGATATAATCTTTACTTAGTTAATTTAGAACCGATGGAGATTTTTTTACATTTTTTCTAAAATAATAACATCAAATTTATGCTAATAACTATAGTGCAACAATGCCCTACAATGTGCTATTTATTATCATTCAAAACATATTTCTCGATGCAACGTCACATTCGATTTATGTCTTTAAGTTAATATGAATACACACACATAAATATTTACTATAACTATACTACACTACATTTACTATAACTATAGTACAATGCAAAATAAACAATCGCATTTGCTCTATTTGATACATACAACAACCAATCGTCGCGTTCGTGACCACTTCTGTACATTATTACTTAATTCGAAATCCATTTAACGACAATTTACTAACTGATTATATTACAATCAATTTAAATTCCACTACAATCTTGGCGTTGAACAAAATTTACAATACCTTTTTCTTTGCCGAAATTTATCTTCCTTTTCTGATGACTGCACAGCATACTTGAACGACGAATTGATCTCTCTAACACTTCTTACACCAGACAGGCTGCATCCAGTTTGTTACGCACGCGAAAGGTTTAAAAGTTCCAATGTCCTTGTCAGAGCTAATTTCTAATTACTACGTCCAAATTTACATTCTCGTAATCGCGACCACCTCACTTATTACTTCTATGCGGAAAAATATTCAAGTCATCAAATAAGTTTCAATAGATACTTATTTTCGCGGCGCACGACCGTCCCTTGCGGCACATTTCTACCTTCTCTCTCTCAGGCCGATCTCTATGACGATTCTCTGCGATCTTTGCTTCTCGCAGTAATACCTTTTTGTCCGATCGTCTACTGGCCGTCTTTCTGACGCAGTTCTAGCTTCTTTTTTGTGCCTTCCATCCTTCTTTTGCCAACCTACTACGTCTTTCCATAATTCTTCATTGTTCCTTTCATTCATTTATTTAAAGGAAAACGTATTTAATTACTACTTCTGTACCAATTTATTTCAAATATATGTCATTGATATAACATGGTTCATCTCAATATATTGCAATAACTTCAGCCAGAAATTACGTAAAAGCTAATACTTTTCTCGAAAATGTACATAACCATGTATAAAAATGGAATTTTTAAAAATTTTTCTTTCTTCCAAAAAATCTCTAGTATTAGTATTGTACTTTTGCAATGGTAACGTTTTGCAATTTTCGAAATAGAGACAGTCCGCCGAAAATGGGACTAACACCGTTTATGTTACAAACCTCTACTACATTCGAGAAAAATTTTAAAGAAAAACTTCGTAACCGTTTTAGAAAAATAATTGTTTAAAACTACTTGTTTTGACTATATTTCATGTCAAGTTACGCGAAAACTATTCCTATTTTCGAAAAATTCTAATCGAGCTTATTTCAGGATCTATCTTTGAAGAATAGATATCATCTCAATCTTCAATCATAAAAATCTCAATCTTCAATATAGTACGCGTAGTTGTAGAATACACCGTAAATTTTGAACGTTTGTAGTTTTCGAAATTCAGAGATTTCATAGAAAACAAGACTTGCACCAATTTTTAAGCGTTTTATGTTCTCCGACCATCAAAAACGACAGAATTTATAGATATTTTTAAAAGAACTTTGAAGTATAATAAATCAAGTTGAAGTAAATAAATATTTCTCCTCTTTTAATAATTTACTTTAATCTATTTACAGTATTTTGCTGCCTCGTATCAGGCCTGCCATTGAAGTAAATCTTAATTCCTTTTATAATATTTACAACTTTACAACATTTTCGTATTTAATGGAATGGCTAGCTCTAGTTTATATTTAATCTCTGGGCGTCAGCGTACTTACGCATCTTAGGGTACTACCCTTGTCTTCGTGAGCCTGAAAATACCGCTCATACGAGTATTCGGGCGGTAAATATATAATTATCGTTAGGAAATGTTTGTCACTACTGTTACTGATAAATTAAACAATTAACAAATTTTGTTTATGGATTGCCAGTGACATTAAGTGTCCGCAGCCACGATTAATTTATTTCAAGTTCCTTTTTAATTAGTTTTCCGTTCAACGATGTTTCTTTATATTTCTATACTGTTCCTGTTTGATGGCCATCGAATTTCTACAAACTTTATTTATTTATTTACGTCAAAAACAGTTAGAAACTTTGTATGACGTGATATGGAGAGAAGTTAATTTGAAGTTACATTTATGTCCAGAAGCAAAACAAGGGGCCATCTCAGCATTTGCTCGAGGACCAGGGAAACTGGACGAAAACCTGATCGAGATGGGGGTCATTGACCTAGAAGCTGAAGTATAATACTTGTTACAGGTTCTTTACAATTATACAATCTAAAAAATATATAATACATGAAATGTCGTTGTTAAAATTAATATTACGTTCCTTTTGGATATTCGGTATAGTCTGTAATTGTATAGAAACAGTTGTGCAGCAGAAAAGATTTTACTTGGGACATAAACTTTTGTATCGAATTTAATCGTTTAATGTCATCCAGCAAGGTGTTGCAAAATAATGTACATGTATTATATGTGATTTTCTTGTAGTGAGCTGTTGCTAGTCACCTGATGAATATGATTACTACGTCGAGTGTTGTAGATATAGACAATGGCGTTTGCTGAAAATATATTCCTGCCCTTAAATAAGTCATTTTTGACAAAAAAAAAACACTGATTCATATATTAATAGGCAAGGTAGTGGTAAAATGCCTAGATTAATACAGAGAGGCTTACAAGAATCACGTGAGTGGGATTTGCTTATTATTCGTAGAATTCTTTTTTGTAATCTAAAAGTCTGGGAGCTATAATATGTATTTCCCCAGAATATTATTCCATATCTCAGGCGGGAATGAACATTCGCGAAATATACACAACGAGCAGTATGAAGGCTGACTGAATTTGAAAGAATTCTGAAAGCGTAGAATAAAGAACGTAATTTATTGTTCAATTCATTTAAATGGACGTTCCATTTAAGGTTTGTCTGAATTGAAAAGACTGAATTGTTACCTTAACATCAATCAATGGCACGCCGTTCATTTTCAGTGAAGTGCCGAGCTGTTTATTTGAAATGGAGAACTGCTTTGAAACAGTTTTCTTTTCATTTACTATTAATTTGTTATAACGAATCAATTTACAAATCTGATATTGTACTATTAACGGTTTCTTAATTGCAAAGAATATTCTTATTATCCGCAATGAGAACTGTCCTTCCGTTTCTAATCGTCGAGGGCATATCGTTTACGTATAGTAGGAAGAGAATAGACCCTAAAATCGATCCCTGCGGGACTCACATGCAATTGGCAAAGAATCAGAAAGGTGTGTACATAATGTTTCATTATTCCAGTAAGGTATTTTTACTCTCTGAGACCGTTGTTTAAGGTACGAACATAATCAATTTAGAGCAACTCCACGAACTCCATAGGAAGGTAATATTGAGAGTAAAATGCTAAGATCAATGACGTCAAAAGCTTTTGAAAGATTTAGAAATATTCCAATAGGGAATTCGTTTTGATCCATGGATGAGGCGACATATTTAAGAAAAGAGAAATATGGCTGTTTCCGTAGATTTTGATTTTCGAAACCCATGTCGGCAATCTGAAAACGCGTCGTGTTTACTAAGAAATGTTTCCATTCGAACGAAAAAAAGTCTCTCTAATATTTTTGAAAAAACCGACAAAAGAGAAATTGGCCGATAATTTTGAATTTCATTTTTGTTGCCTTTTTTGAAAAGTGGCTTAATCTTAGCTGTTTTAAAAATATCTGGAAAAATTCCTTTCATAAGGATACATTTTAAATATGTGAGTTAAAGGTTGTATAATGGCGGGCGCGCAAACCATCAACAAACAATCCGGAAATTCATCTACACCGAATATTTATTTTTTAGTCTACCGATTATTTTGAGAAATCCTTAAGAAGAAGTTTCGGAAAGAAACACCGTGCCTAAAAATTTTGGGGAAACGTCTGATGCTGAATTTTGTGGCTGAAGACCCTTAGTGAGATCGACAGAAATTCTCGAAAAGTATTGGTTAAAGAGACTAGTCACTGTTGCCGGAACGTTCACATTTCTATCGTTATCTTTTAAAACAACATTTTCTACAAGGTTTCTAGTTGATTTGGTCGAATGCTTTACTATATTCCACATTGCTTTTGTTTTATTATTTGAGTTCAAAATATCCTGGTCATGTTTCATGATTTTCGCCCGCCGTATGACATTTTTAATAATGATGAGTATTTTTTAAAGAAGTGGAGGAAACCTTGAGATACGTTATAATGCTTAGAAATGAAACAAACAAAACACACATAAGAATTCTTCATCAATCTTTATGTTAACTTATAACCAAGGCCAAATATAACTTGGCCTTGCTATAATATTTTCATTAATGTCTTTCTGTCATTTACTGCCTAAACGTCCCTTTTGAAAAAATTACAGCCATCTTTGCGTTTCCTATGACGTCAGCGACTGTTACCTATTTCCATCTGGAGCTCTTCCACATTGGAGTCCACATTGAATTTTAACTTACAAAATCCTATTCTTATTCGCGACCTAATTATCTCACGAGTATTACAGTATTTTCTCCGATAAATTTTAAATTGCATTCTCTTATTATACGTTGATCACATATCCATTTTCTATCTCCACAGATTAATTACAAAAATATTTCAATTTATGCCCTGACGGCCAATGATGCTTCCTCTACCAAATCCAGCATAGTTCTGATTAAAAATGTTCGTTTACACCTATCCGGCCTGACCGGTTCACTTGTTTCATTGTTATCTTTCTTCATCGATGCGCTTTTGTTGTCCCTTAACTACACACCCATGCGTCTTTTGCTCACTGTCAACAATGTCCCATAATATTTATCTCCTTTATTTAAAAAAACTTTAAATTTCCCCAAATTTACTTAATCCAATGAATATTTAGATTTTCTGACGCCTCATATTCTCAATGTCGTAGTTTTATTTGCGTCATTGCGCAATTCCTTATATTTTCTGAGTTATTTGTCATTGAAGTTTCGTTTACAAATGCCAAAAATCCCTTTAGGTCTTTTACCTTGCCTAAATGTTAAGTTACCTAAAAATCAAAATAACCGTTTCATAGTCGCAGAGTCTTGAGATCGTTTTGATCAATAGGGGAAAATCGATTTTCAAGAAAATTCTCTGAACGGTTTAGGCGCTAGGATTGATCACAAATCAATGGACAGACAGGCAGAAACAGACACGTTTTGACATCAATGCTTTTTTCGTTATTAGGAACCCACATAACATGGATTCTGATTACACGACGAGTTTGAGGAAGTAATTTACTACATAGAGGAACAAGATTTTCCCACTTTTTCGCAGGACTCGACAATGTTAGTTTTTTCTATTGGAATATTGCAGATTTGCCCCGCATCATTACAAATTTCTCCACTCCGAACTTTTAGACCTTTTAATTTTTATAAGCGTGTTTTTGAATTTTAAATACTAACAAAGATGTTGAATCAAACTTTTGATATTTATCCATATACTATATATTCATTTTTTGAGCGATTATGGAATGCTTCATGTATTTGTACTTTCTCACACTTCGTAAGAAGAGAAAGTTATGTCGTGTGCTGAAAAACGGCGAATTTTCGGCAGAAAAACGTATATTGCCGGACCCTGACAACGAAAAAGTGGATAAATCCTTATCAACTTATGTACAGTATATTATTTCTTCTTACACGTAGTGTAGCCAGAATCCATGTTTTGTGGTTCTTTGATACCGAAGATTCGATTGATGGCAAAACGGCTGTGTGTAAATTCGTATGTGGTCAACGTTAGAGCCTGAGCCGTTCAGCCGATTTGCTTCAAAATTGATATTCTTCGATCAAACCAAACAAACGCAGGGTTTTGGGAGTTTCATTGCATATTTTGATTTTTAAGGGTGCTTTACACGAAGCCACAAAAACATTTTCTCATAAATGGCACCAAATTGCTCTATTAAACGTTTTTCTCGTATAGAGTAAAGGACGCTTAAGGTAAGGTATAGAGTAAAGGTCTCATGTTTGTTGCAATCGCAGATTTTTCGAAAATTGCAAAAGTGGAATTTCTTTTCGGTGTCTTCCTACAACTATAATATTGAAGATAGAGATTTTTTTGAAAAAATTAATGACTGATCTTTAAATATGCTCAGTTTTAATTTTTAGAAATATGAGTATTTTTCGTCTAATTTTGTGCGAAATATAACCAATTTTAATTTTTTAAACATTCATTTTTTCTCAAAAACCGCTTCAATTTTTTTCTTTAAAATTTCTCCTCACGTGTCAAGTGACGGTAAAAAATATGGTTCTAGTCCCATTATTTATGAGCTCTCCGATTTTTCGAAAATCGCAAAAAGTTAACATTTCAAAACTACGAGGGTCAATCAAAAATTAATCTCTTATTTTTTCTGCTTAAATAAAATTAGTTAAGTGAATTTTGCTCTATCCCTTCTTCTATAATACTCGGCAGTAGTAACTTTCAATCAACATGTGTCAGCACAACATTTGTTTGCAAAATGGTCGACATTGATGTTCGTAAGAGACAGCATTGCGTGATTGAATTCTTGATTACAGAAGGTGAATTACCCATTCGCGTTTGTGGAAGATTGAAAAATGTGTACGATGATGCAACAGTGGCGTGTCCGTCAATTCATTTACCCAGCTGATCACCACGAATAATGCGGGGTTGCATTGCTGAAAGTTGCGTGAAGTGACTGCAGTCACCAACCTGCTGCTCCAGAGAATGCTGCAGTGGATTGTGGAAGAAGGTTTGGCGAAGTGTCAAATTCCAATTTTTCACTTCACTACTTTTAAGTAGAAGAAAACAGGAGGCATTACTTTCTGACTGATCTAAGTACAAAATTGAAGATAGCGATTTATCTGTTATAAAATATAGCGATTTTTCTTTTGTAGAAGGTAGAGATTTTTCTGTTGTAAAAAAGTAGCTCTTTTAAATAGATCATAAATAATTTTATTTAATGAAACCTAATTTAGTAATATTAATTTTATCAGAGATGAGAGACTAAGGACATTTTGGAAATTTACCTCCTAAAACAAACATTAGCGTTTGGAACCGTTGTAGAATAAGAAACGGAAAAGTTGAAAAGATATTATTTATTCACGATCTTCTTACGATGCAGCGTCATATTACTTACCAGAGACATTTATAATCTGTTACAGAGAAGGGGATTCATTTCTGTTTCAAGTTACAAAGACAATTTTATCAAATACGTCAATGAAATAACACTTCTATTGCTTAGCTCATTTATTTGATTTGATTTATTTAATAAAAAAGCAGTAAGATCCCTATGTGACGTATGGAGAAGATGATCATCTGCGCACATTTTCCTGAGTTCCAGACTTACTTCCTATCATTTTACCTATAAACAGTTCAAAGATAAGTTCAAGTTAAAAAATAAAAAAATAAGAAATAAAAAAATAAAAAAGCCCGAGATTAGCAACATTTGAAAAATTAGATATTTCTTTCCCACTCCTACCACTACAAGCAAAAGGAGAGTTCAACAAAACGTGCGCAGAGTGAAGCTACATTTCTGCCCAGAAGCAAAACAAGGGGCCATCTCAGAATTTGCTCAAAGTTTCAGGGAAACTCGACAAAAACCTGATCGAGATGAGGTCATTGACCCGGAAGCTGAAGTTCATTATTTGTTACAAGCATATTAAGTCTTTTAAAAACTATACAATATAAATGTAAATTAATTCATTATATCACTGTTTTGTTAAAATAAACATTATTTTTCTTTTTGACGGTTAGTAAAGTCTCTAATTGTATAGAAACAGTTATGCATCAGAAAATATTTTACTTTTAACTTAAATTTGTGTACCGACTTCAATTGTTTAATGTTATCTGGCAATGCGTTGTAAAGTAACGTACATGTATTGTATGTGGATTTCTAGTAGTGAGCTGTTGATACTGACACTTAATGAACGTGATTTTTACGACCTGTGTTGTAATTATGGCATGAAAATATGTTCCCACCGTTAAGTAAGCCAGTTTTGACAATTTTTACAGTTTCATAAATAAATAAGCAAGGCAGTGGTAAAATTCCAAGCTCAATGAAGAGAGGCTTGCAGGGATAACGCGGATGGCATTCATTATTCGATTAATTTTCTTTTGCAATCTAAAGGTCTGAGTACTATATGATTAGCATCACCAGAATATTATGCCATATCTCAGGCGGGAATGCACATTTGAAAAATACACGCAACGAGCTGCATGGAGGCTGACAGAATTTGAAAGAATTGTGAATGAGTAAAAAATGTATTTAATTTAGTGTTTAGTTGTGTTATTTGTGTACATTTGAGGTTTGACTGAATTGAGACACCTTGAAATTTTGTTACCTTAACATCAGCTAATTGCATATTGTTCATTTTCAATGGAGCATGCGATTGCTCATTTCGCACCAGTGAAGTTTTGTTCCAGTGAAGTTTCCCTCTCCGCACCAGTGAAGTTTCCCTCTGTTAGAACTTGTTTACGGCCAAAGGATCAGGCCATAGATAGCGGCCTCTCCCACGACCAATATGCTTAAGTGACCTTTGGTAACTGATACAGCAATGCAAACTCTTCCAACAACAATGGAAAAAGAAGTTTCAATGATAGTAGTGCGGATTTATTACCGAACACAAAATCACCTAATAGCAGAGAATTTGTATACTTAAAATCGGTTAAAAATAGATAACCAAAACTAGAGAAGCTAAATAATACATAATATAGGTTCGTTTATTATTTGTTATGAAATAAAATTATTTATTTATTTATTTATTTATTTATTTATTTATTTATTTATTTATTTATTTATTTATTTATTTATTTATTTATTTATTTATTTATTTATTTATTTATTTATTTATTTATTTATTTATTTATTTATTTATTTATTTATTTATTTATTTATTTATTTATTTATTTATTTATTTATTTATTTATTTATTTATTTATTTATTTATTTATTTATTTATTTATTTATTTATTTATTTATTTATTTATTTATTTATTTATTTATTTATTTATTTATTTATTTATTTATTTATTTATTTATTTATTTATTTATTTATTTATTTATTTATTTATTTATTTATTTATTTATTTATTTATTTATTTATTTATTTATTTATTTATTTATTTATTTATTTATTTATTTATTTATTTATTTATTTATTTATTTATTTATTTATTTATTTATTTATTTATTTATTTATTTATTTGCAAGGGCAAATAAGATGTAGATTTGAGCTCTTATCCCACATCGTGCTCCTCGTGAAGGAATCGACTTTTTGCGTTACAACATGGAGAACGATAATTTAAATAACTATATATATCCCACTAGATTCTAGAAGAGGCGCACAGATAGGGAAGCAAGATTTACATCCAGAATCAAATCAAGGGGCCATCTCAGCATTCGCTCTGATGTATATGTGAGTTAGCGAAGTATAATGGCAAGCACACGTCTTTAACGAACAATCCGGAAATTCATCGCAACCGGCCGGCAATTTTTTTGAGAAAATCATAGGAAGAAGTTTCAGAAACCACCATCGAGTTTACATTTTTTGTAGGTTGCTTGTTTTCTTGTTTTTTGTCTCGGCGCAACCCACGCCAGGCCGCATCCGGTGACTCACGGGAAAACACGAGCGCTGTTACCTTCGAGCGACGCGTCGCCGCCGCGCCTTTTCTCGAAACTTGAATGACGTTCAAGTTTCGCAGAATTTGGCAAGACGCGGGCGTCCGTCGACGACGCCGCGATAGGGCGGGAGAAACCGCGTGGCGCGCGCCCGCCAATCGCGGGAAATGAAGCGGTGGAGGGTTACGTGACCCGCGAAGCCTTCGAGGCGACTCTAAAGACGCTCACTCGTTCATTCTGTTTTCTGCACTCATTCTGAGCTCTGCACTTCAGCATTCAGCATTCTGCATTCGAATTCTGATTCCGATCCCAATCAGAGACACAACCTGGAGTAGGTGGGCCTTGCCGATTTGGAGGGAGGGCGAGTTGCTTTAACTGGCGTGGGGACGCCAAAGGATGCACTTTTGCCACCCGAATGCCTGGCCTCATCGCCACATCTCATGCCGATTCTGGGGACGCTGGCTCGGAAGAGTCACAGTGGGCCATGAGGATAAGTGCCCGACCGCGAGCCCAGAGTGACGACGGCCCGGAGCGCGATTAACGCAGCCGCGAATCGTGTCGCCTATGTCCGAACCAGCGCCGTTGACACTAGTCAACGCTGCCACGCCGCATCGACGCCGTCTTGCTGAAGGGAAAAGAAAGGTGAGGCTGGACGCCGCCAGCCGACGACCACCGCACACGTAACCGGGGCCTTGACTACCGGGAGGACGCCGCCTGCCGCCCGACCGCCGCGCTTTTGGACAAAAGGGTGGAGTGAGGTGCCGCGTGCCGCCGACCGCACCACACCAGTCGCTGGGGGCGCAGGACCGCCGCTCCCGCGGGCCGGGTCTTGACCGCCCGGAAGGACACTGCCCGGCAGCCTATGAAGAGCTCTGGCCAGTACGGCCGTTTAAGATAAGATCGGGTTTAAGATAGTTCTTAAGATTAATTTTAGCATGAGGCTTCACCTCGATCTTTAAAAAAGATCATTAAATCATTTTAAAAGTCATGAACAATGTGTTTTAATGTAGTGGTGGTATTAGAGTTAACCCTATCACGCATGCCTTCCTCTAGGGTTTCTGAAGCCTGAACAGCCGGGGCAACGCTGGATCGGACGAAATACAAGAAGTCAGGTGAGTCGGGGCAGCCATACGGAGGGTATGGTTACCCAAGACATTAACTCATGTTACTGCAGTGCCGGGAGGCACTCTAGGCACGAGTCCCGACAGTAGGAGGTTTTTCGACTCTAGCTAGATAGCTATGTCGAATTCAGTCGCTGTCTAGAGTTGAATTCTAGCGTCCGGTTGCTCTGATCGGTAGTTTTCCGTGCTTTCTCCTATCAAAACTAGGCGATTGCCGGAGAAGTAAACAAAAATGTAACGGAAAGCGCGCGATCTTTCCCCAGGTAGTCCAACTTGATGGAAGGAACAACGCCAAAACCCTGCCAGTGGTGGTTGGAGCCTTTGTAGCTATGCCACAGTGAGTGTCGTCAAGACGTTGGCGACGAGGTTTAATTTTAAAAAAATGGAGCCATTTTTCAGAAAATTTTTCTTAATTTACATTACCCTCAAAAGTTAAAATATACGTTCCAAACTCGCAATGTCTCCAGTTAGTTTAAATCCATCAAGGAATATCGGTTTCGGAGAAAATCCGCTTAATGATTTAGACGCCAGCCTTCACCACAGACCTACAAATTGACTTTTTGTCGTCAATCGCATTTTCGGTAACAAGGACTCACAAAACATGGATTCTGACATCATGTGTTAAATGAAGTAACTTATTGTATATAGGAATATGATTTATTCACTTTATCACTATCAGGGCCCGACAATAATTGTTTTTCCTTTAAAAATTCGCGGTTTTCTGGCGCAAAATGATAAAATCAATTACCAACTTTCGTTACTCATCGTACAACCAACTAATCAAATAAAATAATCAAGCACATCCTATAAATCTCACTGGCAGCACTTATAAAAAAATAAAAAATAATGAAACAGACTCCCTGTTCGGGCGCCCGCGGCTCCTTACATCCCCGGCGACGTCACAATCCGTGACTCGCCTCCATCTTGGCTTGCAGTGGTTGCTTCCATCGAGCTTCCTTCTAGCGAGCATCAACAGCGTGCGCTGCCTAGATGCGCACGAACCAACTTTAAATTACTCTATGTGGCAATAACACATTCAGCCTTTCAAAACAAGCAATAGTTACATTTCTTGACATATCACAGGAATTTGACCGAATATGGCGCGAAGGTCTTATTTACAAACTACGAACAATGGGAATACCAACTTATTTAGTAAATACCATCAAACATTTCCTAGCTGACAGATTTGTTCCAGCAACGATAGAAAATAACTACTCCAACCTCCGCAAAATTTTAGCAGGCCTTCTTACCTCTCTTACACACTCTATTTAACGTATCCACTTCACAGCCAAATAGCACAATTAGCCGACGATACAACAGTATACAAGTACTAGTCCAGCCATTCATTGAAGACCATTACAGCGGGGATAAAACATCGCCTAAATAAAATAGATCACTGGTCAACAGTATGTAAAATCAAATTTAACCTAACTAAATCAACCGCTTTAATATTATCTCTAAAACTATTTGACTATCCCCCTCCATTGCACATAAATAAATATAAAATTTCATAGACACCACAAAACCATACAGCGAACTACCTCCGGTTGAACTTCGACCCCATGACTCAACCAGAACACACACTAACACCAAAAATGTTTGCTTAATTAAAACTTTTTATCTACTCCAAAAGCTTCCTATCCTTAACAAGTGCCTTTATGCTTTACAATGTCATTGTCAGACCCTTAATACTGTACTTAATACTGTCTCATCTTGAGCAACGAATCAGTTTCCAACTTTAATAAACTTCAAATTGTACAAGATAGATTCCTCTGATTAGCAATGATTCATTTCATGATTCATTTCAAAAGCAACATTCTTAAAGAATTAATTAGACCACCTATCATCAAGCATATCGCCCTAATCTCCAGTAATGTTTACTCTATCCTAAATAACGCGCCAGGAAAGTCTCTCCGCAGTGGCACCTTGCTGGTGAGAATATTAGCAATAGAAATTATGTAGCACAAGCTGCAGATAGTTACAAGAGAAGACGTAAATTACGTGCTAATCACAATCATAAAAGATGCCCCTTAAATAGATAATATGTGTCCCCTTCTCGTGTTTCCCGGTGATGTGGTTGCTAACAGCACAAATGCAATTTTGAATAGGAGACCCTGATTTGGCTCATTGAGGAGAGAATTTCCTGGCGGGCTGTACTATAAACCAAGCAGTCCGCTCCAGCCTGGCCTCATTAAATGACTTCATAACAAGAATTAAAAACAGAGTCCCTTTCGAAGCTTTCTTGAATTTTCCTCTGTAATTGTACTATGTAATGAACGTTGTAACTCAACTATGTTATTATCTATCATTCAATGAATAAATAAATACAGTAAAATCTGTCTAAACCGGAACCGTACAAGGCGGAAACCTGTCTTAACCGAGACATTTCTTTGGTCCGTGACGTTATATGGTATTTCGCACAGCAAAACACCGAATCTGCCCAACGCGGAAATGAAACAATTTTTCATGTCCTATGAGGGGGGGGGGATCTTTATAAAATGGAATTTCTGTGATCTTAATGCGATTGGCAGAGACGCGAGATATTCTTAATGCAATTAATATACCTGCAAGTTTGTTTTAAATTCTGTATCCTATGCGATTTGGTCGTGGCAATCGCACTGTATCTATTATAATAATCATAATAAAAACATGTAATTTTTAATTTACTACAATTACTTCTTCGATTCAGGCTTAGACACATTTTACTGTTAATAAACTAGGGGTACTTCAGAATGTCACAGGCTTTTTCGTAGGAAATCTATACTTTCACTAATGGCGAACTTACATCTACGAACGATTTAAAATCATGAACGCAAAATATAGCTGCATTATTCACTGTGAGCTATTGTACATTTTCAAGTTCAAGTTGAATTTCACAATTTTGAAATATCACAGGTTTGAGTAAAAAAGCTCCTTAGCAGTATTATTTACCCAACTATGCTCTAAATGAGGGAACACTTGAAGAATATTGTTGAGTTTACTGCTGAATTCGAAAAATCTTGTTAATACATTTTTTTAAATCGTCACGATTGCACTCACAATTATGTGAAACATAATTGTACCGTTATTGAGCCTTCAATAACGCAGTAATATTTTGTAAAGTATCGGCTTAGTAATGTGTTAGAAATACACTATGTGATGAAAAGTGTCCGGGCACGTGGCTGAAAATGACTTACCAGTTCGTGGTGCCCTCCATCAGTAATGCTGGAATTCAGTTTGGTGTTGGCCCACCCTTAGCCTTGATGACAGCTTCCACTCTCGCAGGCATACTTTCAATCAGGTGCTGGAAGGACTCTTGGGGAATGGCAGCATATTCTTCACGAAGTGATGCACTGAGGAAAAGTATCGATGAAGGTCGGTGAGGTCTGACATGAAGTCAGCGTTCCAAAACATCCCAAAGGTTTTCGGTAGGATTCATGAGAGGACTCTTTGCAGGCCAGACCATTACAAGGATATTATTGTCGTGTAACCACTCCACCACAGGCCATGCAGAAAGAACAGGTGCTCGATCATGTTGAAAGATGCAATCGCAATCTCCGAATTGCCTTCAACAGTGGGAAGCAAGAAGGTGTTTAAAACATCAACATAGTCCTGTGTCGTTAAGTGTCACACAAAACAACAAGGGGTGCAAGCCCCCTCAATGAAAAACACGACCACACCATAACACAATTTTGGACGTGTCCGGATACTTTTGATCACATAGCATATCACTAAATATTTTTAACTGAACACGATAGTATTCGTCGATAAATTACGTAACGCTAAAGAATGGGAAGTGGTTTGACTGAGTATGTAAGGCTGGGTTTCTTGGGAATGAGAATATTAGTTCAGTGCGATATAACGTTGATTTTTTCTTTAATTTTTCAACATTGGCCGAATCCATTACTTTTTTCTGTCTTATACCAATACTTTAAAATGTTTAATAATTACTTTAAAAATACAAATTAACGTAATTGTGTATAAATTCTTGCTATAAATAGAAGTATTTTTTCGTAATTTTTAATTAAATTGGTAAGATTACGAACAAAACATTAAAAATGATCTCTTGTGTATTCTAGAATCGAATAAAATTGCTGCAGTAGACTCTCACCGATGCGCCATCGTCAGCGTCGTATGCACGACATGTGGTAATTTACATGTCTTGGTGTCCTTTCGCACAACCCTTGTTCCCAATCTCATAGTCAAATGTCGTCAGCCATCACCAATTAATACTGATTTTAGTAATAAATTTCAAAATACAACGCAAACAAAATTAATTAATATTTTTCTATCGTCATAAAATTTAATTTTACTTCTTGTACTTGGGGCCCGCCCGAAAATATATATATATATATATATATATATATATATATATATATATATATATATATATATATACATACATACATACATACATATATATATACATATATATATATATATATATATATATATATATATATATATATATGTGTGTGTGTGTGTGTGTGTGTGTGTGTGTGAGGTAGTAGGAGAATAGTTAAGAAAGTTCAAGCTAATTTTACCTTGACGTATACTATGTAAAGAGAGAGTTGTGTATTCCTGCAACAGAAAGTGTCGAAATTTCCACAGAAAACTCTATTTGTATGTCCGAATTCGAAAAACGAGGATTGTTTCTTGCTCGTATGTTACTCTACATACATAGAGCTATGAAAACCTCTATGTTTTGAGTGTTCTTGAACATGAAAAAGTAATTTTCGAAAAACCTCTCTTTGTCAGTCCGTTTACGTATGAGTAATTCTAGAGCATAAAGTAACAGGATTTTCACCAAAATCGATATTCGTCGAATGATCTGACTGATGTAACGAATCCGCGAATTTAAAACGTATCTTTTAATGCTGAGGGAACTTAACACCAAGCACCGACATTTGTCGAAATTTTCTCAAAAATAGCTCCAATTACTTTCTCGCCTTACGAATTCTTAGTAAGAAGAGAAAGCTACGTAATCGTGCGGCAGAAAATGACGAATTTTCGCCAGAAAAAGTCTTATTGTCGGGCTCTGGTAACGAAAAAGTGGATAAAACCTGTTGCTAAATTTAGGGGGGGGAAATTATCTAACGCGTTGTGGAGCCAGAATGCATGTTTGTTAGTTCTTGATACCGAAAATTCGATTGTCGGCCGAACGTCCGTCTGTCCGTCCGTCTGTGGTCAACGCTAGCGGCTAAACTGTTCAGCCGATTTTTTTCCGATATTGATATACTTCAATTGATCTGTCAGATGTCGTGGCCCCTGGATTTTGAAACCCATATTTTATTTTGGGTGGGTACTTTACGTGAAACTCCTCAGACATTTTCAAAATTTTCAAAAAAACTTCTCCAAATTTTTTGATTAAATTTTGTTATTTAACAGTGCGAAAGACGTTTAAGAGAAAGGTGCAGGTCTCATTTTCGGTGATATCCCCGATTTTTCGAAAATTGCAAAAAAAAACCACCTTAAAAGTACAAAATTGATGATAGAGGTTTTTGGCTCAGACGAAGCTTGTTGTACAAAATTAGCGATTTAAAAAAGATCATACACATATTTTGTAAAAGTTAGTAGTTTTTACGTAATTTGCTCTAGAAATTTAGGAAAACATTTTTTTTTAAAAAAACCGCTCCAAATTTTTTCTTTAAATTTTCTCCACATATGTAATAAGGGACGGTAAGAAATATGATGCTAGTTTCATTTTCAAGTATTGCTCGTTTTTTTCGAAAATTGCAAATGAATTTCAAAACTACAAAATTGACGATATTTTTCCTCCTGTTGTAGAAAATTATCTATTTAAATAAATAAACTTGTAGTGCTATAAATGGCAAAGACTTTCTCGTCCTAGTTAGTTTTCTAACTCTTAACTAACGTTTGCGACAAGCCTCATTGTCGTCACGGCTGCTTTCATTTTGTCACCTAAAAACAATTGTTTCACATTTTCTTAATTACTCGGCTCCGTAATGCTACATCAGAAACCTCCATACACTTATTAATCGTACTATTATAGAAATATTCATCTTATGTCCTAACGGGATGGCTGATGAGGCTAAATTGGTGGTTTACGGGCCCAGCTCTTCGCAGAGAAAGTTGGATGGATCGAGTCTTGGCAGGAATTATTGCCTTTGACAATTCTGTGTTGCCGCAGGAAATAATTGAGGATTCAACAAACTTTATTGAAATCCATTTGAAAATCAATTGTTGTCTTTTGGTGCTTATCATTTCGGCGCTGTCATAGAAGTGCCAATTCTCGGTATAACCAAGAAGGCCGAACTGGTTAAGTGTCGAGTTCGGTCTCAACGTTTCGTAGAGCGCGGCCGCTGTTTCGAGGCTGGCTCAAGGATAAATATTTGTCACAATTCTCTGTTGCTTTTAATCAGCAAAAATTATTTACGACGTCGTGTTATACTGCAAGATGCAATCTTTTTCTGCTCAAACGACATTTATTTTACATTTTGTAAATTTTTCCGCTGCCTAATACTTCAACTGAAACATGAAGCTCTTATGACAATTATAGGAGGGCCTATTCCCTGTACGACCCCCGTGGCCGAGGTTCGTTAAAAGATGAATATTGTCTCAGTACTTCGGAGGCAAGGTCACCTTGTTCGAGCCTCGCTCAGGGATAGTTATTTGTCACAATTCTGTATTGCCGAACTAAACTATTGAAAATTGCAGAAACTTAATTGAAAAGCATTTAAAGCACATGTACTAACCAATACAATCAATTAAGAAACATACATTTGAAGTGTGTATGTTATTTTCAAATTTGCAACTTTTAACCCCCTTGTTTCTTCACATTTTCTCAGCCCCGCAATGCTAGAACTGAAACAGTTGTATTTTGAGTATGTGGAACTGGAGAGGCCTGGCCCTCTTGGATGGCTGAGGTTGTTAAGTGCCATGTTCGGGTTCATCATTTGAGACCGAAACAGGAGGGAAAGGTTCGAGTCCCACACGGAAAGTGTTGTGGAAAACTATTAGAAATTCGAGAAACTTCAGTGAAAATCATTTGAAACATTTCTACCCACAAATGCAAACATAACATATGCAAATTAATCGGGCGTTTCTCTACGTGCTTTTGCAATTTGTAACTTTTAAACATTGTTTTCAACATTCTTTTGTGATATGTAAACGTATGTCACGTTAAATCAATTGTTGAGTTTCTGTACATCTGTATGAACCGATTTAAGTAAACTAATGAATAAATCGACCTGAAATTTAAATACATTATGAGCACTGGATATGTGACCAACTTTGATATCTCTAGCAGTTCCGAAATTATTATTACTTTCTCGCCTTACGAATTCTTCGTAAGAACAGAAAGTTATGTAATCGTGCGCCAGAAAACGCTAAAATTTCGTCAGAATAAAACTTATTGCCGGGTTCTGGTAATGAAAAAGTGGAAAAATCCTGTTGTTCAATTTAGAAGAAAAATTATCTAACTCGGTGTGTAGTCAGAATCCGTGTTTTGTTGGTTCTTCATACCGAAAAATCGATTGATGGTAAAATGTCCGTCTGTCTGTTTGTCTGGCAGTCTGTCTGTTTGTTAGTCGGTGTGTCTGTTTGTTAATCGGTGTGCCTAAACCGTTCAGCTGATTTTCTTCAAAATTGATATTCCCTGATTGATCGTAACGGACTAGAGGCTTTGGGAGTTTCAAACGGATATTTTGATTGTTGAAGTTTTTTCATGAATCGGGCATTTACATTTTTATACCTTTGTCCGAGTTCGATTCACGCGTCGCTTCTGTGGCGTAGTGAAATGCCACGTTAACTGTAAGATTCTGGGATCGAGTCTCGGAACGGTTAAATAATTAGCTGCTTGGCAACACTTCTGCTGGTTATGTAGTAGTGTAATATTGCGGAGCTTTTGGAAACAATGCGAAAAAGTATGTGCTTTGGCAGCACCACTGGTTTTTTTTTCTTTAAATCTTTTCTTCGAATAGACTAAAAGACTTATAAAAATGCCGCAGGACAATATTCAGCGAACGATCTGAATTTTCGAGAATTTCAAACCACAATTAACATGGTCAAAATACAATATTGACGATAGAGATTTTTTCCACAATGAAATCAGTTTTTAAAATTAGATCTTGAATTAATGTAATTCAAACACTCTGAATTTTAAAAAAAGTCCATAGAAAATCGAAAAACAAAAAAAGACGTATGAAATGGATCATTTCCTTTTGTCATAACATAAAACCAATGCCTACATTAAACGGCATTGTTCTAAAGTATAAAAACAACATTTTATTAAAATCGGCCCCCTGATAATAAGATATATTACAATACTCATACAGTAAATAACTATTTGACAACAATTAATTTTAGTTTATGTGTATAGCGGGATTCATATTGTAATATTAAGACAAACTGGATCTTAAACATGATTTTAATAATTTGAGCTGTACCACACTGAATAGATTATTTGGTGGAAAGATATTTAGATGTTCTGCTTTGGATTCACGAACACGAGAGGAGGGCGTATGCAGGGACAAGTGCTTTTTGCTGCTAAAGCTTAACATGTTGAGTCTTCATGTTCAGTACCCTCAAAAATCAATATAACCGTTTGAAACTCCCAAAGCCTCGAGTTGGTTCAGATGGAAGGAGGAATATATATTTTAGAGAAAATTGTCCGTACGGTTTACGCTCTTGCGTTTACCACGTTAGGACAGGCAGACAGACGCTTTGCCGTCAATCGATTTTTCGCCAACAAGGGCCCACAAAACATGGATTCTGGCTACAATACGTAATGAGAGGAAGTAATCTACTATATATAGGAAGAGGATTTACATATGTTTTTTGTTACCAAAGCCCGACAATAAGAGCATTTCTCGAAAAATTCGCCGTTTACCGGCGAACGATTACAACACTTTTTTTCCTTACACGGTGTACTCGTAAATGAGAAAGTAAAAAAAAAAACAATATGATGGAAATCAAAGGAAAAGAAATGATTCGTTCAAAATAATCATTGAAAACTTCCCTAATGAACAAGTAACAAACTTTAAATATCTTAGATGTATTATACCGACCTTAAACAAAATAATATGCAAACGAAAATAGAATGATTTATGTATTAATAAAATTCACTATTTGATTTCAATTCAATTTTTCATTTGGAAGTTGAAGCCGCATAAACAAGAAAACTATTAACATATTTATTAATTACATGCATACTTAGCATTTGTAGGTGTAGAGGGGGTACCATTATCTTTTCCTTAATTAATAAAATGAATTTATTTTTAATTAAACAAGTGAGCACATTCTTTTTAATCATGCAACTTAATCACTCACACGTAGTTTCTTTAATTTTTTCAGTCTAAAATTTTTAAAATCTCAAACTTCTGGTGGAGACATTAATTAATGGGATCATGTATATATTTCATGCTTTACCAATACATAAAACATTTACATTTAATGAATTGACGATATAATAGCCCCGAAATTGGTATGTTTTAAGGCATTTTGTCGATATTTAAAATGTTTAAATGGTAAAAGCAATGTCATTAGGTTAGATTCACGTTCGTGTGTTGGTATTCGTCCCCATGGTAGAAAATATTAACTCGTCGTAGGTTTAATTTATAATATCATTTTTAATGTGTTTCTATTTTGCACCATTATTATCGTGCCCTCCAACAAAACCTTCATAAGGGGTGTACCGAAATTCGAAATTTTTATCAGAATTATAACAAATCGCAATTCCGACTCAATTTGTTTAAGATATGTAAATACCCAATTTTAAAATAAATAGAGACTTAGACTCTAGTCAACGTATCTGAAACGCGTTTTAGAATGAGAAACGATTCACGATTTTGGCGGCATTCATTCAATGGCAATACTTTTTGCGGCAAGCTATTAGTTTCATCGACCCTTTTTTTCTTCACATTTATCAGTAAATAAACCTTCGTTTAATTTTCCTATCGAAGTCACGCAAACCAGTGTCATCGAAAAGTTCCAGAATACTGAACCCTTCGACAGCTCAACTTGCCCTTGAGAGAAAATATCATTGGCACTATTGGTTCTTGAGCCAGCCTTTCGTCATAATGAACTTTGCGATATATACATTTATAAACAGTTTTCTAGCTAGCCGATAAATATACAACAAAAAATCGCACTATTAAATAGTCGATAAAACAAGTCGTACTATTAAATAGGAAAGATAAAAATAAATAATATAGTTTCTGCTCATATTTGCCATGAGTATCTCTCGGCGTTATTAAATGTACCAGATAATTTGTTTATATTCTAATAACATTTAAGCAAAGTAAAGTATTGAAACGGGGGTTGCAATGGCTGATTAGAATAAAAAGGAAAGTTTGAATCTTTAAAAATAGTCATAGTTGACGTAAGACAGAAATTGTTACTGCAATGATCCCGCGGCCCTATCAATAAACGTTACATATTGTTTGTTTGTTTTCTGTCGAAGAAATGGTAAATTCATTCAAAATGGTACAATCATTTCGCTCCTAGACATATTTTATCGCCCCGAGGCGCTACGGCGGCCGCGATATCACCTCGCCATCGGCATTAAGCACATGAAGCGATCAATCGAAGCGAGACATTGCAAACCTCTCTTTTCAGTATACTTGTGTCCGGAGAAAGAAAGGAGTGACTGCAAAAAATGCGGGTGATTTTGAGATGCTTATTAAAAATGTCCAGAACGGAAGTTGATAGCCCCGATTGGATTGCAGAATTTTGTATTGCGTTTAAAGGGGATTTAGATAAAACAATAAACACATTTGCAACTTAATAAACAATTTCGAACTTTTTCAGATCTAAAGAAGGGAGTGTCTCCCGATGTCCCAGAGCCGAAAACCGCTAATAAACAATTTTGTAACAATTTACAATTTTATAAACATATTTGAAAAATGCGTTAGATCGGCTGGAAAGGATCCGCAAATTGTGCCTGAGATGAACATTTTAAAATAGCAGTTTCACAATTTCAAATTGATTGCTAGAAGATAGTTTAATAGCTATTAAAATGCTAAATATTTAGTAAAAAACATGACTGGTTTATTGACAGTAATTCTGGACGGAAAACCCCCGCTCACAAATAAATTTTCGTCTTGGCGTACGCACAGGCAAAATCTCTCCTTCGGCAGGCAAATATTACAATATTTTCATCTCATACGTAAACAATCGACGCCCCTGCCCCCGAGAACAGCGTCTTCCCCGCCCCATGGTAGTTTGCGCCCACCACGTAGGCACCAAGGTTCTGACTGTAACGATTGATCAACGCGCCCTTCTCCCAGAACGAAGGGTGCCCAAGTTTTTCTGGACGGTTCGGAAGAGTGAAATTTCACCCGCCCATTCTTGTGAGCGAAACTTTACATATACAATGCTTTTATTAGTTTACTAGCAGAAGTATCCCGCATTGTCGGACTATTTATGACAATATTATATTAGACTGGAAGAGGTATTGCATCTATTCCCGCCCTGCCACAGAGCACACTTGCATCTAATCTATTGTATCTCCGCTCCGCTCAAACTTCCTTTGCCTCGATCCCACCTGGAAATATACTGTCATCCTCACTTTCTTTCTCAGAAATATTCATCCATTTGTCACAGTTTCAGAATAACACGTAAATCATTCGCATTATATTTCACTTTCACAAATACGAAATATATATAATCACTTTCACATTATATTTCGCAATTCGCAAATACGAAATAATCATGCTTAATGTACAATACCGAAACCAATAACTATTTCATGTATAACACATGTGTGTATTCATTCCTTTTAATGACAATATCAAACATCTGTCTGCATCTGTCCGATCATTTCATACTTCCAATTTGTACGGTTGCCGACAAATAAAATGGGTAACATCCGAATTCCAAGTCCCAGTCTTTCTGTACATGCTGTCAGTACTGTACGGAGGATAGTAGAATCCAGTTCTTTCATAGTTAATTATTACAAACCACATTCTAAACTGACTGCCAAAGCTGAGAAGTTGATAGGCCAGATTTCTCCTAGATTTCCCCCAATCATGATCTCTAGCATGAAGGTTACCTATGATAGGCGAGTTTATCCGAAGGGTTGAGTGAATTGGCCCAGAAGGCACAAGCCATTCGATCGCCTACAAGAATTACATCAATAAAAATTGTATCATTGTTTACGACATAAAATAGAATTAGTACATTTGAAAAAGTTTAATAACATTTTTCACATAATCCAAATTTACTTGCGAAAACTCAATTGAATATCATCTCATTTTTAATGCAAAATAACTTACGTATGTGAACGAATATTACGAAACCGAGACGAAGAAATGAAGTGTGCGAAGGCGGCTCCAGGCACGGATCAATATTTGGGAGTGGGAAGTTTTGGCGAATAGTGTTCAAATATCAGTGTTTACCAATATAACATTTTAGCAACAATTCAATTTAGTAATAATTTTTCATCTCGTGTCAAAATTGTTGTTTTGCAATATTCACCTCAGAGACAATTTGAGGACCGCCGGGCCGTAGAGCACACGTGTCGGAATTGTTTATAAAATTGTTGATTGTGGCAAAATTGTTAATTCGAAGTGTTCTGTTCTGCGACATCAGGAAATCTTTCTCTCTTCAGAATTGCAAAAATTGGAAATTTATTATAAATTTGCAATTTTTTAATTGTCTTTTCTAAACCGCCTTTAAACGAGATGCAAAATTACGCAATCCGATCGGCGTTATTGCCTTTTGTTTTCAAGATATGTAATTTTCTATAAAGAATTAGCATGTCATTACAACTCCCATTTGTTTGGGAGTGAATCTTTTCGCAGTTTCCACACAAATCTACCCATCAAGCGGTTTTGCAAACGCAAAAGAATGAAAAGTGCATTTAGCGGCATTCTTTTCCATCTGACCTTGGCACCACAATGCAATTTGAAATTACCCTCAGAATGCATGTCGAATGTTTGAGGTCATTGCTTATCGAGTAAAAATAATGGAAACTAGATTTCTTACAATGTTCCCTAAATACGTTTATGTCAAGAAGGTCATCTCATGGGAACGCGCAAATTTTCTGAGGATTTGAAAGAATCCGACATTTCAACAACGAAGCCACTCCCTGAAAAATAGTCATAACATCCACAATTTCTTTAATTTATTATATTCTTTTAATGCACCCGGTGTCTCTGAAAAGCAAACATTTACACTATCATTTAAACTAATAATAACCATTGTTAGGATGAAATCGTTTTCTTAAAATAATTGGTGCGCCTTCGTAACGCGTTTGTAGGCTGGTTTTGGGGCATTGATAGCTTGGTGTAATACCCTTTGAAATACTATTTTTAATGTAGTCAGTCATTGATTTTTATTCCTTCGGCCACGGGCAAGTTCACTTCTCGTTTTAATCGCTTGTAAAAATTCATGTTAAGTTAATATTGTTAACAACGGCATTGCAGAGTTTTATTGAACTTGAAGTGACTGCTTGTATATTTTGAGGTAAGGACAAAATATAGTTACCCGAATTTTACACTATGTAAAGTAAACGGAAAATGAGACAAATATCGGTATGTATATCACCAATATTCGTGCCGAATATTACGAGTATTCCGAAATTAATTGAAGTTCTAAACTAATACGGACATGTAAAGGCAATCACATATAACATATGTAGAGACGTAATAAAAATAATACCATATACAGTATTGAACCATACACACGGAATACCACACATTTCAACCAAAGCAAAACAGATCATTTCGTGTAGTATTTCGTTATACTCACCCATCAGTAAACGAAGAAGAGTTCAAAGATGAACTTAAATCTGAGGCTAACCTTGTCCGTAACATACATAATGATGATCTCATCACCAAGAGTAGCCAAATATATCAGAAGAAATCGTGCGAGCACGCGACTCACCTTCCAATTAACCTACTAGATAAGTCAACACTTACACAGACTGACCTGAAAAAACATTTTACTTCTGAAACCTATAAGAAGTGGCACAGTAGTGATTTATTTCTGTTAATTTTTGTTACACTGTTATTTTGTTATACATTTGCTTCATGTTAAAAATTGAACAGATTGTAAAATTGCAGAAGAGAAAATAATTTTAAAAAATGAAACGTAAACCTTTCGAGGTATTCTCTACGAGACGTCTTTCGTCGTTCCTATTCATTCGCTCAGAATATTGCTGCAATCGATTTTGAGATTTCAACGGACGTGCACGTTTTGGGGTCCTCTGATACAAAAGAGTGTTGTATTTCCTTGAAACTTCCATCCGTCGGCCCGGTTGTCTGTCTGTGAACATACTAGTACCTAATCAATACATATAATGTTTTCCAAAATACATTCCATTATCGATCTGGCCCGACTCGCGACCCTGCAAATTGAAAAGAGTTCTTAGAATATTGTGAATGATTTGGTTGAAGCGATTTTTTCTTCAGATGAAATTACTTCTTAACACTCTGTTCTTTATAAAATATTATGTAAACTTTTCTGAAAATATTAGTTTTCGCGCAACCTTTGTTAAAATATATGTAATATTAAAAAATATGAAAACACGTTTTTTTTCAAAACTACCACATCGTATTCCTGTTTTTTAAACATGCTGTATGGATATTTCTGTATCACTGAATAGAATGAAATAAACTTCATTTTGATGTATTATTTGTTTGTTTGTTTTTCAAAAAAATGTTTTCAACAAATGTAATTTGTTTTGGTACATCTTTTGTGTCGTTAATATTTATAATACGGGAGTTATTATAACACAGCGACATTTGTGAGTGCAAGTGCTTCAAATAATTTCAAAGTTTGCAGTTTCTTAAAATTCAAAACTTTTTCTTGTGTAAATGAACTAAAAATTGTGCATTTAGCGCAATATTAAGCGCTTAAACGCCGGTTTTCTAAAAGGTCTCCAAATGTTTCAATGAAAATTGCATAAAGAAGTTTCTTTCTTGTGTTATATTCTTAATGTCGTATTTCAATTCAATTATATCGGAGAAAATAATCGATAATATATGAAAAAACTAGTGATAATAGAACCGCAATACTATTTCGCATTATTTCTAAATTTACAATTTTCGAAAATTCTGAGTCTTCAACGGAAATGAGATCTGCACAATTCTTTTAAATTTTAATTGCTCTATTTGTGACAAAAAAAATTAAGAAAAAATTTGGGCGGTTCATGGGCGGAAAATGTTTTCTTGTGAAGTGCATAAAGTTTGAGCACAAATTACGTAAAACTTCTCGATTTTTCAAACAATTTGAAATGGAAGTTTTTAAATAGCTGATTCTTTCGACAATCACGCCAAAAATATCATATTTCTAATAAATTTTAGTGTATAGCCTGATTTTAAAATTTGTTTTTAAAGAACACTTCTCATTAAAAAATTATAATTTCCCTATTGTAGAAAGGCGCCTAAAACTTTCTTGAACGTTGCAGTTTTCGAAAAATTAGAATTTCAACAAAAAATGTGACCTTCACTATTCACTTAAGCGTTTTTAAGGGAACGCTTTCTGACACCAAAGTTTAATCAACATTTTTGGTGCATTTTTTGACAAAATTTTGAAGATGTTGAAGCTCATTATAAAGAAAAAATCAAAATGTCCGTTTCAAGCTCAGAGGGCCTCGAGTTTCTTTAAATCGCTCGATGAATATCAATTTCGGAGAAAATTGGTAGTACTGTTTAAGCACTAGCGTTGACCACAGACAGATGAAAGGATAGACAGGCGTTTTGCCGTCAATCAATTTTTCAGTATCGATGACCCAAAAAGCATGGATTGTGATTACTAATCTGCGGATTTTGCATATTTGCGTTTTTTCCCCTTAAACATGATGATATGTATAATGAACAAAAATTCATTTCATGTTGTTTGCAATCGATTTACAAATTCGTATAGTACATATTTTTGCATATTTATTATTATTGAGCATATTTTCATTTTAAGAGCATATATTTGAACATATTACAATTTAATTTTTTTATCTTTCGTAAAAATGCAAACGTTGGGATGGCTTTCGACTTTACATCATTTGTTTGGGAATAGAGCGGTACAGTTCATCAGAAAGTCCAGACGTTTTGGCGCGTCTGTGAGAAAGACACAGCGCCGCGCCGTGGCCAGCCCAATCCTTTGACCCTCTCTTCTCATGTTGAGCGAACTGTTTCGTGGTCGTTGGCACAACCTCCTGCGAAGGACATGGCCACGAGAGTAGGAGCGCCGGCAATGAAGGTAGCGGCGGTTGGAAAGATGAATTTATTCCTCGTTGCTTCTGAAATTAGGATACCCCTTATTGCCAGATCGAAATCTACTTTAACTCGATACGGTTGTCTGTTTTGCAATGTTGGTTCAGTTTCTTTGCCGATCTTGGTTGGACAAAACGATTAAAAGAAGACGTGGACTTGCCCCTGCCCAAAAGAATAAAAAACAATGACTGACGACGACTGACTACATTAAAAAATATTTCAAGGGGTATTATATCAAGCGCTCAATGCCCCCAGATCAGCATACAAACGCGTTACGAAGGCGCACCAATTATTTAAAAAAATCTTTTGATCTTAACAATTGTTATTATTTGTTTAAATGATAGTGTTAATGTTTGCTTTTCGGAGACACTGGGCGCATTTAAAGAATATAATAAATTAAAGAAATTGTGGATGTTATGATTATTTTTAAGGGAGTGACTTCATCGTTGAAATGAATCATTCTTTCATATCTTCAGAGAATTTGGGCGTTCCCATGAGATGACCCTCTTGACTTAGACGTATTTAGGAAACATCTGTTAAAACTCTAGTTTTCATGATTTTTACTCGATATGCAATAATCTCAAACATTCGACATGCATTTTGAAGGTAACTACAAATAGCATTGTGGTGTCAGGATTGGTTGGAAAAAAGGGCCGCTAAATGCACTTTGCATTTGCAAAACGGCTTAAAGTGTAGATTTGTGTGGACACTGCGAAAAGATTCACTCCTAAATGGATGGGAGTTGTAATGACACGCTAATTCTTTATAGACAAGTACATATCTCGAAAACAAAAGGCGATAACGCCGATCGGATTGCGGAATTTTACATCTCGTTTAAGGGCAGTTTAGAAAAGACAATTAAAAATTGCAAATTTATAATCAATTTTCAATTTTTGCAATTCTGAAGAGGGAAAGGTTTCCTGATGTCCCAGAACAGAACACTTCGAATTAACAATTTTATAAACAATCAACAATTTTATAAACAATACCGACACATGTGCTCTACGGCCCGGCGGTCCTCGAATTGTCTCTGAGGTGAATATTGCAAAATAACAATTTTGACACGAGATGAAAAATTATTACTAAATTGAATTGTTGCTAAAATGTTAGATTGGTAAACACTGTTATTTGAACACTATTCGCCAAAACTTCCCACTTCCAAATATTGTTCCGATTCTGGAGCCGCTTTCGCACACTTCATTTCTTCATCATATTTAAAACTTGCAACCTTTCAACATATTTAAAACTTGCAAATTCGAAAATGATACACAGAAACGTCCGGTTTACTTACCTGTATTGATTGTATTTGTGATTAGAAGTGCTTCAAATTTCTTTCAATCAACACATTCACATTCATGAGAGATAAGTAACAATCCGCACGTGACTCAACCTTTCGGACTGATGCGTTGAACCTGTACACGCCATTTAACCACCTCGGCCACCAGGGTCGGACACGCGTTCTGTTCTTCCGTAATGGACTTAAATACTATCAGTTCTAATATTAGAGAGCCGAAAAATTGAGAAAATGTGAAAAAATGTTCTTTGGGCAACAAAAGAAGGCAACTGGGAAAAGAATAATTCCTAACCGAAAAGCTACTCCAGACTACAGACATTAGAAAACTAACTAGTTCGAGAACGTCTCTACAATTCTACAGCACCACTAGTATATTTATTTACCACACATTGTTACATACGAGGAGAAACTTAAATAAAAATAATTCGTCCGGGTTCTGATAAAATATTTTTTGTGGAAATTGCATGTATTTCAGACACTATTTAAGCGAAATCAGCTGTTTTTGTACAAAAAATTGTGCATGAATTTTTTTTAAAGAGATTTTTTTACAACAGACTATTTTAAAGAAAAATTCGCTATCTCAAATTTTGTAGTTTAGAAATGTTAAGTATTTGGCATTTTCGAGAAAACGGAACTATAGCCGGAAATAGGACATGCTCCATTTTTCTACTGTCCCTTATTATATACGAGGAGAAAACTAAACTTTTTTAGAAAAAAATGCCTCCTGCTCCACCCTGCCGGATTGAGCTGATCAATACGCTGTAGCTTTATTTCAGGGAGGCGGGACTATTCATCGAGAACATCTTACAAGATGGCGGCAATCGCGAGTTATATTATAGTAAATATTTGAAAATAAATATTAAAGCAGAAACAGTTTTACATAAATTGTAATATATATATATATATATATATATATATATATATATATATATATATATTGTTAATTAAAGAAATGAAGTCATGCAATTTCCCAGTAAAACACATTTTAGAACAATAATCATATACGTTCTTTTTTCACAAAAAACAAACACACGACAAGGAGTAATAAGACTTCTTGACGCCGCGTCGTTGGCCGACGTTTCGCCTGTCATATCGCAGGCTTCCTCAGGGCAGTGACAGCGCAGAGCCCTCTTTGTGCAGTTTTGTGAACGCACGGAAAGTGCAGTGCATGTTCACAGTACTGCGGTGAGACCATTCCTACCCTTACGGGTATCTACGGCCAATCCTGCAACATAAAGAAAGACAAAAGGTCAAAAATGACTTTAGCCAACTTGCGCGCGCATTGCTTGTGCAGAAATACTAAGTTTTGTTTTCAAATCTCATTTCTCTGCTTCAGATTACTCTTACTCCAGGAAGTGCTTTGGTCACCTATACTTCACCCGTTGATCGTATTGGTATGAGGCGATTTCGGAAATGAGAGAGATTTCCGATCAGCTGCTTTTTCAAAAACATTTAGACACAATATTTTCGATATCATTAATCAGCATTGATAAATCGATATGTAAATTTTTAATGGGAATGTATCTAAGGGCGCAGAGGGCGGCTCTTAGGCAATCGTTTTGAACTACTTCAAAGGTGATTTAGATGCAATTGCCCAACTGGAAAATGCGTAGTTCAGCTGCGGCCTAATAATTGCTTTATAAAAAGTTTGCAGTTGACAGTTTGCTCCGCTTATGACACAGGTTTCGCAATCTGCCTATGCTCTGCCGCGCTTTCTTTCGCAAGTTTTCAATGTACAAATTAAAAGTGAGTGGGCTGAATAGCTATGCTGCGCCTCCGGTGTTAAGTACTGTCCAACCTGGGCGCTCGGGTGGGGCAGGTGCGCCGTGATTGGCGGAGGTTTCCCTCTGATTGGCTGGCGGTCTGGGCAAACCCGGACCTCGCGCCGCCGTCCTCGTAGTCGGACGGCATTGAACAGACCTCGTTTGAACAGTCACGGATGGGTCTTAAAGTGAGTTTCGAGGCGTGGTTAAGGGTGAGAGGTTTCTCAGCCTCCGACCCACCACCCACTCCCCCTCTATAGCTCAAAACGTATTTTTTATTTGACTAACTTGTACTAACTTGTCAACTAATTTGTACTATCAGAAAAATGGAGTTTGATATTTTCTCAACGCCAAATTCACACGACAAGAAAATTGAATTTTGTACTGTGTCTTACAACTCTGGAACGGGTTTGTAAAATATCTCTAAAGTTCTTCCCAAAACATCGATTGTGAATTTTGTTTATTTTTTACTGCTGGGCAGTAGATAAAAAATAAAAACCATTTTTTCATTTCCAGCTTAAAATCACCTTGCTTTTAAATATATTTTGCAAATGACTGCAAGCGTATAGAGAATTTCACCCCAGTGATACATCCAAGATATTTTAGACAAAAATAGACGTTTAAAGATTGAAGTATACAAAAACCAATGATTATTACAATACATATTGTAGCGATACCGATTTCCTCATACAAAATTTCATAAGGCTGAGGGCAGTTGGGAGGATAAACAGACGGCGTTGCACGTGCAACCTCGCTTATCGCGACAGCCATTTGCGCCCCCGGCCCATTAAGAAAGTCGTTATAAGGGTCAGTCGTCGAAAGATTCACTGAGAGGCACGTGTTCGCATGACCAGCTGCGAAATTTCTAGAACGCCCGCTTACATCCAGGGAATCCCAGAGCGATAAATTCTTTCACGGACAACGCCTGCCTTGTGCAAGCATGGCCGGTGTTCTAGAGGGAATAAGAAAATTCTGTACGCTCACAGTGGCACAAAGAGTTGAAACTTCTTTCACTACTCCCGTCACGATTGGTTGAAATAGCGTAATGCGCCATTTCCTTTGGCCAATAGCGACGCGACTATTATAAGGAGCTGGAGCATACGAGAAAATTGGGTGGGGGCAAAAGTTAACTTGATGCGATTTCGACTGATAGAATACCAGAAGGGCCAGAGCATTAGACGGGGAGCAGTCAGGAGAGAAACTTCTCTGGGGAGAGCTATTCACCGACGAGAGGCAAGTGCGCCTCTGATGGACTTAGAAAAAACTTCGGTGTGGGCTATTGTAAAAGGGCTGAGTAGAGTGGGCAGAGAAAATTCTCTGAAGCGGGAATCAGTCGCAAAGAGAGGCGAATGTGTCTCTGCAGGATTTCTAGACTTTCCAAAGTTGTAATTGTGAATCATCACGAGTATCGGAAGAATCCGTGATTGGTTACTACGCTCTTGAAATCGAGAGTGACTCCTGGCCGACCCCGTGTTCAACCAGACAACGCTACCGGACGCCGTCAACGCAGCCACGCGCCGCCGCCCCTTTGGTGACGTCACGACCTGACCGCCAGCTGTTGGCCCGGGAGGCCACCGACCTCCGCTGATTTTTTTTTTGAAGGACGACAGCCGCTCCCCCCGACCGCACCGCGCCCTCCCCAGGCGCGCGGAAACCTTCTTCCAGGCAGTATTATTCAAGGGCATTCGCCCCTGTGTAAATTTTGTAATGCGGCGCCGCGCTATGGCGCATCGATTTGTAACTTTTGTATTTTACCATTGTAACGTTAATCATAATTCTTCCTAATTTTTAAGCTTTACTCTGAATACTAACTTTTCATCTTCTTTTCTTTCCACTTAATTTTCACATTTCTTTATTCAATTTGCTAATGTAACTTCCCTGGGGCATTAATTTTTTTGCCCAGGAATAAAAGTAATTTTTACCAGTGACCCAAGTGTTTCTTTCGTACTGCCATTGTGTCTGTTTCACGATTCCTTCCATCACCGACTGAGCTATTTCCGGGCCGCTTACCGGGCGTTCTCTCACGAGACGACCGGGGGGTGTTACAATATTGTAATCGAGAATAACTAGGTCTTTTAAACCAGGTATGCATGTCCCATGGGGACACGACTTTCATTGAAGACAGGTAAATTCTGACAATAGACGCGTTTTGTGGGACGGGTAAATGAAAAATGGGGAAATTGTGAGGGAGAGTTAGGGTGCAGGATGGTCGCACGCGTCAATATGCGAGGCGCATTTCGACATTTTATTCAACTTAACGTTGCTGTAAAGAGGCCTGGAAATGTGGATATTTAGCTATCTACGAGAGTGTAAGAAGCGTCGGGGACGCGAAAGCATGCAGTTCTATTGCCCTGACAGGGGCGCGCCCAGGCCGCATACGGTGACCCATCGGGAAATACGGACGCTGCCGTCTCATAACCCGGCAATTCTGCAGCACCTGGTCTTGGAACTTGGATGATGTTTTAGTTTCACCAGAATTTGGCGATAGTTAAACGGCCATCAATGACGCCGCGATTGGGCGGAAGAAACCACGTGACGCGCGCTTGCCAATCACGGCAAGGAAAGCTGGGGAGGTCCACGTGACTTACGAAGCTAAGGAGGTAGTTGCAACACACAAGCTCGGTCATTCCAATAGAGGAGGCGACAGCGAGCATAAGTGCCTTTTCGAGGTAGGGACGAGGGCGAGTTTCTTTGGCTTGCGGGGAGACGCCAGTGAATGCGTTACCGCATCGTCGCCCCCTGAATGCATCATCGCCACATCGCGGGCCGCTTCTGGGGTGACTAACTCAAGAACGAACGCCACACTGACTGTGGGTGCCCGACCTCGAGCCCAGGACTGACGACAGGCCGAGGCGCGACCGCTGCCGCGAACCACGCCGCCGATGCCCGGACCAGCGTTGCTAGCGCCAGGGGACGCCACTACGCCGCCTGCCGCCCCCAACCACCTTCCTAATGGGCAAAGGGGTGGGGCGAGACGCGCCGCCACCGATCGCGCCGTACCGTCTGGCCCGTACGGCCGAATTTAAAATAAGTTAGTTATAAGCAAGTTTTAAGGAATAATTATAACGGGAAGCTTTACCTCCTGAAAGGGGCATATTAAATCCACATTTGAAAATACCATGTGTTTCAATGCTGTATTAGAACGAGAATAAGCCCTATCACGCATGCCTCCGTTTAAAGAGTCTACTGTCTGAGCAGCCGGGGCAACGCTGGATCGCCGTAACCAGGTAATCAGGTGAGTCGGGGCAGCCACACGGTGTGTGTGGTTACAATATGAAGGAGGTGTGAAGGTGATGGGGGACAGTGGGGGAATGAACGGGGACATATTGGACCCAGATTCTTATGCAGTATTCTATAATATATGACCTTTTTGATCGTTCTTTTACAATTTTACGAAATGAATTCAATTGCGTGCTCGACTCCATAGCATGGGTGGTTAGAAAAGAGCAGAAGCCGAAATCAATGTAAAATTAAATTGAAGAAAATAACGAAATTATCTTTCACAATAAAATTAAAAGAAATATTTTATTTTCTCTGCATTTTAATCTCAACGCTTACCAATATTGGAATGATTTCTCAGTACCGAGTCTATAATGTTGTAAAGCACATTTCGGTGGATTGGCGTTCGCAGTGGCATTTTAATAAATAGTTAAAGAGCTTATAGCGAAAACGTGATATATTACGTGACCACTACCGAGAATACGAGAAAATAAGAGCTGTTTTTATTAGAATATGCACTATGTGGTCAAACGTATCTGGGCACGAGGCTGAAAATTACTTACCAGTTCGTGGCGCACTCCATCGGTAATGCTGGAATTCAGTAGGGTGTTGGCTCACCCTTAGCCTTGATGACAGCTTCCACTCTCGCTGGCATACCTTCAATCAAGTGCTGGAAGGACTCTTGGGGAATGACAGCATATTCTTCACGGAGTTATGCACTGAGGAAAGGTATCGATGAAGGTCGGTGAGAACTGGCATGACGTCAGCGTTCCAATACATCCCAAAGGTTTTCGATAGGATTCATGACAGGACTCTTTGCAGGCCAGACCATAACAGGGACGTTATTGTCGTGAAACCACTCCACCACAGTATGAACAGGGGCTCGATCATGGTGAAAGACGCAATCGACAGCTCCGAATTACTCTTAAACGGTGGGAAGCAAGAAATGGTTTAATACATCAACGTAGGCCTGTGCCGTGATAGTGCCTCACAAAACAACAAGGGGAGCAAGCTCCCTCCATGAAAAACATGACCACACCATAACACCATTTTGGACGTGTCCGGATACTTTTGGTTACATAGTGTTAGTATGTAAACAGACGGAGAAGAAATTGAGTAATTGTAGGTCTGTTTTTCTTGAAGTCGATAAAAGTTTCTAGTGATTTCTTGCTGCAAATGGATTCTCAAATTGCAAACAGTGTCGAAACTCAGGGAGTTTCCAACCTTATATCTTCTACTCATCAAACCTTGTCCGTAGGGGAGGAGAAGATACGGCTCAGCTCGGCGAGGCTGACAGCCAAACGACTGACAGCGAAAATTACAAACGCCGAACTTACAACTATTTATAAGTACAATGTATTATTTTATAGGGTCGCGTACATTGCTCTGCATTCCTATTGTCACGTAGGGGTAATTTATTTAATATTATAAGTTGCGGAAATGCAAAAGTTCAATGAATTCTCGGATACAATTCGTTCAACACACAATATTCCGACAGTTCACAGAAATGCTTGCGTCTGTCTTAAAAGAACGGCTTAGACGCGAGACTTGTGAATAGAAGAATTCATGATCGAAACCGGCAAAACCGTAGCTGTTTGTACTTGCTGAGAAATTAAAATCAATTCCAGATAACAATGTAGAGAATCTTCTAAACATTCCCTTCCGTTCGAGAGCATTTTATCATATTCTCAATACAAAATTGCGCAAAGTTACTGCGGACGTTAATCAACTACTCGTTCACAAGATCATTCACTTCATATTGTAACGTTTCTCGTGGTGAATTAAAACCTCACTGGTATTATTTAAACAAAAACGTTTATTCGTGAAGAATTGTACACTAAAATCTACTGACACTAAAAACTACTTGGTCTATTTACAGATATATTACACTTAATTATTTTTCTTTACACACAACTCCGTTCTTTTGATTATTTATTTACGCAGTTCACTTCTTACACACTATTTATTTACACTGTTCTCTTCTTCTACAGTATCACCCAGTCCGATGCACTGTCCACGGTTCACTGCACTTGACCCCAATTCCCTGCGCAGACCACAATTCCCTGCGCAGACCACAATTCCTTGCGCAGACCACAATTCACTGCGCACACCAGGGTCCACTGCACTGCTGTTTACCACGATGCCCACTTCACAGCTCAGCTTCCACTGCAGAATTCAAACTGCTGTCTGCTGTTCACTCACTGCACCACTGTTCACCGCAATGCACACTTTACAACGCAGCTTCCACTTCGGACACACTGACGGACTGACTGCTTATTCACTGATAACATACACTGATTCGCAGCTGCTTGCTTCCGACTTCTTACACTGACCGACTTACACTAACTTACACTTGACTTACACTGACTGACTTCTCTACTACTCACTGAATGCTACTGACTCACTAACGTCTCACTGACCCGCGGCCGCCGGCAGCGGCGCATTTATACCTGGCCGGCGCTCGTCCCGAGACACCCGGCATATTCTCCGCGTTTCCCGCGACTCGCGAATAGTCCGGAACCGTCCAGTTCGGGGGGAAGGGAAGGGGCGCCGGCAGATGACGCAATCCACGCGCAGCGAATCCGGCAGGTGATGCAATATTCGTTACAATATTTTCCTTCTAATATGTCTTTTTTGGTACTATACTACTATCTTCGTTTTCTTTTCGAACTTTAATATTACTATATTTATTATTAATAATTTTATTTATTCGCGTCTCTCTGCGTCTAAAAATTTTGTCAACTTCTCTGATTGAAATTTGTCCCTGGCTTGACTCTTTCACTTTGCTAATAGTAATATATATAAAAATGGAACAACATTTCCGGGATTCGATTCTAATTGACTAAGTTACTACACGATCAAAGTGGCCACGACGTTAGCTGTTCGCCTACCTACGTGCTGCGGCAAAGCTAAGTTGAGTAAGAATAACTCAACCAAACATCACGTGTAGATGAGGAATGTCTGAAAACTGAGCCAAAACGTCAGAAATATGCTAGTCACTTTTTCTGTTAATGATATAATTTTTTTGTAATGCGGCTCCTATTTACGAAACAAAGCATACGGAATTTAAGGTTGCGTAACGTCAATCGAGCTTTAAACGCGATGAATGATCACTCGTAATTGATTGGGTGATAACCAGAGTGGTATAAGTGACATTTTTAAAAATTCTAAGAAAAAAACGTGTTTACTGCAGGCAATATTTTAGTGGCAATGTATTTTCATGGTTTTAATGAATAATTAAAAAGCCACGGTTTTAATGATTTTTAATGAAACATTGTACCATGACTTTGCAGTGATATTGACTTAAATAAAAAGATGTCTCAGAATTTATAAAATCTCACTTATACCGTTCGGGTTTTCACCCATTCAATATTATTCCCAACCTCCTCCCGCCTCTTTCTTCAGAGTCACGCACGGAATTATGTCCATACATATATAGAAATACATTGCCAAACTAAATTCGTACTGCTTAATTAAGATATGATAATACATTATATGATAATATCAACCTGCTGCATTTCTGATAGGAGACGAAGATCTAAATCTAGCCGAAAATTCTCAACAAGCGCTTGCTTTTTTAGACAGAATGATATTTTGAGTATACATTTTAATTTAACACTAAAATATACATAACCAGGTATAAATATGAAATTTGTCTAATGGACATTGTGCATGCCCTATGTGCAATACATTACATTATCCTATGGTCAATACACAAAACTCTCATTAAATATTTGTTATGTTGAAAAATTCAAAATGTATAATGAAAATGAGACTTCCTATGTTTGTAACTGTCCTTTGCACTTTTGTTTTTTATTTTAATATTTTTCATATTTCCGTCAAAATTGCGCAAAAAGTGCTAATATTTTCAAAAATATTGCATTATATTGTGACCACCCCGGGCCCCGGGTGGCTCCTCCGACTCACCTCATTACCTCGTTACCCGATCCAGCATTGCCCAGGCTTCTCAGTCTGTAGACTCTTCTAGGATGCATGCGTGATAGGACGATTTCTCATGCTCATTTTGCATTAAAATTCATGGCTGCATTTTTTAATATCATTTCCATTCGAGGTGAAGCCTCTCGCTATAAACAGATCTTTCTCGGAAACTCGGCAGTACCCACTGCCTTCGGCTCCGCGTAGCCGATCGGGGCCCATGGTCGCCGGTGACTTCTCGCCTCCCTCTTGCGTCATCTCCCGGCACCTTTCGTCATCGTCTTCTTCGTCTTCTACACCCGGCGCCAGTCGTCCTCGTTTGCTGCATCCCCCTCGACGTTTCAGTTTACACCGCGTGCGAATGTTTCTTGCACCGCACTGAAGAACTCGTGCGTACGCGTAGCTCTCGGTCGCACTGTCGCAAATTTTGCCGCTGATTGACATTTTCTTGATCTCAGCCCGAACTATTTTCTTATTGTACTGTCCTCAGCTCAACACTAACTGGTAGACTAGATTAATTCTCCGTCTCTTGTCTGAAGTAATACTTTCTTCCAGAAAAATTCTATGTTCGCGGAAGGCTATCAAGGTGTCAGTCCGACGTCCAACACTCCTATCTAGTAACTCGGCGCAGTTGTTGCTGAATCGGCGGTCAAGAACTGAAGAGAGTGCTGCTGGATTGAAGACCAGGGACAAAAGAGAATGACTGACCGTGAGCTTACCTATTTATGCACGCGTCTTCCGTGTAGGGGTAGAGGGGGTAGTCGTCTCCCCTTCTCCAGTCTGACTGCTTCTACGTAATATTCCTGTGCCGTGCCGCAGACATCGCGCGCAACTGTTTTGGAGGCAGCAGGCGCGCCCTTTTCAAACCGCGCCGCGCTCGCTCACCCGGCCTAACACTGGCGTTTTCTCGTGTGGGCGTGTTGGACGAACGTACTCACACGCATTCGTCACAATATATATATATATATATATATATATATATATATATATATATATATATATATATATAGTTAATGAAATCAAAAAATATCCAACCGATACATTTTAATTCAATCAACCTCTACAATTTCATTGCCAACAATACGAACCTGACATTTTTTCTTCAAACCATTAAAAAAACTTTTTCCAACGTTCTTCCTGGTAAGAATAAATGCATGGTTATGTGTGATCTGCGTGTTACATCGGAGGGTTATGAACACTACACAGTAACATTAATAGACTGAAATCATGTGTCAACAGTCCTCGAGACTTTAGTGAAACGTGTACTTGCTTCATTGAAATGATGCGCGCACGTGTTACAAAATTTTATAGTTCTAAAATCAATTTCTTTCCACCTGTATGCAATTTCTTTTGGGAACAACACTGCAGTTTGATATAGTAAAGGTTCTCAGGCACGATGAAAATGTCTTTTAAAGATTATTTAGACATCGATATTGCGAAAGAAAAGAAAAAAAGAACAAAGTCATATATGAAAATTTGGGCAAAGTGGTTTTTAGGGTTCGTGTTCAGAAGGACGGGACACACTCGAAAGAACACAGCAAATTAACGAAATTGTTGCTATTACCAGGTAGTTGTTGGTGGCTATTACAAGGTAGGTGTTACAAGGCTTTCTTGTTGTAATGACTGATTCTTTCATATACTCATAGACGTTCTGCGTTTCCATTAAGATGATCTTCTTGGCATTTATGTGTTTCGAGATAATTTGTCCAATTTACATAAATCTCTCCGAATTTAAAACATGGAAAATATTGAAAATTTTCTCGACATCATCCCTCTCCTGCATGATACCAACAGGCGTCTTCTACATACAGATCACATACAAAGAAGACATCGTTTAATTCCCTATCATTTTAATTTGTTGTTTTTTTCGTGTGTCTCTGGCAGCGTGGGAATAATTGGAAATATAACGGCTGACCAGACAGCAAAGTTATCTATGAGAAAGCCAGAGATTTACATGATCAATTTCATCATTAAATGACATGAAAATGCAATTTGAGTAAATAATGAAGAAAGTAGACGTATTTCCAGAATTTTTGACTTGTGAGTTTATTGAAACTCTGGTGTTTTGCGTGTTGATGTAAAACCAAATGTATTTGGAGGTTTTGAGGTTATGTGCACATTCATTTTGTGGGATTTGTCTTCTGGGTAAAAAATATTCGTTATGTATATACCTTACAATGGCTAAAATGATTTCACAATTTAACATAAGAAAACAAGGATTACGTGTTTTCTGTGATTAAAACCGTGTCTTACTTCAATACCACTAGTCAAGGTTCCCGAAGATTTTTTGGATTGCGAGAGAGCTTCTCCAATCGAGTTTAATACTGCAGTCATTGTTTCTGGTATCATACTGAAACTTAATATAAGTTGGGAAGATAATACATTCGAGGACACTGTTCCGTGAAAAAAATTTAATTGGAAAATCATAACGGCATTGACATTTTTACCAACAATCTCCGAATTTATTTAAAGATTGTTCAAAGATGTTCTTGTTACTTTCTTTATCTTTATAGCTCGTTAAAAAAACTACATCGATTCGTAACATTTTAAGATTTTCAAATTTATTCTTCCTTTAGCTGTTGGTTATAGAAAAACATTTAAGATAATAGTTAAGTTGATTGACTATTTCCAAAAATAAAATGCTTTTTATATTATTTGTTTTATTTATTAACAATATCAATTATTACATTTCGGTAATCCCTTCAGCACTTACTTATGCCCTATTTTGCTAATTACGATGTCGTTGACAAGGGAAAATTGTCTTGTAATCTTGGATGCTACTCAAAATTTGAAACAAAATTGTAAATTCAACTTATTGTATCATTCTCTTAAGCGACCTTTTCCCAATCCAAAGTCACAATTTAGCCAAACATTTGGTGTCAGAGGCATTATGCAAAATACCCACCAAAATTTCTTCAATACACAAGCGTTATCCTATGGAACATTATATCCTAATGCAATTCCAGATATATATTCAAATGCAATATATTCTTCAATATTAGATTAAAATAAATTTAATTCACAATTTTCACAAATTTCATATGGTAGTGGAGCACATTTTTATACGTGCTATTTATATCCATCTTCAGGTAAGCAAAAAATTAATAAAAAAATTGCCTGACGTTGTTGTTTAATTCTTTGTTTGAAATCGCGTATTGTCTGTCCCACAGGCACAGAAATAACCAGAATCATGAATTTGTAGACGACTATTAAGGCAAAAAAGAACATTTTCTTTATCTCTTAAAGATGCGTGTTTGACAGCCCTACCATTTTGGATAACTAATCCAGAAAATATGCAAGATTAATCTCAGAGATTTTACATATAAATCTCGCTAAAAATACTATATAAAAATATCGTATAGTATTTATTTTAATAATTTATATTGTTCCTAATTTGTCATAAAACGTTGCAAATCAACCATTTATTTTCATTTTTATTATTGTTGTTAAGATTATACAACTATTTTCCAGCGCTTACCAATGATTTTATGAAAATGCTGAAAGAATTTTTTTTTTCAGTTTGGTGGCCATTTAATGACGTCTTATCAGTATGACACTGAACCTATTGATCAAAAAGGATTACGGGGGTCCAAAAATGTACTGCCATACCTGCACCTATAATACGTACGTACGTGTCCTAGAGACAGATTGGACATCTTTGAATCAGTATGGCGGCTACTTAGAGACGTCGAAAAGGTATCGCGTGGTCATAATCGGCAATTTTCTTCTACCATTAGAGCAAAACATTAGCTTTGAGCTCGTAATACAATAGACCATTCAAAAATGACACTGTGAATTCAATGTGGCGTACAGTTTGAGACGTCACATCGGTATGGCATACAGCTCCTTCACACTTTGGCCATCTAACGAACAATATAAAACAAGAATTAGCTTGTACTCATTCCCCAATGCCATACATTTTAGAAATATTGTGCAGCGCAACGCTGACACCTAGAGGCCGCCATACTTGCGTTTTCCTGTTCCTCAAAACACTGACTAACGTCTCAAAAAGTTTTAGCTTTTGAGCTTATCATACGTGGATTTTCTAGCTGGCTCCTGGTCTATGTGGCGAACACGAAATCTGCACAGCCATCCATTGATAGTGCTGAAGTTTTCGACTCCAAGGTTTGATGCGATTCGAAAAGCTTTTTCTTGTATCACAGGCCTACTTACAGGGAGGCCCTTTGAACGAGAGCGATTAAATCATTCTAAAAGAACCCTGTTTATACTTTCGCAAGACCACGACTGGCTAGAATTGACATTATCTGACGTTTACCACAATTAAACAGCTTAGCCAGTGTCGCTGCGACTTCTCCTTTTCGCTTTCCCTTATGACTGATAAGCGTGTCTCGAGAGAAAGGATTGTGAGTTTCTTATCGTGTTTGATATTTGCCATTTGCCAGGATGAAATGAAAATTGTAATGAAAACACACTGTTACACTCCCTAAGCGTGATTTTGTAAAGGAATTGATTGTCGTTTGACGGGAACAAGAGCGGACGGCTTAAAGAAGATTTAAATTCATTGGTGTTACGGGAAAACATTCCGCCCTGAAAAAGTGGTCGGGGAGAGAGGTGGTCGTGAAGATGGGATTCACAGTACTTTCCCTGCCTGTCTCATTCCTCTGCCTGCGTGAACAATGTTCCCTGCCTGAGCGCCTTTTAAGGCAAAATTGACGGAGGTTGATGTAAGCACGAATCATACACAGAGATGGCCGAAATATCGGTTTTTAAAATATCGACATTTTCGACCAGAAACATAGATTGTATATTATTGGCATGAAAACATGGATGATTATATTAACACCGATGGTTTATGTTCGATGTTTTCTTCACATCGAAATATTTTTCCAGCAACATCCATGTTTTCAAAAAACAATCTCTTGATATTGTAATAGTACATCGATTCACGCCATTAAACGCCGTTATTAATCGCAGAAATATGCGGAATTTGCGATGCATCCGGGCGTAGAAAAGCCACTTTTCACCGCCCCACGTCCGCTCCCACTCTATGAGTTTTCTTTGTCGCAGACCTATTAGCAACCTGGGAAAGGAACGCCCCTTCACCATCTTAGGCTCGCGTCTCTCAACAGCTTTAACTGCTCGGCCCAGTCGTCACCGGATGGTCAGCTTACATCCTTTCGAGAAAGACATTATTTGTAAATCACCTTTTTCGCAATCTTAGCCACTTCGTCGGTGAAGGAGTAAGAGAAAGAGGCTTCGCTATGTGAGAATAGATATAGATTTATTCAGATTTCCATCTGACGAGATTCGAGCAGCCACTTGAGGGGGTACTGCTCCTTCCTGACCCGCAAAGTGCAAGACTTGTACTTCATTATTAGTGTACATTGTAATGTCACTATGTGGAAATACGAGAACATTTAGGTGACTGTGCTCTCCCCGTTGTAACTCGGCTAGGATCGCATGGTGACAAGTGCTTGCGTTAGGCGTCTATCGCCAGCATCTGATGGAGTCGATTCCTCAGGAATCTGCCGGCGGCCTCCGTTCGCTCCCGCTGACTTTGCTGCCGCCGCTGCTGCCACCCCTGGTCCCGCGGCCGCTACGGCCGCCGCCGCCGAGCCGGGGCTGAAAAAGAATCGTCCCGTCTGCCAGAGATTCATTACGAGGTGAAGAACTGGACATTGACTCCAGAAAATGTATTGTTGTAGTGATAGTTCGTGAGCCGCGCTTTGGCTGACATCAGACATTTATTTAATATTAAATTAATTAGAATACAAAAGGTGTAAAACTTTCTTCTAGTAATGCATGCGTGAAATACCTTATTCCTTTCCGTATTCCACAAAGTCAGAAAGACAGTTTAAAATTAATTAATAATAGTCCTTTCTCGTCATGTGGGATGTGATTAAAAATAAAATTTCTAGTAACTACGTTTTTATGAATTGCTCAAAATCAACAGCCACTGACATTATCACTGTTGACGATGCCCAGACGGCACGAAATCGTTTACTATTCGCACCGTTACTCCAATGTTGTCAGCTAAGGGGATTTAATTTGGATATTTATTCCTTTTATAGGTAAATTTGGAAGGGGGTATTTTTAGGGGTTTGTCCAGGATGTTTCACTTTATTACAATTGTAACAAAATATTTCTTATTTCATGCGAAAAGTAAACGATGGGCGAAACTGAATTAACTAGTGCCATATCTTCTGTAGATAATTTAAGATAGGCAGAGACACAGACAAAACTAATTGTTTAAAATAAAATTTTAATCACAGAGAAACACATCTGACTGATTGAAAAGGGAATCTTGCCCAAACTATTATTGTAAACCCTAATCTATTTTCTACACGTATAAAATTAACATGGAGTTGCTAGATATTCATCATATGAGTGAAATGTTCACTACTTAAATTAGTAACTTAAGTATTTAAAAAATTTAAAGCAGAGAAGTGTAAATATATCTTAATAAATAAAAAAATAATTTTTTGAGGAGATATAATCCTGGGGTTTATTAGGGCTGTTTTAATCACGATTAGAGCAGACTTTTTCAGTCAGAAATAGCTTTAAATCTAAAATTAATTCAAATTTGTGCTTCGGTCGCGCTTTTTAAGGCATATGAATAAATACTTAAGAAAACAATAGCTCTTCATAATTTTGTAATACACATATAAATATAGGCTCCACAAATGTAAATACATTCTTGTTATAACACTCACAATTTTATTATAATCAGCAGGTGTAGCAGCAGATCGCATTAGCAAGGAGTATATGAAAAAGTAAGAAAACTATTATAGTATAGTATTGACATATGTTTATTTATGGAAATTTATAATTAAATGAATGGAAACTTACGTATGTAGATAAGCAAATTTCAATGAAGGTGCAAGTTTGCAATTTAAACATTTGTTTTTAAAATTCAGTTATCCCAAATTAATAAACTCCCTAGCATTCAGTAGCATTCTTTTGCCATTCGACCATGACACCGCAATGCTTTTTGAAACATCCATCAGAATTCAAGTCGGTTGTTTGAGGTCATTGCTTATCGAGTAAAAATCATGGAAACTTTGGTTATTACAAGTGTTCCCGAAATACGTAAATATTAAAGTAATCTTAATGGAAACCAGAAAACCTCTGAGCATATGAAATAATCAGTCATTTCAACACGATGCCACTGCCACATAAAAGTCATGATATCATCAATTTCGTTAATGTATTGTGTTCTTTTGAATGTGCCCCATGACTGAATGTCTCTGAAAAGCAAACATTAACACAAGCATTAAAACTAAAAATAACGGTTGTAATTTTTAATAAGTTCACATCTCCTTGTATTGTGTTGTAGAAAATCATATCAGGCTAGTATTATTGGCAATTTAATGTAGAATTTTAAAGAACTGCTTGGACATTTTGGGGTTTATTTAACACAATATATCTAGCTGAATTTGACGCTATGAAAACTAGACATTTCGAGGGTTCCTCAACGACACGTCTTTCATCGTCCTTCTTAATTCGCTCGAAATACTGCAATCACTTTCATTATTCATCAATCAGGTTACATAGGGTTTCTAACGTTTATATTGGTAAATTATTATGCTTGTATTAACAATGCAACTGCATTCTGACGGCCAGGTATTCGGCTTCTGTAATTGGTGTGCTAGATTTGCGAATAACCTCTGTCGTGTGAGAAGTTGTATTTACTTATATATATATATATATATATATATATATATATATATATATATATATATATATATATATATATATATATATATATACTTTCTCGTAAACCTACAGAGTGCGTTCGTAGGCTTCCGCGTCCGGAGTCAATTCATTCTTGGCTACTAGGAAGAGCGGCGTCTCTGTCAATTGGGCTGACGTTTCGGCCATCTTGTTGCGGCCTTCGCAGCCTCAGCAGTATAGCTCTGAGGAAGGCCACAGCAAGATGGCCGAAACGTTACCCCAGTGACCGAGACGCGGCTCATCCCGGACAGCCAAGAATGTATTAAACCAACAGAGTATTTACAACGTAGGGGAATTTAACCATTACGTAGTTTTCAGAGAGGTATGTAATGCTGCAGTTAATCGATATCAAGATCTTAAGGGCCTTTTGGTGTCTTCTGTCACCAAGAGAGTTTTTTTCAAAATGTCCGTCCATCTAGCAGAAAATTAATCCGTGTCTTGTGAACGAAACTAGTGCCTAAACTATTCGTAGAATTTTCGTCAAAATGAATTTTCGAACATCGATTTGGCCCTACTCGAAGCCCTACGATTTCGAAAATAATTCTTTAAATTTTGTGGGTAGTTTTGTTGAAGCCCGTGGGGGCATTTTCAAACTTAACAGAGTATTTAGACCGTAGAAGTATTTAGCAAAAATGTAGTATTTAGAGAGGTACCAGTATGTATTTCTGTGGTTAATCGATTTCGAGATTTCATCGTAAATACACGTTTTGAGGTCTTCTCTTACCAAGAGAGTGTTGTTTTTTGTCAAAACGTTCGCCCATATCCCCCTGGTCTGCCGATCTGTCTGTGAACAACGCTTGAGTCTAAATTATTCGTAGAATTTGTGTAAAAATAAATTTTCTTTTATCGATCTGACCTGACTCAAAGCCTTGCGATTTTGAAAATAATTCTTTAAATTTCGTTCAAGCTCCTGGGGGGCATTTTCAAACTTTTCTCCAAAACGGCTTCAAATCTTTGCTTTAAAATACTTGTAAGAATGGGGAGAAATCTCTTATAAAGTTGATCCGTTTTTCACTGTTTCCCCCGAATTTTCGAAAACTGTATGAATTTTTTCATTGTCCTTTTACAACTAGGATTTTGATAATGTAATTTTTTGATACATTTATATTACAAACATTTTTAATACATTACTGCAATTGTGAGTGCATGTGCTTCAAATAATTTCAAATAAATTGTGTCGAAACCTCAAAACTATTTTTGTGAAAATGAACTCAAAATTGGGCATATCAGAAACGTTCAAAGAACCCTTTTTCAAAAACGTCTCTTTCAAAACAGCTTTCTTTTTTCAAAAAAGATTTCAAATTTTCGAATGAAAATTTGAATATAAAACTGGTTTCAAACATCTATAATATTTTTAAAGTTGTATTTCAATTCAACTATAAAGGGGTAAAAAATGTAAAGAAAATGTGTGGGAGGTGCCAAGAGTTTTCAGCTAGGAAGAGAGTAGGGGAAAACCAAAAAACTTACGCTTACGTAATTTATTAGGAAACTAACTAGGACGAGAAAGTCTGTGACATCTTGGAGTGCCACTACACAATAAACCTTTGTATCTCAGGAAAGGAAGAAAGCACAATTTTCAAAGAAGTAAAGTTAGAGAAATAGCGACTCTTAAACTCTTTTTAACCCCCCTTTTTAAAAAAGCAGTATTTTACTGGCAATGTTCTTAAGACACTAGATAAAAATGTATTCCGTAATTTTATTTTTGGGGTTGATTTCGTGAAGCTCATACTACGTTAATCATTCTCGAAAAGTAATCAATTTTCTCTATTCTTTGATCGAGTACAGCGAATTGACCGATTGTTTTCGGTCGCGTGAATGAACTACAATGAACATTAGAACCGAAAGTGTAGTGCATGTTCCAAGACTGGGAGGGAGGTGGCAGTATTCTTTTCTCTCTTAAACGGCATGTCGGCGTCCACGTGCAGTGTTTGTGTTTCACTGCCACTTGCAGAGTTTCACTTCCAGGTATCTTTCTCAGCGTGGCAACGCTCCGACTGGGACACGATCCACACTCCAATCTTGTCTCCCGATCATTTGAGCATCTGTGTGTGTGTGTGTGTGTGTGTGTATCTGTAAAGCAGGGAAAGGGACAAGAATGAGGATGGAAAGATGTTGCGCGGTTCGTGGTCCATTTATTAAGGTACTGCACCGTTATTTGTCTGCTATTTATGAGAGAAACCAAGGGAAACTACTGATGACGAGCAGTTGACAGATGGAATTTTCTCCAAACAGCGACCGACAACAGCGACCTACCTTGACCATTTCCACAGAAAACTTCAGAACATTATTAGTAGTACTTGTACTCACAAATTAATAAATGTATACAAACTGTCGGCAATGTAAATATTCGCGACGTGAGAGAGAGACAAAAATTATACTTTGTCGTCCGGATGGCGTTTAGATAGTAGCGCCGGAGCTATTTCGGACTGAAGAATCCCGGTTCTCGTTCCGCCGTCATGATTGTATTTGTGTTCGTCCTTTCACCCTTCACCATATCACATCATACTATTAACCCTATAGTTAATCTATAGTGGTCGCTAATGATCTAACTGGTAATGCGACCTTAAATAAAATTTTAAAAAAAATACATTTGTGTAAATTTTGAAAAAAAACTAAAGAATACAGCAAAATGGCGTTTATTTCGTCTTATACATTTCATTTAGCTCTATTCGCACCAAAAGGTTAAGTAAACAATTACAGTCTTTTTAAGTCAATCATGTTTTTATTATTTTCTAAAATTGTTTATACTCGTATTTTACTCAAAGTTTTGAAAACTACAAACATTTTCAATGAATATGCATATCAATAATTAAAGAATGGATTGTAGAGAACAAATTTTGTCAGACGAAAAAATCGCTATCTTTAACATGATATTGTAGTTGTAGGAAGGAGGCGAAAAAGTTTCAAACTTACGCAATTTTCGACAATTCAATAGTTGACGGTGAAAATCAGACCTACTGTACGTGCCTACTGTTTGTAGGCATATTTCACTTCATTCTTACAAGAAGCGTAAAGAAACAATTTAAGCAAATTTTGAAAATATCCAAGGGGTTTATGTAAAGTACACACACAAATTATAGAAAATTTTTTCAAATCGCAGAGCTTCAAGAAAGGCCAGATCGACCACGGGAAATTCATTTTGGAAAAAATTCTAAGAAAAGTTAGCGCTAGTGTTGTTCACAGACGAACTGTCATTATTTACATAAACCAATTTTTAGGTACCAACGACCCACAAATTCAATTCAATTCAATATCCTCACCCCTTGCTTACATACACATACTCACATTCACTACATGACTGTTTCTACAACTGTTTCTATACAATTAGAGACTATACTGATTATGAAAAAGAAAAATGTTTATTTTAACAAAACAGTGATATATAATGAATTAGTTTACATCTGCATTGTATATTTTTTTAAAAGACTTAATATGTTGGTAGCAAATAATGTACTTCAGCTTCCGGGTCAATGACCCCATGTCGAGCAGGTTTTTGTCTAGTTTCCCTGATCTATTGAGCAAATGCTGAGATGGCCCCTCGTTTTGCTTCTGGACATAAATGTAGCTTCAGTATGCGCACGTTTTGTTGAACTCTCAGTTTGCTTGTAATGGTAAGAGTAGAGGCAAGGGCGAGTTGCTATTTTGTTATCAATGCAGAATAATCATACTTGCAATTCGTGTACCAATGCAAATAAGTTTTCTATAACTCAGAAACGAAAATGACTATTTTTCAAATATTATTAATCTTGCGATTTTTAAAATTTATTTATTTATTTATTTATTTATTTATTTATTTATTTATTTATTTATTTATTTATTTATTTATTTATTTATTTATTTATTTATTTATTTATTTATTTATTTATTTATTTATTTATTTATTTATTTATATATTTATTTATTTATTTATTTATTTATTTATTTATTTATTTATTTATTTATTTATTTATTTATTTATTTATTTATTTATTTATTTATTTATTTATTTATTATGGAACTCAAGAAAACGTGCGCAGATAATCTTTGCTCCACTACGTCACATATAGTTTTTACTGTGTTTTTTTTTTGTCTGAATAAATCTAAATCTAAAACTAAAGGACCACACATGCCGAGAGACTAGTCAGGATCTTAGATCTTGCCCCGACTGGGGTGGTGCAAACATTTGTAACACTCTCCTATATTAAATATTCCTCCATAATGACCCCCTATACATCTAATTAATCATCCTCATTTTTAAGTAAGATTATTTGGTCTTGAAAACTTGACATTCACGGTTATACACCGTCCCTAATAATAATCTTTGAACATTACTTGTCTTCACGAGTGCACCATACCAGCTCCGCTCGGGAGAGTTCGGCACTAGTCGGGATCATCCGCTGGACGCTTGTGCGATGGATGCGGGGCGCTCGTTCCTTTCGCTCGTTACGCTCCTGCTTTCGCTCAGATGCCGCTCTCCGCAGTTCTCTTCCCGAAACATCTTCCCGATCACACACATCTGGTCCTTTGTCTATCGTCCTATAACTTTTCGTATTGTCTAACGATATATCACTTTGCTCTTGGCCGTGATAACGTCTACTCGTCCATACAATTCTGATTTGTGCATTCTTGCAATTACATTGCTTATAACTTCGCTGCATTAAACTGGTTCACTGCTCATCACTGCTCAATAGTCGTCATTGTACTAATAATCTTGCATCATACGAGGGAATAATCGACTATTATGCCCATACCTACCGTATGGGGCGCTTGTTCATTACTGTATTCACTCGTACACGTGACCTATCATTTGTAACACAAATCATTCTCGTTAACCCGCCGTTACTCGTCCTGTTAATAAAATATAAAACCTCGTGTATTTATTTAAATGTCATTGACATCTTTCAATACACGGAGATAACGCTCTAGCAATGCCTTCCGGCATGATACAACTCTGCATCCGTTCATCGTCCTTATCAGTGCTGTGAAGGGAAACAATATGAGAAGGCGCCGATTAATGCGGCGCATCGTGTTGGATATTTTCTCACGGGCGAGCAACCGCTATATATTACGATGCAATTATCACACCCACTCTCTTCACAGTTATTCACTTCCTTTTATGTCTTGAATACTGGCGTGAAGAAGCCAGGTTCACGCAGCATTGTCATAATATTTACTCGAAATTCCTCTGCAAAGGACACCCAAGAAAGAATTTTTGTTTGCAATGAATGCAGTTCTGAGGAAGCTTATCGCGGTTCATAAATGTCCCTCTATGTTGCAATGTGTTGAAGTTATAGTGTTAATTGCATTAATTTATGATTCGCCTTTCTTAAATTTGCTTTGTGTAATATTTCACTTCATGATCTTGGTTTTGATTCGAGTGCTTATTGTAAAAAACAATATGTGCCTGCATGTTATCTTTTTGCACTACATCTATACAAGTTTAAGAATTCAACAACAAATATCTCGGAATATTGATTCTCGAATTTGATTCATAATAAAACAATAAATACAACATAAACAGTAGTTAGATAAAACCTAATACGCCACTCATAAAACAATTGTTACGTCCTTCTTACCATCACTCGTACTGTACCGGTATTAATTCCCGCTACGTTGCACGCACGTCTGATACACAGGGTCCTTTCTGCTCGCCACTCGGCGTCCAACTTCCTTTTTCTCAACGCCTGTCTCGTTACTTCTTGTCCAAATCTCGCAGTAAAACCGGCCGCGCACTAACTGCTTGCGCCAATTCCAAGATCTCTGCCTTTTTCTCAATAAGTGAGAGTCCATTGGGTCTCAGTATATATTGAGGCGAGCTCAGATATATGCCACGCTCAACCCGAAAATGAGTTGAGCGTGGAAACTCCCTTAATGTTGGTCCGCGCGCGCACGAAGTCAAATATAGCGTAGTTGCCTCCAGTTGCCAAACGAGTGAAGAAGTACAGCCAACCTCTGTACCCGACTTTGCCTGTCAGGTGTCTCTAGAAGATATCGTCTTCGGAAACGCTGACACAAAATCAACCCTACCAGCTGAAATAGATACAAACACCTACTAATGTCTCAACAAACACCCAAAGGCGTCAACCCGGGATTCTAAGGCCGAAAGAACCTATTTCTAGATCCCGGTCACCTGTATAAAAAAAACGTGAAAGTACCCAGACACACGAGGCCCTTTCCAGCAGCTGTCAAGACGACTCTGCAGTGGAGGAAGAGCCGCATATGAGTTCGTCCACTTTTCCACAGATGAGGAAAAAATAAAAATAAACCAAACACCTTATCCTAATAGAAGGAAGATTTAAAAAATCTTAACATCTAAAACCATGGCCCTCCTCTCTTGGAATCTTAATGGCTGGTGCACTTGGCTAGACGAATTGAAGCTCATAATCTCTCGACATATACCTATTTGTTATCTGTCCTCAGGAAACACATCTTCCTGAGTATCCTCTCTCTTCGCGGCTTTCGTTCTTACAGACAAGACGTTGATGATGGCATCTGTGCCCATGGCGGAGTCACTACATTTGTCAGGGACTCCCTGGTGTCCAAAGAAATAGACGTGCGAACCAGTCTTCAGGCATTCTGGTTGCATGTAAATTTCGGTACTATCTGGATATCCATTTACAACGACTATATCCCGCCTGGACAAGCCGTGTCACAAGATGACCTTGCGACTCTCATTTTCCAATTCCCCCAACCTTTCCTCATTCTCGGGGAATTCAATGCTCATAGTCCGGTCTGGGGTGCAGCAAGGTCTGGCCAGAGAGGTATCCTTGTGGATAATATCGAAGACAGATTTAATTCGGTTCTTCTAAATACTGGCCACGCCAATCATTTCTCCCTGGCGACCAACGCCTTTTTCCACATCGATCTTGCTTTCCGTAGTCCATTTTTTACGTTTATAGAACGGACAGTCCTAAAGGACCTCCAATGAAGCGAACATTTTCCAATCTTGCCCGATCTTGAAGTTGTTCGCCCACCCTATTGGTCAATCTAGTTCAACTGGGCCAAATACGGTGAAGCACTGCGTATATCAAACCAGTGTACCAACGACATAAATTGTATGGCTGCTCACTTCACCAAAGCCGTTCTCGAAGTCGCAACCACCACCATACCGAGAACGACTGGCCGACCACGACGTCCTCTTGCATCCTGGTGGAACTTTAACAGCGCCACAGCTGTTCGTGTGCAGAAACGAGCGTTGTCCAGGTCAATAGGTTCCTCACAATTGAAAACGTAATCGATTACAAGAGGCGTAGAGCCTGGGCCAGAATACGCGACAGCAAAACGACGTCTTGGAGAGGCTATCTTTCTCCTCTCTCTTGCCGTACTCTTAAAGTGGTATGGCGAAAGGTCCGACAAATTGGGGAAGACTTCCTCCTCCGAACGTTCCAGGGTTGCTTGCGAACGGAAAAGTGATCACATCCCCTGAAGATATAGCAGAGAAACTGGCTTCTCGACCAATTTCACTTACTAGCTGTATTTGTAAGGTATTGGAGCTAATGTTTAACCGACGCCTGGTCTGTCTCCTGGAGTAAAGGAACGTTTTAACACCAATACAGTGTGGATTCAGAAAGCATCGATCTACTTTGGATAAATTAGTCACTCTTGCTTCAAAGATATCCACTTCGTTCATATTACAACACCTTGTAGCCGTCTTCTTTGATATTGCGCAAGCCTATGACATGACCTGGAGACACGGCATACATCGCATTTTGCACTCTTGGGGACTTAGAGGACCGGCCCCTCTGTTCCTTATGAACATCCTCTCTACAAGATCATTTCGAGTCCGCGTTGGCGGAAAACTATCTTCCAGTCACCCTTTGGAAAATGGAGTTCCTCAGGGGTTAGTTCTTGCTCCTTGGAAACCACCAATTCGTTTGTTGACGCAGCTTCCTTTCTTGGTCTAACGTTAGCCAAAATCTGACATTGCCCTTAAACCTACTTTTCAACCTCAGTGATACTTCATGGGGCGCCGATCTTACGGTTATAGGGCACTTATTCGATCTTTTTGGGAATATGGCAGGATTGTATAAGGACGGATTGTACGCGTCACCTTACACTTTACTCTCAATACTAATCACCCTGAAGGAATCCGCATCAGCACAGGTCACCGATCGCACGAGTCGTATCGAGTGTCTCTTGGCGCTGAAGCTAGAGAACCGTCTCTTAGCTGAAGACGGAAGATTTAAATCACTTGGTATCCGCTTTTACACTTTGTTGCGGGAGCTCAAGTAAGAGATAGCCGCCGAAGGCTTCACTTTGCTAACGCTCTAGCACAGGTACTTGGAAATGCTGAATCTTCTCTCAGCAAGCGTTTTAGCTTCTAACGAAAGATTGACATTTACAGCACTATCTGAGAGAAAAGGAATACGCCAATTATTCGACTTTTAATTGGATATTTTAAGGTGTTTATGTGACTCTTTTCTGCAACCCTTTTTTAATATAATTTAACTCGTATGTTTTCAGTTTTACTCACATTTTACTTTGCACTAAAATGTTTTAGTCTGACACTGTTTTAGTGCATATTGCTTTTAAAATAATTTGACCTTAGGTGTTGAAGCGCCCTTAAACCTTAATCATCATCTTCCTCACCACATATCACTTATTGTGCTAACACTGGACGACAAAATTTAACATTTTTCTGTTAAATGGAATATAATGTCTTATGGAAAATGGTGTTCTGATTTCAAATTCGTGGAGTATTTATTTGTAATGGACAAGGTTTCTTTATAATAGGCAATTAAAAAAGTACATACAGTAGTTCAGTTATTGGTTTTCATTCCATTACTTACATATAATGATCTCAAACAAAATGTAATTTAAAACGATTTTTTACTATATTTCGTTTGAGTATATCTTTTTTTTGGTGCCCAGAAATAATCAGCATATTTTGATACAATTCGCCCATTTATCTTTGCCATTATTGCCATGTCTCAGTGGAATCGCTCCGTTGTTCGTCGCCGCATCACCGAGATTTTCAGGAAAGAAGTCTAAGTGTGAATCCAGAAAATGTATATTAAGGAACATGTTACATCCAAGAACTTTATAATTCTTCATAGGTCTTTGTTTTTCTATTAACAAGGAATTTAATTACCACCATTGGAAGCGACATCCAAGCAGTCATTTCAACACTATTCAATCTTGCCTCAAGGTCATGATCCTTCATAAGCTCCTTCATTTAGGATCCTATAAATATACTCTCCCTTATTTTCGCCTGACTGATCGTCAGGAAATTGTTCTTTAATTACGGGAAATCTGGTCTAATTTTATTCATCACCTTCACAAAGATTTTCATCAATTCGAGTTTGGTGAAAGGGAGTAAACTATGCGTGTGCCGCAACACAAGGGGTTTCGAAGTTGTATTTTATGTTCAGATATCGTTGATGTCGCAGTGCTTCTTCACAAAATGATTTTTGCAATGTCTGCTATCCCACTCGCATAGAATACAGCAAAATTTAGAACGTTCTTGTGGGAGACCTAACAAAACTGTGATAACTTTCAAATCTCCGTATATATTACACGAATGATGCTGGTATTTTGTCCTCGTTAACAAATATTTGATATGGGCTGCATAGGCAAGAATAATAGCTGATTATCATCACCGATATGAACAAGCCCGGCTTTTAGACTGGATTTAGAATAATTTACATATAATAATAAAATTAATAATTTATTTCTTGGGATCGTGATTGTCTCCCAAAGCACTCAGTAATGCACCAACATCAGAAGAAGATTCAGAAGAGTGTTCCTGAAGACAATCTTTAGCAATTCGGACATATCAGCTCTCATATAGTACTGATTGCCGAAGTCCGTCGGGATGCACAATCGACATGAACGGATGCAGGTGATCAGACAGGATGCTTACGTACGTGTCACCTGCCAGTGTTGTATCTAGACGTATCAGGGGTCCATCCACTCGAAACAATGTGAAACGAGACTCGTCAGAGCAGACGACGTGTTTCCAGCCATCAACCAATGCCAATGTTGAAGAGCCTAGGCGAGGCGTAAAGCTTTGTGCCGTGCACTTATCCAGGGCCATACATTATCGATATGGTTCCGAAACGCCATATCGAAAATACCTCGTTGAATTGTTCGCACGCTGACACTTGTTGATGATCTAGCATTGAAATCTGCAGCAATTTGCGGAAGGGTGTACTTCTGTCACGTGTAATGATTCTCTTCAGTCGTCGCCGGTTCGTTCTTGCAGGATCCTTTTGTGGTAGCAGCGTGCCGGAGGTTTGATATTTTACCGGCTTCCCGATATTCACGGTGCACTAGTGAAATGGTCGTACAGGAAAATCCAAATTTCATCGCGACCTCGGAGATGCTATGCCCCATCTCTCTTGCGCCGACTATAACACCACGATCAAACTATAAAAAATAGTGCTAACCTTCCATTGTAACAGCAGTAACCGATCTATCAACTGAGCCAGAGTCTGGTTGCCTTATATAGTCGTTGGTGATCGGAGCGTCGTATTCTGATTTGTTCCAGACCTCTTTATTTGTATACGGATGGCTGTACCAATTTATTTGATCTTCAGTCTATATCTGCAAACAACTGACGTTTCAGAATGAACTAGCGAAAAACAAGCTACCTGTGAAAAATATGTAGTTTTAGTATGTGAGCAATTCCACAAAAACAGAGCCCGGTGGGCAATTTTTGTTGTAGTATTCGGGTATAGCGTAACAAATTATATTAGAAACAGCTGCAGTTAGACATTTAGCAAAATCACTGTCAGTGTAATCAGTACAACTTTGTCCTCATTAGTAACACTCCAGTATTTTCATTTTTTATCTATAAAAAGTCTATAATTTGTTCTGTATACTTCAAATAAACTCATTCATTTTTTACAATTAAGAGTGTGTTTTCAGCACTCTATAAATATATTTAAATATCTCAGTGTCTCTCTTCCATAAAAAATCCCTTTATATGGAGTTGGTCATATTGCCAACTGAAAGGTATTGACGAATTTTGAATTGTATTGATATAAATTTCTGAATGGTTTCTAAACACGTTATTTTATTGAAAAAAATACGCCCAGAACAAAACACTTTTACTAGAAGAAGTTACTAGTATTGTAAGTATTTAAATTCAAGCATTCAAGTAAATTCTGTGTTTTAAGGATTATATGATAACAGTGCGAAATAGGAAGAATGATGGATCTTTCCCTTGTAGAGTTGTTAAAATTCCTCTGGAATAATGTATCTATAAAGAGAGGCATATTGATAAAAGATATCGATATATATATATATATATATATATATATATATATATATATATATATATATATATATATATATATATATATATAAGAGAGCGAGCGCGGCACGGTTTGAAAAGGGCGGCTCCGCAACCTAGAATACAGTTGCGCGCGATGTCCGCGGCACAGCGCAGGTATATGACAGAAGCAGTCAGACTGGAGAAGGGAGGACGACGCGCACTACCCCTACACGGAGGGCGCGTGCATAAATAGGCGAGCCCACGGTCAGTCATTCTCTTTTGTTCCTGGTCTTCGAGCCAGCGGCACTCTCTTCAGTTCTTGACCGCCGATTCAGCAACAACTACGCCGAGTCACTAGGTAGGAGTATTGGACGTCGGACAGACGCCTAGATAACGGTCCGCGAACTTTGTTGGAATTTTCTGGAAGAAAGTATTTCTTCAGACAAGACACGGATAATTAATCTAGTCTACCAGTTATTGTGGATCTGAGGACAGTACAATAAAAAAATAGTTCGGGCTGAGATCAAGTAAATTTCAATCAGCGGCAAAATTTGAGACAGTACGAGCGAGAGCTACGCGTACGCACGAGTTCTTCAGTGCATTGCAAGGAACATTCGCACGCGGGCGAAATCAGAAATATCGAGGAGGACGAAGCAGACGAGGACGAAAGGAGCCGAGAGAAGAAGACCGGAAGATAACGTAGGAGGTGACGCGGAAGACGACGCAGAGGCGACTCGGTAGACGACCAAGAGGGCAGCGAGAAGTCACCGGTGACCCGAGGCGCGGAAGCCGAGGCCCAGCGTTGGAGTACGGAGGACGCAGCAGCAGGTGGTAACCTGGGGCAAGCGCCGAATATTATGTCAAAGTCGAGGCGACCAGGGAGAACTTGTTAACCAGGAAATTGTGAGGGAAATAAGCATACTGGAGACATCTGAGTATCATTCAGAGATTCTCGCCATTTTAAAAGCACTATTGCCAACGAAACTGTAAAGAGATCAAATTTATCTTATTCGTGGCCAAATCGAAATTGTTGTGCATCTGCACACTTTTTTGTTGTGAAGTTATTTGAAGGGAGTGTTAAATTGTATATTATGCTATTGGTTAATGTAATGTAAATGTATGTAATCTTACAAAACATAGACAACTTCCTATTCATCTTATTCACATGCTAAATGATTAATAGCCCAATCAATAACACCAGCTCCATTCTTTTCTTATTTTCAAAATGTAAGAGAAATAGTATGTAAAAATTGATTTAGATATGGAATCCTCTCTGGATTATGAGTAATATCATCTTGAAATTTCCCTTTTATCATTGTTATAATAAATATTTTCTTATTATAAAAGTTATCATTGCCAGCTTTTACTTCATGTAACACTAATAACACAGGTCTACGAAAAAAATTATTTGGCACCTTCTTGGGATAAAGTGCAAGGATTCCATAAATTACTTTCATTTTCTTGTATCACACTAGGTTTTAAAACAATAAATTTAAGTATCTTTATAATATTGTTATTTAGCTAGAAATTCTGAAAACACCGAAATAACCGTTTATATATTCTGAAAACACCGATTATATCGTTTTTGTAACAGAGTTAATAAAATGAAAATTAAATACATTAACTTAAGACATTGTAACTTACAAATTGCAAAGAAAATTGCAATAAATTCACTGTTTGTGTTCACGCGCATGAGCAGTCAACAGAACCATTGTCGCTTAGACAAAATGCTTCTTGCGCCACATATTCTCATGTGAACTCTAGCAGGATCATCTCGTAGCAGTAACCAACATGCAGCGTGTAACCAACATGCATTGCAGTCAGCCACCATGCAATGCTAAGAAGTCTTCCTAATTAAAAAAAACGGTTCTTGGTCTTTCTCTCGATGGCTCGATAACATATGTTCCCACATCGAGAAAACTATTTTCTTTCAGGCGTGAAGCTAAAACGTCAGAAGCATCCTTTGAGTGATTTAAATCTCTGATCAAATCATTCGGTTCATTTTGTGTTATAAGTAGCATTTACAGTCTTTGGTGTTAAACAAATCAGATTCTTCAACTGACTCGTCTGGCGTTGAAATGGAATCAGAATGTAATCTTGAAGTTCGAAGGAGACGTGTAGGAACGAACCGAAATGATGTAGGAACATCAGTGCAATCTAGTACAGGTCTTGTAGCATACTCCAAATCAGGACAAATTTTTCCGTTTGTTATTTGTACTGAATCTTTTTAAATTGCAAATACAAAAACAACAGTCGTCAAGATGGTCTTTTGGTTTGCGTCACACCAAAGCACCAAAATGCAATGCCTTCCTCTTTATATTTGACCAGTTTCTTAACTTTGTAACAAAAATACTGCACACTTTATGACGGGTGCACAGTTTATCCTGATCCTCCAGTTTCATTTCAAAATAAACGATATAAACACTTATAAGATAAGGTTATGTTCTGTCTCTGTTTTGCAATAATAAAACGTCTACAAATATAACAAAATACATTTGTTTCATTTAAACAATTTTTTCTTCCCATGCACAACAAGCATTCAAAACAAAACAAATTGTTACCCGAAACACTCCTCTAGATGCATTCGAATATCTTGATCAACACTGGTTGATGTTACTTTTACATAATGTTCGCAATTTTAACAACGTATCGTGCTACCATCTGGCCATTAGTTGTACCAAAATAATGCAAAATGAACCGACATAGTAATTATTTACCTTCAAATAAATATGTTAATTTCAATTGCATTGGAGAAACTGTATATTTTCAGTTGTGATCACAAAAACTGAATTTATTAAAATTTGGTATGTGAAAGAACAAAATTACATACACCCATTACTTATAAAACTAGTGTCAAAATCAAAAAAGGAAAATCCATGTTGACCTGTGTAATCTATATATGAGATCTTGCACATTATGCATCAAAATATATTCCATAGATTTTTCAGTATATTTTTTATTAATACCTATTCATGCTTTTGGTGATGAAACTGATTTTTTTCAATGTTTTTTGTTCAGCGCCCTTTTCTTTAAATATTTGATACCGTTTTCTCCACTACTTTGAACTAACTTGATTAGATTTCGGATCATAATCTTTAAATATGAGAAGTGTTTTAATTGAAATCACTTTATCATTTTCCAAATCTTTAGGGGTAGTATATTCACTATCTGAGAGTTATTTATTTGTTAATAAACCTAATAATCTATCAGTACCTTATATTGTTAATGTAGTGTAGTGTAATGTTAATGTACCTTATAGTGTTAGTGAAGTGAATTATATGTAGGTCCAATAACTATAGTATTTTTCATTTTTTCCTATTCAATTACTTTCAATCGTGTTTCTGATTCTAACTTTTTTGGAGTATCAGGGAATTCATTCAATTGTTTTTCAAATGAAGATTCTGGTGGTATCATAGGTAGCTGAAGGTAGTAATATTAGAAATAAAATTTCAAAATCTTGTTGTATAGGTTTTATTCATTATCATGTTCGTGTTCAATAGATTGAATCACTTGTTTACCAACAGTTTCTACTTTACTAACAAGATCATCTAATTTATCAATTACAGGTTGATCTTTTTTTATATTGTTCATATTGATTACAATCATGTTGTTTCCATTCCATCAATGTATTTGTTTTCTTTCTGCTTTTAGTTTTTCAAATATATTCTATTTATTTGACGAATACATATATTAGAAAAAACGTAGATGCTGCACAAAATCATCTATGTTATGGGCTTAATTTAGTAATGCTCTTGATAAAAATATGATTGATATGTTATAATGTGTGGTAAAAAGATTATAACATATGACTTTCAACATAGTATAAGCCAAGAGAATTTGTAATATCATAAATGGAGAAAAAAGGTTTGTGGTATCAATGTATACATTGTTGTTTGAAATGGATGACTAGTATATTTCAAGTAATAAAAATTGTAAAAAGTCAGAGTCAATTTAAATTTATTTTATGTGTTGAGTGTTAGTGAATTTTTATTTATATTTATTTTTTTGCTTTATTATTATTATTATTATTATTATTATTATTATTATTATTATTATTATTATTATTATTATTATTATTATTATTATTATTATTATTATTATTATTATTATTATTATTATTATCTAGTATTTAGTATTATTAGTATTATCTTCTCCTTATTTTTTATGTCATTTTTTCAAATTACTATTATTGTTATTTGAAGTTTCGAGTATACAAAACCAATATAAATATGCATACGTGTACAATTATGTAGTAGATACTAGAACTAAGTATAGATTGTCAGTATTATAGGGGAAGGTGGGCAAAGTGAAATTTGCATTTAAAACCCACACATGTGAAGCATTTCAGTTCCACAACAAGTATTTTGTTAAGAAGTGTACTGGCACGACAGTGAATTGGGACTAGCATATGAGCAGAGCGAATTATTGTTGCTTTTCTGATTTTCCTCTGTTCCTTACAAACACGAACTAAGTAATATAAAACATTCACTTTAGAATAACAATGCAGATACCGGAATCTGTTTATATTAATGAAATAGTATATGATAATACGTTTATGATTCAGTGCTTTTGGACATTTAATGTGATTGATCTGCAAGCGTCGAGCGGGGTAAAGTAGAACGATGTAATTCCACCTTGCCCCGAAATATTTGACTGCATATTATTACAATTACAATTGTTCGTTTTATGAGTAGGGTGTTTTATGTTACTGCTCAGTACATTTACTCACTAACTGTTAAGAACTGGCACGAAATCACCCCGGCCAAATGATGACATTCCACAGAGTCAGGTATCTCATTGGAGAAGAATATGAAAGAGCATCCAAAACACACAGTGATTTCTCTGGGTTTAGAAACACAGGGATATTCCTTCAAATATTCTATGACAATGTTTTCGCTCTAACAAAAAACAACAAATTGTAAACTATCTGCAGAATCTTCAAAAGCTACATCAGGAGCTAGACGCCGCACGTCATTAGTGGAGACAGAATCTCAGTCCATGATAATTTCTCCTGCAAAAAAAATCGCTGTGCCAATAGCAGGTCCTAATTCAAGTCCACCCGCAGAACTGGAAAAACAGTCATAATAACATCACCTAATTTAAGAAATCTTAAAGGTTCTGCCAAGGTACCTACTTCAAAAATCATAAAACGGTAAAAAAAACTATGTACGTAGAGATAAAATAAATCTTACATCAGTATATATTTTTTTAAATTCAGATTTACATTAATTACAAATATTTGATTAAGCAGTAAACATTATTATCTAATTAATTTTATTGCACTTTACTCCAGGGGTGGGGCAATGTGGAAAAAATGCAGACTCCCAGAAAAAAAGAACCAGTTTTATCAAAAGCAGCGCAGACTTTCTGCATATTGTAGCATTGTAGTAGAAGATATTTAATAATTTGTGAAGTATGTATCAATATTTATTAAAAAATATATACTGTATTGTCACTATAAGCTTAACAGTACCAGTTTGTTACCCTATATTCGGGAATAAAGTTAGATTAGTAAGCACCTCCTATATAATGCTGTAACCCATTATAAAATCATTGAATTGATAAAATTTACAGGATTATAGTATAATGTATTTATTTCAACTCACGCTTACAGACACGCTGCACTTATTAACAAGATATAGTGATTAAACCGCTTTTTAAATAGAAAACTTATATATTTCGCAACTGCTACCTTATCCTTTACGTAGTATTGCGCAACTGTTATCTTATCTATTATATAATATTGATAGCGTTGAAAAACCTCTTATCCAGGTATTCATGACAAAATAATATGATACGAGTATATAGTGGGTGAGATACGGAGCGAGCAGCGTGGAAGTATTACTACTGAGTATGATGCTACTGAGTATGGCGTTTAATTCGCCTGCGCCAGCAGTGAATGTGTTTCTTTATAAAAATATACATATGCGTTTGACTGGGTGTATGGAGTCTGAATGCACGCGGCAACGCTTATTGATCGGTGACGTCACCCGTCTTGCCGCGATACGTTGGAGAATAACCAGGAACTGCGAGTGAAGAATTGGTCTTAGAATTTCCACATAAACTTGAGAACCCTAGATGAAAGTGAGGTCTATTCATCGATTTTTACATTTGGAATAGTCTTGGGAACGACACCAGCTTTCTGCACATCATATTTGAGACTATTGAAATGCCGCCCGAGTGTGTGGTTTGTCTCGAGGCTTGTAACAGTAAAGGTATGAAATGTCTCGATTGCGACATCTGCCAGCCGTCAGTGCACGTTAATTTCACTAATTTATCGTATCCTGAGATGAAATGCGTGGAGCTCAAAAGTAGAACGCTTAAATTTTTACGCTATGAATGTTTAAAACGTCTCAGTATTTTACCTACGGTTCTGAGTTGACAATCAAGAGTTGAAATCAATCAATCTAGTAAAGAATCTTCAGACTAATGAGACCAGCAAGTTAAATGGCAATGATCGGTCTCAAATTGTTCATGAAATTAATGATAGAATTATATGCAGAAATAACATTACAATTTAAAATGTAAATAAATCAACAGCTCACTCCTTCGATGATAAATAAGAACAAGACAGGGATGCTCTAGCGTCGATTATTTCGAAAATTTATGCTGAAAAAGATGATGCTATTGTTAATGATGTAGGTTTGGGCAAGGTTTCTTATGTGGGGAATCAGGTGAGATCAATGAAAGTCATTTCGAAGGATCCTACTTGGACACTCTTAATTTTAAACTATAAGAAAAGTGTGAGGAACCATTTAAAATTAATGCTGTTTTAACCATTGCTTAGAGAACCGTTTAAATGATTTCAGAAAACAGCTAGAGATTTTTAATAAAGGAGAAGTTCTTAAAAATACTAAATATTTCAATGAAGAATCTCAAAAAATCGATTGATTGGTTGATAACCGAGACCAAGTGGTCTGCACAGCCAGCTTGGAAGTGGCGCGCGCGGGCGAGCTGGCGCGCGCTCTATACTGAAAGATGCGGAGCAGCAGGGCGCTACCCGCTGCACCAAACATCGAGCTTGGAGCAATGTCTGCGCCGTGGCGCACAGTGCAGTGTAAATAGTGTTTTCAGGGTGTATATAGTGTGATTGTGATGTCAGGGTGTATGAATGTGCGCGTGTCAAGTGTAAATAGAACCCAGTGTGAATGTGCGAGTGAATGAAAAAAAAAACAACAAGAAAATTAAATCAAACAAATCATGAAATAAAATACCAATAAGGTTTAGTGCAAATCTTAGGTTGCCGGCCAAAGTGCCGGCTACATCCATAGGTTAAGTTGGAAATAAGTTAGTAAGTAAGCACTGACCACTTCTTTGTCGCATAAGCCAAAGAGCTGCGCCGCATATACCCGAACATGACAATAAACTCCCGCCTAGCTACTGTCGGGGGAAAGTTGCAAAAAAACATTGAGTTTCGGGAGCGAGTCTGAAGCAGCCTCCGCCCTAGTATATAATGGACGGTTAGGCACCCGGAACAACAATAGAGTTTATGACTGTGTTGTGAGCGACGAAGTGACCGTTATTGTAACAGCTCCGCCAACAGCGCCAAGTTCTTTGTTATTCCCGTTGGATAATTGTGAATATTGCTACAATCTGGTATGTCTTTTGGTGGTACGGAATATAGACACGGTCTTGGTACTTTCTTTCTGGCAAGTGGAACATCTGCTGTATTTTTTGTGTAATTGAAAAGGGATTTTTGATTGTAACGCCTGTTAAGCAGAATAAACAGCTTATATTCAAAACTCTGCCTCCATACTTATTCATATATTTCGCCAAGCTCTTCAGCCACTATAATGTCATTAGTACGTAAGTGTAGTGCAGGTTTTTATCGCGAGAGATGGTGATCTTCCTTCTCTGGGTAGCGATATCCGGCGCCAACCTACGCCGGCTTGCAAGGGTTTTCCCTAACCAGGTGTATCCTACCAGCGGGGTACCGCCTCACCCAAGACAACTGTCTAGATAGTGTCAGCCTGAACTAGCAACTGTCGACCCAACTGTCTAGCTAGTGTCAAAAATTCTACCATCGTCGGTACTCGAACCCTAGGACCTCCCAATTCGAGGCAGTGCAATGACATCACGTGATGCCCAGAAGCACCTTTGCCGGACAAATAATTGATGTTTATGAATATTTTAACACACAAAAAACTCAATGCAACAATAAAGTGTTACTATCAGAATGTTCGTAGTTTGGAAACTAAACTGAAGTGTGTAGAGAATTTTAGTTATTTTTTTCCGGAAATGTGACATTGTCGTATTGACCAAGACGAAGTTGAGTCCTGATATTCTTGATTCAGATTCGTTTTAAGTTTAAAATATGCGATTTTAATTAATATAGACAGGAGGAGGAGGAATAATCTAAATAACTGTTCTCAGCGAGTCGGAGGTGTCTTTATTGCAGTAAAGAATATTTACAGATGTGTGGAACTTAAAAAAACAATGCTGAACGCATTTTCATTCACACGAAGGATACATTTTTTGTACCCGATTATCAGATCCCTATAATTTCCACCAGTAAGAGGAGGCCCCTACATCAGACATTCATATTCCACATTTTTTTCGATTTTTAAATATTCAAATTTTTTCAATATATTTTCAATATTTTCATGTTTTCCAAATACCCCATTTTTCATCATTTTTCACGTGTTGAGACGCGCTGAGTTACGTGTTGAGATCGTAGATTCGATTTTTAGAATCGAAAACTTATCAATTTCAAATTTTATTACCCACTCCACCCAATCTACTCACTGTACTCATACTCATTCAGTCCACTGGTCAAACTGCTATAAAAATAATTGTATTAGCATTTTAGAAGACCACACATTCCACACAAAATCCATAAAAACCAAACCAAAATTTATAGTAAAACTTCTTGCACGTAGATTAAGAATTCGACAAGATGGCGGCCGAGCGTAACGCGAAGTGGAGCGTCTGACCACATCGGCGCAGCGATCGGTATTTGAGTCTTCTACAATACAATTAGTTATTATCCTATAGTTATATTATGGTTATAAAATTATTAAATGCAGCTAAAAATGTTTATTTTAACGACGTGAGAGATTTAAAAATTACTTCCGGGTAATTTTTGTAAAATCAAGTCTTAATATCGCGCTCTCTGTTAAACATTTCAAGAGTTTAAACCAAAAATTTAGAGCTGTTTTGAGAGTAAATCTTTTTAATAATTGCCCTTATTTCACTCTATTATGCGTACATTTTTTCCAAAAATATTGAGAAACTCATTTTGAAAAATAAATTCCATTTAGATTATTCCCACCTTCAATTATGTAGTTGTATTACATTACTTCAATGTGTTGTATTACATTTACATGTATTACAATGTAGATGTATTACATTTACTTCAACAACGTAAATGTATTGCAGATGCAAAAAAAAATGAAATTTTTGCCACATTAACAAATTAAGAGGTAATTCAAATCAAATGTGCTATATTCATATATTTATTTCTCTGTATTACTCCAACAAATGTAATTAACAAAATTGGAACCTCTATTGGAGAATATTCATTTGGAAAAAAATCCAAATAATAGTTTAGGCTCTGGTGTTGTTCAGTTGGATGGAGAACTGAAGGACACACAGACGTTTTGCCGTGAACCGATTTTTCGGTATCAAGGATCCAAAAAACGTGAATTATTAGAGAACTGCCTTTTGTCAAAAGTAATTTACTACCAAAGAACAAGGTGAACCCATTTTTACGGCATTAAGATACATTTATTTAAACTGCAAATGAGCATAACCCGGTGGCAGCTAATTAGGGCAGTTATTAGGGACCCAAAAAACTAATATTTCTATATAAACATCCTCACTTTTTGCCGCGTTACATTCTCTAGATTAGTTATATTACTCCATATTCAATTCAACTCAACTTTATTTGTAATTTGCTCACAGGATTAACCTATTACAAATGTACTCACATCTCAATCATAAACAAGTTTCATTAAAAATCGCTTCCAATAAAACAGGTAGTAGAGTACTCATTAGGATTCTGTTAATAATAATTATTTTACAAATTTTTTAACGTTTGGGGATTAACTAGTCATAGAGCAGTGAAGAAAAACAATACTCACAAGCAAGACAAAATATAAAGTGAAGATAACAAGAATCAATACAAAATAGTTAAATCAACAAAACATACTAACATATGTAGTACGACAGTAGTCTCTGCGCAGTTGCACCAATGCTTGTAAGAGTGCTAGCAACTGACAAAATGATGGTAGCTCGAATTGCAGCTTGTAACAAATAAAAACGTTAACTGTATTCTATCCACAATCATAACAGAGTTGGAAGTGCTGTCTCCTTCACTTGTTTCCCAGTGACCAGGGTGCTACCAATATAAGTGCAATTTTTAATAGGACCCACTGATGCGGCTCGGAACGGAGAGACCGTCCCGGCACACCTTACAAAACAACCTGTACTACGTGAGCCTTGTCGCGGTACATATATTGTAAGGTTCTAATTACAAATAACTAATAAGGTACTACTACATACAAGTACGAGTAAACAAATAAGGTATTAATGCAAATAGCACAAATACAATAACACAAGACACAAAATAATTATGACAGCAAATCATACAAATATATACAAAACAACCTGTACTAAATGAGACTTGTCACATTACAGATATTATAGAGTACTAATTTTACTTAAAGCATTATAAACTAATGTAATCTCAGTAGTACAGTGCATCAGGAAAGCCTCTTTGCAGTGGCACCTTGCTGGTGAGAGTGTTATAGAAACAGAAATTATGTTGGTATCACGAGCTGCAGTTTGCCAAAACGAAAAAGGAAATTGCATATTCACCACAATCGTAACAGATGCTGGAATTGTTGCTCCCTTCAATTGTTTCCAAGTGATATTGCTACGAACACAATGCTATCAATAATCAGAGCCCTGCTCTGTGCGGAGAGACTTTCCAGGCTGACTTTGGTAGTGTTCTTGGAATTTAGCTTGAAACTATTAATTTATTATAAATGCTCGAAATGTCTGAATTGATGAAATAAAAATGTACAGAACCTTCCGGGTTTAGTTCAATCAGACAACTGGGAATGGATGCTACATCATTGTGGTATGGTCCCTTAAGCCCATTACAAATTGTTATATAAAATATTTTAAATAACTCAGGGATCACCCGATAAACCAAACATTCCCATAAAATGATGATTCCAGCAATGTTATATCATTATATATTTAAGACGCTTCGACTTCATATGTGAGGTCCTCGTCAGTGTTTGAATAGCCAATGTTACAAATTTATGCTTTAACAAACAATACAATTTAATCAGTGTAAATTACATAAAGAGAGATTGATTTATTATTTCTACAAGTAGGTTTATACAAAATCATGGCAGAACACAACAATTTACATATTGAAATTAGGAATATGAATATTATGTAATTTTAAATTATTTAAAAAAATAATAATAGTAATAATAATAATTTGATAACAATAAAGGCAATAATAGCATTAACTCCTCATTTTATGGCTGTCCTGCACAGAGAGTTCAACTAATAAATACACTTTATACACTGCACGCACTTAAATACACTGCACTCCACTTCACTTCACTTCACTTCATTACACTTGCACATAACTTCTCTTTCTACTTTTATTTTGCACTTCACGTCAGGGTACTCCAATTCAACTATTATATTAAACATAATTAAATATTTAATAAAGCAATGCATTTAATAGTAATTATCACAGTACTAACAATACTACTACTACTACTACTACTACTACTACTACTACTACTACTACTACTACTACTACTACTACTACTACTAATAATAATAATAATAATAATAATAATAATAATAATAAATGTCAATGAGCTGGAGGCTAGCTTAAAAACGTCTAAGTACGATGTATTAGTGGCAGGTGATTTCAATGATAAGTCGTCCGAATGGGGAGAGACGCGCTCTGATAGAAGAGGAACTATCATATGTGAATTCATTGCAAGAAATGATCTGATCATCTTAAATATGGGGACGAGTACACCTTTCAACGTGGAGCCGCATCATCTATTTTGGATTTGACAATAAACTCTACCAAGCTAGCTAAAGGCATCGCTGATTGGTCAGCGCTCGACGAAGAAACCCTGAGTGACCATCGGTACAGAGTATATTCTACTCCATTAACGGAGGGGCCGCAACATGTCAAAACGCGATATAAAGGAAGACCACCTTGGAATCCCCAAAAATTGAAGACAAGGCTAAACCTTCCTTGGAAGAGTCCAGGTTGCTGGTTAACATGGGTTGGAAGAAAGAGGCGGAAACGCTTGAGGATATGGTCAAGGCAACGGAGGAAATAGTGGTAGCAGCTTGCGACGCGTCCATGCCTAGATGTATATGTCCGAGGAGGAAACAGCAAATGTATTGGTGGACACCAGAAATAGCTGAACTATGAAGGAACTGTATTAAGACAAGAAGAATAGCGACAAGACGAATCTGCACCTCAGGGAACAGTATAAAGAACTGTCCAAACGGCTTAAGAGAGAAATAAAGGCAGATACTGGAATGAGCTTTTAGAACAGATACATAACGACCCATGAGGCATAGCTTATAAAATAGTAAATAAGAAATTCAGGATGGACTGGAAGATACCTGGTTTGAATGATTCACAATGGATGAGGAAAGCTATTAGGGAGCTCTTTCCCACTAGAGATCCCTGGACGAGACAAAGGCAGAACGACTTCACGTTGACGCAGCAGACTACTTTACGATAGACGCACTGAGGAGAGCGGCAAAAGGCATGAAAAGTGGGAAGTCCCCAGGTTTCGATGGAATTCCCTGTGAAATACTAATAATAATAATGGTACATGAGTATGCGGAATGCCTTTTGTCAATCTACAACCGCTGCCTTGAGGATGGGAAATTCAAGACGTGAAAGAGACAAAAGCTGATACTCCTCTGAAAGGGCAACAAGCAGGTAGATCAGACGTCATCATAGAGACCACTGTGCCTCCTTGATACCATGGGTAAGCTGCTTGAGGGTTTAATGCTTTCTAGGCTTGAGGGGCTCATATGCTTTTCTCACAGGCAATATGGATTCCGAAAAGGCCGTTCGACAACGGATGTAATCAAAAAAGTAGACGCAGCCAGAAGAGGAGTCGGCAAGAAGAAGGGATTCTGCGCGCTCGTGGCAATTGACATTAGAAACGCCTTCAACTCCGCTAGGTGGAAGGACACTATAGAAGTGTTAGTTAACAAAATGATTCCGGAATACCTCATAAGGATTATTGAAGACTACTTCCATGAAAGGACGATAGATGATGTGGACAGTATCAGGATAGAATAGAATGTGACGTGCGGTGTTCCTCAAGGGTTCAGACTTGGGCCATTTTTATGGAATGTCCTGTATGATGACATTCTAAGCATTGACCTAACGAAAAATACACAGCTCATAGGCTATGCTGATGATACGCTAATAATAAGCCACCGCGATGACATTAAACGCCTCGAATTGAGAGTGGACAAAGCGCTGTTTAGGGTTAAAAGATGGTTAAATAGACAACAGCTACAGATGGCAGAGCAAAAAACCAAAGCTGTCTTAATCACCGACCGGAAGGCCTTTCACTACCCAGCCCTCCGATTACGAGGGGAGAGAATTAACTGGAAGCGCCAGATAAGATATTTAGGAGTCGGAATACACCATAGACTCAGCTTTGGCCCCACATAAATGTGATGGCAAAGAAAGCTGCGAGGACAGGAGCTAACATCGCAAGAATGCTACCGAACGTCGGTGGACCAAGAGAAGCCAAGAGAAGAATGATATCTGTCAGAGATCACTCACAGTTGTTGTATGCTGCTCCAGTATGGGTGGGTTCGCTGGAGAAGCTGTCTATCAGACACAAGTACAAAGACGAATGACCTTGAGGGTGGCGTGTGCCTACCGCACAGTGTCTACTTGCACATTGCTGGTGCCTGTGCCACCAATCGACTTAATAGCCATGGAAAGAAAGAGGTCTTTCCTCGCCTTGAAGAAAGCACAAGCAGACGGTCATCTCTCTCCCAAGAAAATTGAGAGTATTAAAGCAGAAGCAAGGAAGTTGCTCCTTGAAGAATGGCAAGGAAGATGGGATGGGGATGTGAAAGACAGATGGACTCATCGGTTGATTACAAACATCGAGAGATGGGTTAGCCGAAGTTTTGGGGAGGTGAGTTATTACCTCTCCCAAGCTCTTACGGGACATGGGGGATTTAATAAATACCTCTACGATTTCAGGATCGTAGAGAGGCACACATGTAGCCTGTGTCATGCAGACATAGATGATGCAGAAAACATACTTTTCCAGTGCAAGGCATGGAACGCGGAAGGAGAGATTTGTAATGTCAACTTCCAACAAGTTATAAACCCAGACAACATGGTCGACATGATGCTGAGCTCGCAGGAAAATGGAAAACAATAGAGAACTTCATAGTTAGTATTATTAATATAATATTAAGAAATAATTAAGACAGAGCAAGTAGAGCATCTGCTACCAGCCAATCTCCTGCGTGAAGTAGTGTCTAACGACGGTTTACGGTTTACGGGAGAGAATACGGTCTAAGAGACGGAGGTTAGGTTTTTAGTCGGTAACCCAGTTGGGAGGTCGACATCACCAGCTTCACTGGTATCCATAAAGAATTTTCCTCCTCATCCTCCTTCATAATAATAATAATAATAATAATAATAATAATAATAATAATAATAATGGCGTCGGGAATCGGCGACCCCATCGCCCGCAGTACCCACCCAGGGTAGGGGCTATGCAATGAGCCAGGATTTCTCTACCTACACAGGGGCGCTGCCCGCTGTCCTAACCTACACATCCTCCCTTTCATAGTCCGCCCTTCCCCTTCCAGGGGGAGTGAGCGGGAGGATCGAGTAGCCCACTTGCTTCCGTTACCTAAACCCCAGACATATTACTCCTCAAAAGGTTTCCCATTTTCCCTTTCCCATTTTCACCCTTGTCTCCCAAAATCCATCCCTACGTCAGCGCACGTCATCTCAAGGCACATGGGAGACAGACTATGTCGATTATAAACAGCAAATAGGGCAATGGAAAATACCCATATAATTATGAAAACACGTTAAAAAAGTCGTAAGGCCTCGGAACATGAGCCGCTGCCTTGGGAGCGCCAGGGCGTGTGCAGAGTCAGCGATGTACAAGACTGTATGCGAGCCGCTGATAGCAGAGAGTTGATGAGGCGGACCTCAAACAGCTACAGTCCAACATCAACAAGGACAACCGAACCTGGAATACGTAGAGGCTAGCACATCGAGTGCCATTCCAACTGCTGGCTCGTCTGCTCACAAGCGTGAGTGGGCTGCACGTAGAGGAAGAAAAGACAGGCGAATAATATGGACACGAGATATGTATAATGAAGTCTTTAGAATATTTTACTGTGTCAGTTGGTGTCACGAAATTCCACTTCCAGGATACAGACATCACTTCTTGCAGGAATGCACTAACATACATCTAGAAATCGACAAAACCGAGCAGAATTTGGCGGATAGAAGGAATATCATAATTAATAATGGCTATCTGGCTCCAAAAGAATTGGAAAATATACGTCGAGAAGTTAGGGATGAATTACAGCAAAACTACCCGGACGAAAATAATGAAAGGCCCGATTATGCTACTTGTGCGTTGACGATGGATGACGGCATTGAAATCCTTCAAATTACATCAGACATTGACAATTCTATCTCGAGAAGAAAACGAGCAAAACCCAGCGCATCAAAACTTCCATAGCCTTCTCGAATATTATCCCAATACAGAACCTTCAAATAGACCAAACATCCCTGTTATAAACAACATTGGGAAAGCTTCATCTACACTGAAAGAAGTAAATGAAGTTTTGGATCAATATATAAATGACACTCATGATTAGACAGAAATACATCTGACAATAAACTGTGCAGCAGTAACTGTCATCGAGTTAAATGGACAAAAGACGTACCATCATAGTCTTGAGAAAGGAAATCATAAGCAAAAGACACCACCTTGGAAGATGAGACTTGAAAAAACCATAGATGAGCTATGTGCAAAAGTAGACCTTATTACTGAATATTTGAACAACAACCGTGTGAAAAGATTTGTCATGAAAGTAACAGGCATTGAAAGAAGAGCTGCAATTAAACTAACATGCCCAGAGAGTTCTCAGTTTCTTATTATTCTCAGAGATACGGTAAGGCAAAAGTTTAAAGCTAAAGGAGAAAGACTTAGAAGGTACAACGGACTTCCCAAAAGAAAACATCAAAACATGGATTTCCACCAATACAAAAAGTTCTTTAGGCAACTTGAATGGTGTTCAGAGAGTAGAAATAGAGAGAAGAACCTCACCGTAGATGTCAATGAGGTCAGTAAATTTTGGAGTTCGTTGCGGACGGAACCAGGACGGTACCACCAAGATGCAAGTTGGATCAAGAAAATTGAAACAAAGCAGACAGAAATAATGCCAATAGAAATGAGATTTACAGCTGAAATTGCAAAAGTGCTTAAGAAGAAGCATAACTGAAAGGCGCCAGGTCCAGATAAAATCCAGAATTTTTGGCTGAAACAACTAGTGTCTGCACTTGAAGCTATAGCAAAATATTTCTCCGAAGCACAATCCAATCCCAAAAAAATCCCTCTTTCTAACTCTAGAGAACACATATCTGCTGTATAAGAAGGGGAACTCTTCAAAGACAGAAAACTATCGGCCAGTCCCGTGTTTATCGGTATTATATAAGTTGTTCACTGCTGTAGTAAATGAAGAAATATACAAACACTGTGAAACAAACCGCATTTAGGCAGAAAAACAAAAGGGATGCGTCCGTGGAACCTTGGGCTACAAACAGCAACTGACCATCGACGCTATAATACTGAAGCAGGTGCAGACTGAGAGGCGCAATCTACACGTAGCCTATAGATATTACACTAAAGCATACGATTCAGTCCCTCACGACTGGCTATTGAAAGTTCTTGAAATTCACAAAATATCTCCGGGAATTATTAAATGCTGGAAGGCAATGATGTTGACTTGGGGAACAAACCTTCATTTTGAAAATAGAAAAATTGCATCTATCAATATTAGAAGAGAAATATTCCAAGGATATTCCCTCTCGTCAATGTGGTATTGTTTAGCCATCAACTCATTATCTGCACTATTGCAAGAAAGTTGGGTTACAAGATAAAATTTGACAAAAAGATCACTCATCTTCTTTTTATGTATGATCTGGATGTCTATTCTGGAACCATGAAACAACTTCAATCCTTGGTCAACACTGCAAATATCTTTAGTAAAGATATTAACATGTCATTTGGTATAGACAAATGCGCTATTCTCAATGTGCGGAAACAGGAAACGGCACAACCAAACCAACAGTTCCAAGGTATTGAAGAATTCAAGCCGGGTGTCATGAATAAATATCTTAGAATATGGCAGAATTCCATGATCGAACACACCCACCAAAGAATAACTTCACGGGAAAGTACCGAAGTACAAGTAGAATAACTAAAGTACTCAACACAAAATTATCAGGTAAGAACATTACAAAAGCCATCAACACCTGGGCCATACCAACATTAACCTACTCTTTTGGAATAATTAAGTGGTTGTACTCTGATTTAAATTTATTAGACCGAATAACAAGACGACTGCTCTTTAAATTTCGATGTGTGCAACCCAACTCTTCCATAGACAGATTGTATTTATCCAGAAAAGTTGGGGGAAGAGGCCTTCTGTATATACACAGGTTATGTAGGAAACAAGAATAGAATATGAAAAGTTAACAGATGAAGTCCTCTGACCTAATATGCAGCAGGTTAATGAAATTGATTTAGGTCACATGCCACTGATTTTTTCTTGTAACACCACGAAAAGCATCGCAAATAAACAAGACCGACTACAATCTTGGAAGGGGAAAATCTTCCACGGAAAATTCCCCAATCATCTGCAAGAAGAACATGGTGATAATGCTACGTCTCTGTATTGGCAAACAAGGGGATATTTATACCCAGAGACTGAAGGGTTTGTAATGACTATCCAAGATAGAGTTTTGCGAACCAGAAAATACGAAAAAAAATGTTATGAAGATGAGTGTGATAGACAAATGCAGAAAATGTGAATCATATTACGAATCAATTTAATATATTATGGGGGCTGTCCGGCTTTATCAGACAACGCCTATATTCGAAGACAAAACCAACTCGCAAAATTGATACATTAAGAACTTGCTGTTAATCACGGATTGCTTGACTCTTCTACGCCATATTATACGAGGGATGCCTTTTATATTTCAGGATTAGAGAACAAAAACAAATATTAATCATCGAAAATCACTTTATTGTTTTTCAAAATATTCCCCATGAAGATCTATACACTTCTGAATGCGTTTGAACCAATTGTCGAAGCACTTTTGCCACTCTGATTCAGGTATCTCCAAAACATGCATTCTGAATGCAGCAACCGCTTCTTCAGGTGTCGAAAAACGTTGACCTCTCAGTTTGTTTTTTACGTACGGGAATAAAAAGAAGTCATTCGGTGCCAAATCAGGACTATACGGCGGATGACTCATCAAATCGATGTTTTGGGTGCTCAAAAATGCAGTTGTTTGAGCCGATGTGTGAGAGCTCGCATTGTCGTGGTGAAGAGTGATCCGTCTTCGGCGGTTGGTTTTCCTGATTTCTTGGAAGACAGGTGGCAAACGAATCGTTGTGTACCACTCAGAATTGACTGTTCTGCGTTGTTCTAGTGGTCCGGTTGCGACATCAGTTTGGAAGAGCATCGTGCGCGAACAACTTTTGTTGGATTTTGCTCATCTTAAAACACCCATACAGTCGACTGCTCATCAGCTGTTCATCAGCTATGACGATGTCATAGACGTGTTTTGAAGCACCGCGATTGTATTTTTTGAGAATTTTTTCGACCAATCGACACGATCATTTTTTTGAGCGATTGACAAATTGTGTGGGATCCAACGCGAACAAATTGTTTTGACAGTCAAATGTTCATGCAATATTGAATTATGCTGGTCCCACTAATGTCTAAGGTTGTCTCAATCTCACGATAGGTCACATGACGATCTTGCAATATCAGTTAACGCACAGCATCAATGGTTTTCGGAACAACAACTGATTTTGGACGACCTTCGCGAAATCGTCTTGGAGTGAACTACGACCACGATAGAATTCACCATACCATCAATAAACACTGGCCCTTGATGGAGCTTCATCGCCATAAATTGAATGAAGTTCATCCCTGCACTGTTGCTGAGTTAATCAACGTCGAAAATTGTAAAAACTAATCGCACGAAAATGTTCACGATTTAATTCCATTTTTGGGCCAAGATGAATCTTTTAAGTTACTGTAAACAACACAAATAGCGCTCGTATGTCAAAACGTTCTGAGTACGTATAACCTCAAAACATTCAACTTTACGATAGAGCTGTCAGTTGCCAGATTGCAACACCAGGGTTGCCAAATCCCAAACATAAAAGGCAACCTTCGTATTGCAAGCAGTTGGACAAAAGGAAGTCTTACTTCAGACTTGTCACATTGTTCGAAAGCTTTTACAGTAAGCTCAAGTGGGATAGGGTGAATTCCCTTTCCATAAAAGCATAACCTGGTCCTAAGACACTAAAGGACAGATTAATTTGCCCAGTTTAAAGATGATAATTATAATAATTTGGCTGTCCCCTGTCCCTCCATCTAAAATTGATCCATCTTTCATTCTCCATTCCTTTTTTCGCTGTTCGTTCTATTCCATTGCCAAAATGTTACCTTAACTGTCCCTTACCTGTTTTCTCGATTGTTTTGCAAATATTTCCTATCCATTTCACCCTTTTTTACGTTCCCCAAAGACCAACCCTACGTGGACTGAAAGAACAGCTACGGCACGTGGGGGACGGGCAAAGTCACTATTGCGTATTGGCTGTCAGGACAATGACAACCCACCATATCGGATGCCTGTCTGTTCTTCTGGAAGCTGGGAGGTGACCTGTGCCCCTGACTTACGGGAAAGGGATCGGCGAACCAACTGGCAACTGGGAGATGGGGCAGCATCCGAAATAGACTTCCCTATGAGTTTGCGGGCTCTAGGTGCGTGAGCTGCGACCCTAGATGATGGGTGATGGTGCGCAGATGGGGTTCTGGTTGAGAGGTGAGAGATGCTTCCACTCTCGACTCTTACCAAGTCCGCCGGTGGAGAAGCAGTTATGAGAAGAAGTCAAAGGATTCGTGGCGCATGCGACCCGCACTTGCAAGGCGGCGCTGCGAGTTCTGGCACTGGGCTCACAGTGAGAAATGTGCTACTGTGCCAGTGGAGAGCAGTGGAGCCTTCTCATTCCATCCGGGAAGGTGTGGCGCTGCACCACTTATGGCGACACAATACAAACAAATGCAGGGGGTCGCAGCTTGGGTGAGACGACAGTTCACCCCGCCCGACCTCAGAACAAACGCCAGCGCATAAAATGGAATAAGAAGTTAAATATACCGGTATCCGAGCAGAGAGTGTGCGACCAGCTCCTCTCAATCATTGTAAGGACCTTTCTCTCAGCTTCAGAGATAAATATCATTAGGCATAATGTAAGAGCATCCTTGGGTATTGAGAATAAGAACGAGACTGAAGATGGAAGAAATAATGAAGACCCACAAGGGACCCCAGGAATGGTCTGTGGAGACGAATTCTGATGTATCCTACCTCCCAGTGCCGGAGCAATTCTCTTGGAATTCATTATGAAGCCATGAAGACATACTATCATGGTATTCTATTATCCTCCTGACCCTGGAACCCACAAGTGGGATGTGGCCTATGTACAAGTGCGGCGATGGAAGCTGTCAATAATTTGTTGAAGGTGGATGTAGAACAATGGACAGCGCTTGAGGAAGTGGTAAGCTAAGTGTCTTGTGCAGCTCATGCGGACGCAGAATTGGATAGCGCCAGGTATTGATGGGATACAAAACTTTTTGTGGAAGAATTTCTCATGTACTCATGTGGTTCTGGCCAGGTGGTAACAAGCTGCATTCAACGATCCAACTACCATTCCGGGGTCTTTTACTGAAGAAGTTACATTTATGATAAGCAAGGCTAGCGATCCTAAGAGTCCGAGTCTCTATCACATGTCTCCCATGATTTTTACATCTGTGCTAGCCAGAATGCAGAATATCCATCTCAAGGACAACAATCTTCTGGCACCAGAGCGAAATGGTTGTAAAAATGGTGCGCAAGGTTGCAAATAATTATTGATAGTAGAGTGTTGTAGTCAATGAAGTCACAAAAAGACAATGTTACATTTTTTAGCATGGATTGACTATACAAAGGCCTTCGACTCGATACCACGTTCGTGGCTTTTGTATGTCCTTCGCCTGTACAAAATAAATGCCCAGTACATGAACTTAATCCATCACTGCATGGGCACTTGGAGTACAACAATAAAAGTCTCATTTGCTGGAGGCAGTTATACCACCAAGGAATTGAGGATCAAACGAAGAATTTTTCAGGGAGAGAGAGTTTGTCCCTTATAGTTCTCGCTAGCTTTAAACCCTCTCAGTAGAATGTTAAGAAATTCAGGGATAGAATATGAAATCACCAAAAATCGCACCATCCTCATTAATCATCAGTTCTACATGGACGATGTCAAGTTGTACGCCAGAGATAAGAGCCAGATTTCCTAGTTGCTTGAACTTGAACTTGTAAAGTCCTTCAGCGACTCAATTTGTATGGAGTTTGGCATTAATAAATACGCTGCAGTGCAGGTGAAAAGAGGAAAAATCCGTGATCCTAACCAACTCATCCTGATGTGTGTCACAAATATCCAAGAACTTGGGCAAGAAGATACCTATAAATATTTAGACCTGCACCAACTTTTGAACACAAGTGAATCAAAAATGAGGCGTGATATTAAAAACAAAGTTGTTCAAAGAGTCTTAAAAATATATAAACCTCATTTAAATGGAAAGAACCTCATATGATATCAACACTCGGGCAGTACTTGTCGCTGTCCATACATTTGGCATTCTTCACTGGACAACGGCACTGCAGGAGCTTAATCGAAAAGTTAGGACCTCTCATACCAAGTATCGTATACACCATCCCAACAGTTCAATGGCAAGACTATACTTACCTCGGAACGAAGGAGGAAGAGATCTTCGGGATTTTGAATCGTTGTGCTCGAAGCAAATCAATAATCTTCGCAAATAATTCCTTCAGAAAACGACGGTCACGCATGAAGCAATTTGTGCCACGGACAAGAATTTTACCCTACTGAACCTGAATCAAACGGACTCTGAAAGACCATGTATCACCAAAGAAAATAGGCTGAGTGAGTGGACCCAGAAGCGTTTGCACGGTAGTTATCCAGAGAGCTCAAAGGGAACGTCGTGAATATGGGATCGTCAGTCTCCTGGCTAACAAAATCTGGCGTCTTTGTTGAGACAGAAGTGTTTATCATCTTTTTTTATTCAGGACGAGGTAATCTCCTCTCACAATTACCAAAGGAATGTGATTGGGAATATGAGTGTAGAGGACCGATGCCGCCTTTGCAATCAACCCGGCAAAATCCTCCAACACAGAATGGACTGGTGTTTAGCTTTGACACAAACAGAATACCTGAGTAGGCACAACGACGTTGCTGCCGTTGTCCGTCAGGCCCTGGCTGCAAAGCCGGAGATGGTACAGAAAGAGGTCCCATTCTACAAGTTTAAGTCGGGTTCAGTTTTGGAGGCGAAACGGTGGAAGCTCTTGTGGAATGTTGCAGTCACCACTGATCGCACGGTCGAAACCAACAGATCTGACGTAATATGGATTGGTAAGGTCGCACAGAAAGGTATTATAGTGAACACAGCTATCCCTTTAGACCGAAATATAGTTGCCTTTATTGTCGAGAAGAAACGAAAATACCAGGCCTTGTATTTTGAACTCAGCAATATGTGGCGGTTAGTATCTGTTGAAGTAGTCCCTGTGGTCATATCTGAAGAACCGATTTCATCGTCTACAAGGCTTGGCCTTAAGAACTGGCACATTCAATCAATGCAAAAGGCTGTTCTGAGTACTGAACGCATCGTGAGGAATTTTTTATTGTTATAAACACTTTGAATCCTAACCACCCGAGTTTGCAAGCGAAGCAGGCAACTTGGTTTACAACGGTACAGGTGTCTGCTGTAGGACACCTCGCTAAGCGAGAGACTTGAAAGATGATGATGATAATAATAATAATAATAATAATAATAATAATAATAATAATAATAATAATAATAATAAGAAGAAGAAGAAGAAGAAGAAGAAGAAGAAGAAGAAGAAGAAGAAGAAAGATTCACTTGATCTTGCACTGTGAAACCAAACTTCTGAAAAGCAGCAAGTTCTAATATGTTAGTTGTATCATAGCTGTTGACTACCCAAATCTTAGGCTTTCTCATTACCCTTTGTAAATTGCTTCGGCTTCTATATACCCTTTGATAGAAATTTGTTTTTTGTCAAAAGTACTAAGCTCTGTAACTGTTTTGCGGCAATAAGTCACCATATTAATGAAGTGGATGCGATGCTGTGTATGTGCTGTAATGCTGTAATGTGGATAATGCAGTACGCCATTATCCACAGAACACTGCTTGATCTGAAGTGAAACATTAATTTTACTTCAAAATCAGTTGTTTCCGGGCTTGAAGGCCGTGGTCCAATGGAGACTTGTCCATACGTTTCGCCTGCAACTGTGGCAGGCATCAGTGGCGTTGCTGGCGGGGGCGAAGTGTCCTTGTTGGCAGCGCCGCGTTGACTGACGCTCCCGCGGCTGTGGGGCCATTCATAGTGAATGGCGAGGTTCGCGCGCTCGCGTCTGATTGGGTCGCGCCGCCTGTTCTCGCACCTGATTGGGCCCCGTCAGCGGTACTGGTTAGCTGCCGAGTTTTGGTCGTACGAAGTGCCGGGTACCATGTACTGTTTAATTTTTCTCCTTCTTTTCTGTTAAAATTGTTCTTATTTTTGTAAATCCCGATGGCTTCCATTTGGAGTCTCTTGTAGTAGTGTGTGGTGGTGGAGAGAATATCCGTCGCTTCGAAGCGCTTGTCGTGTCCGCGTCCCGACAGCGCGTGATCGGCGACTGCTGACTTGTCAGTATGTCCTAGACGGCAGTTCCTTTTGTGTTCTTTTATCCTAGTATTAAAACTTCTCCCTGTAGTACCTATGTATACGGAACCACAAGAGCAAGGAATTCTGTATACTCCAGCTAAAGACATACGATCCTGGGGGTCTTAAGCCGAACGTAAAATGTTACGGAGTTGTTGGGTGGGTTTAAATACAGTTTTAACCCTGTGTCTTGCTAGCAGTCTTGCTACGCGGTCCGTTACCCTTTTCACATAGGGCAGGAAGACAGTACCGAGTATCTTCTGTGTGGATTTGTTCGTCTGTCTCCCTCCTCGGGTGAAGAGCTCGTCTTACTTCACTGGGCTTGTACCCGTTAACTTGTAAGGCCTTCTCAAGGTGTTGTAGTTCTTCGGGTAGGTGATCGGGTTCGCAAATGCGTTTAGCACGGTCGTAAAGTGTTTTGATCATAGCGCGTTTTTGCCTAGGATGATGATTTGAGTTTTTGTGTAAATAACGATCCGTGTGCGTAGGTTTCCGGTACACTTTATGTCCAAGGGAGCCATCTGGATTCCTGTTGACCAAAACATCTAAGAAGCGAGTTGTTTATCTTTTTCCATCTCCATGGTAAATTGAATTCTTGGGTGGATATTATTGAGATGATCCAGAAAATCTGATAACAAGTGTTCACCGTGACTCCAAACCACGAAAGTATCATCAACGTATCGAAACCAGTGTGTTGGTTTCATACGAGAACTGTTTAATGCAGAGTCTTCGAAGTACTCCATGTAAAGGTTGGCCACAATCGGACTCAATGGATTGCCCATGGCTACGCCGTCCGTCTGCTCATAAACATTACCGTTTCATTGAAAATAAGTTGTAGTCAATGTGTGTTTAAACAGTAAGACGATATCCTCTGGGAAATATTCAGCTAAGAAATTTAAAGCCTCCTGTACTGGAACCATTGTAAACAGCGATGTGACATTGAAACTCACCAAATTAGTGGGGGGTAATGGCGAAGTTTCCTCCTTTGGCTAAAACCGACGTTTCCTCCTGTGTTAGTTGATGTCTAGAAAGGTTAACAACGACCCGTCCGATATCTAATTTAGGTCCACATTGCGCCGTATTGTCATGACATTTACTATATTTCTTCTTATGGCGTGTCGTAGTACGGTCTGTAATGCACATCATGCTGTTGTGGGTTAATCTGTCAAATACATCCCAATCGTAATGTCGAAGAGAATTGCTAACTTGTAGGTGAATTTGGAGCATTTCCTTTTCAATAAAGTATAAATTCCGGCGTGTTTCGTGAATTCTATCTCGTAACAGAGCTCTTTCAGTGCGATCGTAAATTCGGTGTGATGAAGCAGTTTTGAAATTACGTTTCTGTCGTAAGAATCGTGGTATGACGTTGGTGTCACGGCAGCGGAGTAGAAATATTAAAGAACACAGTACCTGAGCTTTCTTCTTCCGTAGTGTCTCGAAAAAGTATGGACAAGTATGGACGATAAAGTATGGTCGAAACGTATGGACAAGTCTCCATTGGACCACGGCCTTCAAGCCCGGAAACAACTGATTTTTATGTGGAAACCGGCCGTGAAAGCCTACAATATATATTAATTTTACTATTGCTACCGTCACTCAGCACTGCACTTATTTGACAAGCTTCAATCCATTCCTCTTGTACCTGCATACCGCATCTTCTCTTTTCTCTCACTACAGCTCCTCAGACCGTACTGATGTGTCCCACTTTTCACAATTGAAACATTAGCTTTTATAAATCATGAATTTTTCTATCATGGGTTAAGAAACATCCCCGACATGATTTCAGTCTACTAGTGGTCCTGCCTTGGCATTGGTCTCGTTTTCTGAACTGCCTATCGTTCTCTGAATTAATCTGTTGATTTGTTTTCCTAGTTTGCATAACCACCTGCCGCGCTCTCGTTTTTTGCACTGTTGTGGTAGTAACTTTATGAACTGTGGCCCTTTTTTTGCTTCTTCTGATGTTGGATTATTTCTTTGCAAGGCTACGTATCTAATCTTTTCCTCAGGCGTGTGAAGTATCATGTTCCTAATTAAACTTTCACCATATGATTTGCCACATTTGCATTTGAAGTCTCTCGATAATCCTTTAAGCTGAACCACCCCCTCCATTATCATCTGATTTGGCTGCATCCTGTTTTGAAAAAACTGATACCGAGGTGCTATGACGTGCTGTCATTGATTATAACAATCGTCTAAGTTTCCTACCAAGTCTTTAAATGTCATACTTTCATCTTCTTCGTGCGGATGGAGTTTTTGCATTAATTCATTTGACTGACTTCAGGATATGCTTAGATAAAATTCAGGCCTGCTGGCGTCATCTGTTACCTCGTGGTAAGCGTTGACGTAATCTCGTTTTTAAGCGTGGCGTTAGCATACCTCGCTGCATATGAACTTCAGTTTTTTCTAGTTCCATCGAAACTCGGTAATAGCGGTATTCGCTGCTGCTGCTGTGCTGCGGGCTCGGCGATGGCCGCGAGTACTTGCATCAAAGCCGCACGATGCCTGTGCTGTTGTCGTTGTTCCTCCTGCTGTGGCTGACGCTGTTGTCGTTGATCCTCCTATTGTTGCAGAACACGTGACATTAGCTCCAATACATGTTGTGCCCTTGTACTTTTACCTCGTAGCCAAAACTGTTGTGTACTAAATAAAGAAATTTCAAATTTCAATGAGAACAATTTATTCAGTCAAATCATAATACAAAGCCAGCTCTCGTTCTCCAGGATACGTCCACAATCCAAGTCGTCGTAAGCAGGGTATAATTCAGTGGCCATTATGCAAGTCCAGTTGCGCTGTGACGTGAACGTCAAGAGCAGTCGTACTCCAGATACCTTGGACTCCGACTTCAATCTCGACTCCCTGCTGTGGCGCTGCGCCCCGCTTATCCAAAATCCAAAATACAAAGCCAGCTCTCGTCCTCCATGATATGTACACAGCCCAAGTCGTCGAAAGCAGGGTATAATCCAATGACAATTATCAAAGTCCAGTAGTACAGTGTCGTGACGTAACTTCAAGAGCAAGCGAACTCCAGATACCTTGGACTCCAACTCCAATCTCGACTCCCTGCTGTGGCGCTGCGCACCGCTTATCCAAAATCCAAAATACAAAGCCAGCGCTCGTCCTCCAGGATATGTACACAACCCAAGTCGTCGAAAGCAGGGTATAACCCAGTGACAATTATCCAAGTCCAGTTCTGCCATTGCGATTCCGTATTTCAGACCGACTCTACTGTCCGAGACTGAGTTCTCCGACCGCGGGGCGGAAGGGACGTAGGCCTTTTGCAAGAAACGGAGCGGTGGTGGGGAGGACACCCCGGCCGTCGACGTACTACTAGCCGCGCGAAAAACATTTTTTTTTATTTCACGATCGCGGGCGTTTTTCTTGCATTATTATTTTAGTATCTAACTTACCTTATTCAGAATCTGATGATGATCTGCAGGCTTCACTCTCTGATGAACCACTGTCGGAGTCCAAATTAACAATTATTTCGTCAATGATGTCCGGTACAATACCATCTTTTTCCCAATAATCACTTTCTATTTTTTCCACGTGCTTGCAAAATCCTTGCCAGTCCTGCACGGTGACCTCTTGTATTGCAGTTTCAATGTTTTCTTGCAACTTGGTAACTGACATATCACCTGTTACATTTCGCTCCCTAAATATCCGCTTTACTTTCGCCCAAGCAAGTTCAATTGGGTTCATCTCACATATGTAGGGAGGGAGTCGTACAACTGTATGTCCGTGTGCTGCTAGCAACTCATCGATCTTGTACTGCTTAGCGCGTGGTTTGAGAGGTGCAATTAATCGGTACAAATCAGTCTTACGCATACTTTCTTCACAATGCACTCCCTTTCTTTGAAGCCATACAATCATGTCAGCTTTTCTTGAGTATGCGGACGGCGTCTTGTTGACTTCCATACTGTGGTATGGAGCATTGTCAAGGACAACAACAGCATGCTCTGGTAGATGTGGTAATAATTTTTCACGCACCCATTTCTCAAAATTAATGCCATTCATTTGGCCGTGATAGTCTCCCACAGTACTACCAGCTCGAAAGATTAAACATGTGTCGCAAAGAAATCCATTCTCCCCCCCTGCGTGAACAATTATTAGTCTACTTGTGGCATTTCCCATCACTTGGACACCACAAACGTCATCACTCTGCCAGCACTTTTGAAATTTAAGAGTGTTATCAACCCATGTCTCATCCACGTAGATGATATCTCGGTTCTCTTCTCGAAATTGTTTCAATTGAACAATGTATCTGGATCTCCAATCTACTATGTCCGGCCTCTCTATCAGCACCCGCCGCTTTGATTGGCACCTCTTCTATTTAAAACCCATTGATTTCATAACCCGCAATAAAGATTTTGGACCCCAAGGAAAATTAATTTTGCCCTTAATAATTGGAAGAAGCTTTAGCACCGTCGGCACTACCTTTTCTCTCCTGTAGAAATCCAGAATCGTATTTCGAATGACACACTGGTCAAAACTATCTACATGGACAGAATTGCCACGTGACACTCTCCTCTTCTTACCAGGAGACTTCAGCTTCCGATTTGGGCTATTCTCATTCCTCTTTTTATTTTCTTTCCGAATGGCTTTGATGGTGGTGAGTCCAACTCCTGTGTATTCGGAGGCTCTTTCACTCGCTTTCATTAAAGGTAAATGTAAACATTTATCTTCTTTCTCCTTATCACATATTTCAATCACACGGGCAATGATTTCGCGACACTCGCTGTGAATAGTCGTATTAGTAACTCTCTTTGCCATGATGAGAAACTAATGGTTTTCACACGTTAACACTCGGGTCCTACCACAAGCGAACTAGCCGCTCCGATGTTCTTGGAACGGTTGCGATTATGTCACGTGACATTGTGGGTGCAGCGAAAGCCATCCCCTCCTACCCTGCCGCTCCCCCGCGCGGAAACTAGGACCCCTCTCCGGCGGTCGGAAAACTGGGACCCGAACAGTATTACTGCCCGTCTAGGGTTCGCATCATTCATATATGACGTAGTTTCAGCCTTGAAGTTAGGTACCGAAAGATAACGCCTGAAACTAGTTGCACAACCTAACGTACAGAAATCAGCTCCTGATCAAAAATATTTCTAACTAAAATGAACCAGGTAGTTGCGCGTGTTTTATTCCTCTGCATTTTTATCGCGAATTTGATATCTTTGACACATGGAGTACATTCTCTAATAAAAACAAAGCGAAATGTATATCACGTTCGTATTCTTTTCGTAACACGAGCTCCTGGACCCAGCAATGAGAAATGTTGCTGGGTGGTAGCATAGTGCATTCGAGTCAGTACTGCAGATGAGAGGGACTCGGCTTCAATTCTTAGCAACACCGGCTAATTTTTACCTCTACATATACTATGTAAAGAGAGTTATGTAATGCTGTAGGAGAAAGTGTCGAAATTTCCACAGAAAAGATTATTTGTATGTCGCTGATGCGAAAAAAGTGGATTGTTTCTTGCTCATATATTACTTTATATACATAGGGTTTTCAAAACGCTTTGAGAACACAAAATGTTTTGAGTGTTATTTAACCTGAAAAAGAGATATTCGAGAAATCTTTTTCAATTTGTTTACGTATGAGTAATTCTAGAGCCTAAATTAAACAGTATTTTCACAAAAATGGATATTCCTCGAATGATCTGGCTGATGTCAGGAATCCTGGAATTTGAAGCGCTTTTTTTTAAATGTTGAGGCTACTTAATATTAAGCCCCTTCATGTTTTCCAAAGTTTCTAAAAAAAAGCTCCAAATCGTTTCATTAAATCATTTCCTCGAATAGAACAAAATACATTAACAATGACGCAGGTCTATTCACATCAATACTCGACCAAAAACATCCGCTTAGAAATATTTTTTCGTCAAGGGATACACGTAAACGAAATCTCTCCGAGGGATGACGATATTTTCGCCTCATACGCCAACTATCGATAACCCACCTCCAGGATCTCATATGCAATAAGGTTCTGACTGTATCGATTGGTCAACGATCCCCTCTCCCGGATCGAAAGGTGTCCAATGTTGCTTGCACGGTTGGGAAGATGAAATTTCACACGAAAGCTTTTGTGAAGGGAACTTTACCTTTCAGTTCTTTTGGGGATTTTGCGAAGATTACAACAGCAACTCTTTGATTCTTTCATTTTCTTCAAGTTATGTTAAGTCGTATTCGTATTTGATGATTCTAAAAGCTGGTTCTGGTACACTTACGAACTCATTGGCGAAAACCCATTTGTAGTTTGAAGTTTTGTCCTTCTATCCCAGTCTTTATTTTTGCTCACCTATTTATATTCATTTTACTTAAAAGTCTAACATTCCATTTACTAACACCTTGCGTAGGTTATATTCGATTATATTCTTAACCTTTTCCAATAATTGGTTGACGACTTGATGGTGGTCGGTTGTAGAAAAGTGTGGGAGAGATCCTTCTTGTTCCGTAGGTTGTTGGAGAATAGTTGTATTTTGGATAATAGTTTGTAAACTCATGAAAATAAACTTATTGTTCTATAGTTGTTTACTTCGTTACTGTTTCCTTTTTTGAGAATCAGGGTGATAGTACTTAAGAGCCACTCTTTTGGTACTTCTTCTTTTTCAAGACTGAAACTAAACAGATTTGTGAGAGGTTTCAATATCACTTCTGAATGTAGTAATGAAGTTCATTATACGAGTGTATTCTGTCTTCTTCTGCAGCCTTCCCCATTTTGAGTTCTTTCAGAGCTGCTTCTACCTCACACAGCATAATGGAGTGCGTCGATGTATTGTTTCCAACTGTAGGGTCATTTAACGTTTGATATTTGGTGTACTGAAGTAATTCAATGAAGTACTGTTGATATTCGCATAGAACGTTGTGGCCTTTGATATGATTATATTTCTATTAGTTCTCCACTGACCTTTTTTTAGTTTGTTGGTTTTGTCTATATAGACGCAACGCGTCCCTTAGCTCCTTAAGGAGCATTGAGCGCTCTGTGGAGTAATCCTCCGTTATCAAGCGCATTCTAAGGGTCGCAGGGTAGTCAATTAATGTCAGTCACAGGCAAGTCAGGGAATCGCCGGTAGGTAGCGTCTTCGCGCTCGATATCGGGCAGAATTGGGAAGGAATAAAGATAGGGGTAAGGTTTAGGATGCTTCATTGAGGTTGGGCTAGCCTCTTTGAAGCAGGCAAACTCGTTTTGTCGTAACAAATTTCTCATGGTGTACTACGGGAATCGTATCCGGAACCTCAGTAGTTAGAGGCAAGAAACTTCGCCCTGAGCCACGACAGCACCTTCTTGTGTGTATATTCCTTTCTTCCAATGTTTTACATCACTCAACTCTCGTTTTATCGTTTTCATAGTCCTAAAAGTGTTCATCATTTTTTTAATAATTCTATTTTTGTAATCTTTTAAATCTTTCCCTATTTCACCTTGTACCAGCTTCTTGAGCTCTGTATATTAAATTCATAAATTCATGTTCTGGTACTGTCATTGCTTCATTCTTTCCCACTGATCTATTAGTTGCAAAGTTTTTGTGCCTGTTTTACTTCTTTTTTTCTTGTCTTCCATTGTTGATTTTAAGGTGACCTTTCTTACTGCATTTTCAATGTTTGAGTAAATTTCTTGTATTTTGATTCTCAAGTTGTCCCAATTGAAAAGAGATTGGTTTAGTTGTGATACAAATGTATTTTTTCTATATATTCTTTCTGTATGTGAGCATTTTTGTACCTTCTCGTAATTTTTTCTAAATTCACTGTTGCCTTTACTAGCCTATGATGTTTTAAACTATGTGCTGCTCACTTCTTCTAAGTTGCTTATGCTTTAGATTTCGTCAGTTAGAGAGATTACGTTTCCTCCGTCCGGACTATGCTAGGTCCATTTATTGGACATACTGTTTGTGTAGAAGGTATTATATATTTTTAATTTGTCCATTTGCAAATTGAATAAGTCACGATCCTCTGAGGTTCCTGTCGCCGCAACCATATTGTTCCATGGCAAATTCATGTAGTCTTTCTTCCTATTTTGCTGTTGAAGTCACTTAGTTCAACATTATTTTCTTTCTCTGCATTTATTACATTATTACATTGTTCATTTTTTATTTTCTAGTTCTCTTTTGTTTATTGTTTGCGATTAACTGTAGCCTCTTAATTATGTCTTTGTACTTTTCCAACACATTATTTTCCAATCTTTCAGTTTTCTCATCAGCGTTTTGTTGTTTTTCTGTCCAGCTTTTTATTTGTTTGGTAATATATTGTAAATCTACGGATGCTTCCCAAGATCTTGTATTTTTTCACTGCTTTCTTCTCCATCTGTTTGAAATCTTCCAGCATTTTCGAGTTTTTGTTTCAAATTTGCAAGTTCCATTGACATTTCTTCTTTGACTATTTTAACTTCCTCTATTTGCTTGTACCAAGGTTTTTCTCTTATCTCGTTTCTCAATAATGCTAATTCATACTTAGTCTCTTTCCTCAGATCTTTATTGTCTTTTTTATTTCCTTTATTATGGAAAGTACTTGAGCCGGAGAAACGGTCATTAAAGATAATATTTAAAATGCCAACGTTTCGGCTTTTATTAAGCCTTCATCAGGGCGGCATTCAACAAACACCTTTCGCAACAAGAAAGATAGAAGAAACTTTGCGTAGGTGGCAGGGATGTGCAGATACTTAATCGACTTTGTAGTTGCTAACGAAAGAATAGCTGGTCAAATTGTAGATACAACAGTGAAGAGAGGAAACGATATAGGATCTGACCTGGTAGTTTCGCTCATAAGACTATGGACTAGATGGAAGAACATGAAAATGAAAGAGCCAAGAAGGAATAAAGAGGTTTTTCAAGTGTATCTTTTAGACAATGAAAGATGTGTAAAGTGAAAAGTGTAAATCAGAATTAATATTGAACTTCCGAATATTGCCACAACTGATAATGTGGAAACAGAATGGCAAAACACAACAAATATCTTGAGATAGGCAACAATGGAAGTTTTAAAACAGATTTAGAAGACAGAAAGGACTTCGGCTTTGACCTGAAGAAATACAGAAAGAAGTAGACTTCAATCAGGAAAAATACAGAATGCATCTCGGAACTCCAACATCAAGAAACCTAAAAGAATACAAGAAGGCTAGAAATGCAGCAAAATCAATTATATGAACTGCTCATCACGATTCATAGGATAGGTTTATAGGAAACATTGATCATGACGTTCATGGTCGACAGTCTCAAGCATATGAAGTAATGAAGACCTTAAACAGAGAGGAGGACAACATCCATATTGTGGCAATAGACGAAAGTGTTTGGGTAGAACATTACAAAAAGCTGTGGAATAAGGAAAATATGCAAGAAACTAATAAACACAGAAAACATTGAAAAACAGACAGCCTGGCTTTAGAAGAGTTGCAAGAAGCCCTAAAAAAACATGAAAAATCGGAAAGCACAAATAAACAAATTACCATAAATACTGAACTTCTGGAATATACTGGAATCGTATTCCATTTGCGCCTTTTATATTTTTATAATATATTTTGGAAAAACACGAAGTTCCTCAAGAATGGCTACTAGCAAAAATAATCTTACTCTCTTACACTCTTTAAAAATGGAAATCACTCCGTAACCAACACTTACCAAGGAATAAGGCTCTTAGATATAAACTAAATGCTACAATATTAAACAACCGTTTGAAATCCATAGCAGACTCACGTATATCTGAAGAGCAAGCTGGTTTTAGAAAAAGGCGATCTTGTACAGTTACCCTATTCAGAATAAAAATAATAATAAAAAAGAATAATAGGAGAAAGAAGTGAATTTAAATACGAAACACATATGGGATTCATAGAGAAGGATTTTTGATAATGTGAACAGAATATTGCTTTGGAGAATTCTTTAAAATAGGGGATACTCAAATCACTTAATATGAGATATTAAATGCCTGTACTAGGGGAACCACTGTGTGCTTAAATATAAACGGTAAGTTAACGAAGTAGATTCCCACAAATAAAGTAGTGAGACAAGGTTGCAATCTCTCGCCAACAATTTTTAATATTAATATGGCGACATGTTCAGAGCATGAAAGGTACAGGTAGATAAAGGAACTCATCGAGGGAAAAATATTTCTTCTAACTCCTTATGCTATGCTGATGACCAAGTTTTCTTGCAAGAAGCTACAATTTGCTACAACGCGCGGTACATATTTTGCAAAATATTTGCAAAAATATAAAATTTTAAAATTTCGACAAAAACAATAAAAAATGGCCTTTAAAGTCAAATTCTCATTTAGAACGGAAATAGTAATTGACAACACATGTCTACAACAAGTGAGGAATTTTATGTACTTAGGATGCTACATGTCACGTATAAAAAATTTATGGATTTCAACGATTAAATAATTTTAGAAATATATGTGGAAACATTCACAGGAATTTGAAAAATAAAACACGTATAAAGTTTTTTATACTATTGCTGTTCATGTACTTTTGTATGAAAGTGAATCAAAAGTAATTTTGAAAAGAGATAAAAGTAGAATTCAGGCGGCGTAAATGAAAGTTTTAAGACGTACTCAGGGATACACCCTCCTACATAAAAAGAGGAATGTGGATATAAGAGAAGAGTTAAATGTCACACCTGTGTTAGATAAGACATGTACTAATAAGACGAAATGGTGCGAACATTTGGAAAGGATGCCAAATAAGAGATTGCCGGCATTAGCTTTTCAATGTATTCCACAAGGAAGAAGAGATGTAGGCAGGCCAAAGAAAAAGTGGACATCGGAACATGTTGAATTCTTATCCTTGTTGGTAGAAGATCTCAGGCGGGAATGTACATTTGCAAAGTACACGCAACGAGCTGCATAAAGACTGACCGAATTTCTGAATGCGTAATATAATAAACTTAATTTAGTGTTTAATTCTGTTATATGTTCATTTCATTTCAGGTTTGACTGAATTGAGGGACCTAGAAATTTTGTTACCTTAGCATCAGTTAATGGCATATTGTTCATTTACAATAGAGCATGTGACTGTCGATTTGAAATGCAAAAATGCATTGAAGCAGTTTTTCCTCGCTAACTTTTAAGTTGTTATTACGAAGCCATTTTGAATCTTCTGTAATCGTACTTTTTTATTGTTTCTTTTTTGCAAAGATAATTCGTGTCATCATCAAACAGAACTGTTCTCTCATTTTAATTGACGAGGACATATCGTTTACATATAACAGAACTAGTGGTGCTACAGAATATCACAGACTTTCCCGTAATAGTTTTCTATTTCCTTTGATCTCGGCTAGCTACGCGGACCTCGGACTTGCCACATACTCTTGCCAGCTGCCATCTATCGCCGCCCAAAGTATTTTTTTTATTTTCTCGATTTTTTTAATAGTAGAACGGAAATATTATTTTATGAATGTTAAAGAACAGTAAAATCTCGTACTAAATGCCATTTTCATTGAAAAATTTGGAACCCTTATTAAATAACTGGCGTTTAAGCGCTACTGTAAATTCGAAATTTGAAGCTCCTTTTCACATGTAAGTTTTGAGTTTTCGAAAAACTTCATTCAAAACCATTTGAAGCACATTGACTCACAAACACAATAGTGTTTACAAATTGCTGGAAATGTGCATAATAACGGCGTGAGAGATCTTATATTTGTGTAACTTTTGGAAACACAAAAACTCACCCCGAAATGAATTTCACATCTTATTAAAGAGTGCAATTTGTACTATCCATTCGAAAAGTTTGAAGAAAAAGTTTGGTGCCGTTTTAGATAAAATGGCGTTTCAGCGTTTCTAATTATGCGTAATTCTGATCTAGTTTTCACTGAAAATAGGTTGAGTTTTTAAGAGAAACTTTATATGAGACTATGTAAAGCACATGTACTCATAAATATAATAATGTGAACAAATTGTTACTAATATATTAACGATATAGTAAACTATATCTATACTATAGTATACGCAGGAAAAGTAAAAAACCAAATATAAAGAAGGGGATGCCTCTATATCTGTATTCGTAACGGTTTCTTAATACTGTAATGTACTTAAAACCTCCAAAAATTTTCAACTCACAAAAACCTTTCTCCCTACAGTAAGACGAAATCGGACGCTGTGATCTCCTAGTCACTATATTGTAATTATGTTTTCTACCAAACGATTTTCTTATCAAGAAAACTTTCCCAATGCTTCAAAAAGAAATCTGCAATTTTTGAAAATTAACATGGTTTAATGAAAATCGGGCAGTAAGATCTAAATTTGAGGAATGGACTTCATTAAACAAATTATCTTCATTAATGTAGTGAAAAGACGCCGAAGAAATTATAAACATTTGCAATTTTCTACACAACCTATTAACGACTACACAAAGTATACTCTATATATAATGTTTTATCTATTGTTATATATTGTTATATATTAAATGGTTTTAAAAATAATAACTATCTTTAAACCACTGGGATCGTAATATTAATGAAAAACAAACTACTAGACAGTTACAACCAGCAAATAATATATAGTACCCCCTATAATATCAGTTTCAAATTCAAAGGGCCCGCGACATCAGCTAGATCGATTGGGGAATATCAATTTGGAGGAAATCGTCTGAACGGTTTAACCGCTAGCGTTGTTTACAGACGGACGGATGGACGCACAATCAGGCGTCGATTTTTCGGTATCAACGACCCACAAAACATGGATTTTTAAGGAATTTTTGCTCGTGTTAGGGGACTTTTTCCAAGTTTAGCAACTTAATTTATCCACTTTTTGTTACCAGGGCCATGTAATAATAGTTTCTCTGCTGAAAATTCGCCGTTTTTTCGCGCAGCATTACATTTTCTCTCTATTGCGTAAGCGGTAGCGAGAAAGTAAAAATTCTTCCGGAGTTCAGTGTTCTGACGAAAGTTATAGATTTCATTAGTTACTACTATTTTGTGATACAAAATATTTTAGATGAGAAAATATAAAACTTTCTCACACTATCACGTTGCAATACACACCCACCCACATGTGTGTGTGTGTGCGTGTGTGTGTGTGTGTGCGTGTGTGTGTGTGCGCGTGTGCGTGTGTGTGTGCGCGCGCGTGTGTGTGTGTGTGTGTGTTGGGCGTATGTGCGTGTGTATGTGTGTTTTATCTTTTAAAGTTAACTTGAAAAGATAAAACATGTTTGGTGGACCTATTGACGCTTGTTTAAAATTTTAAAGACCCGTCAGTTGTTTACAAGGTTTCACTAAACCACCGTCCGCCGAACATGTTTATCTTCTCAAGTTAATACATATATTGAAGACCTCATTTAAACGTACGTTTCTATCAAAATAGCATATTTATCTCACTGGTAATATTCATGAACTTTAATATATAAAGTTGATCTCTGTTGATGAAAAAATTTGAGTAAAAAATTTACGAATTTGTCTAGTGCTTGAAAAAGACGAACAACTATCGTCGAAACGTTGTACTAATTAACTAACTAGACCAAAAAGCATGTGTCATAATTAAATGATTTTTAAAAGAATGCATTACTTTTGTGGAAAATATTAAGTGACATATCTTAGACATGACTATACAGAAACATTCGAAAATATTACTATGCTATTAAACGTTATTATTTTTATAAAATGCGTTTTTAAAATATGTATTTTTCACATACTTTTGAGTAAAATTGTGACGATTTATAAAATACGTAAGCAAGTTTGTTCAAATTCAGCTGCCAAAATATTCAATAAATGTTTGCATAAATAGAGCAAAGTTCTTTCAATAATATGACAATTGTCCTTTTTTAATCAAACATGTGATCTTTGAAAATGGCAAAATTGCAACTTTCTTTTTGATGCATAGCTTTTTTTGACGTATGTGAGGCGAGCGTGTCAGAAATGTATCGGTGGTGTAGATGAAGTTGTATGACGACTGGTCGAAAACATATGCACTTAAGTTCAAAGCTCAGCAAACAATTTTTGCGAGTAGAAAACACTTTTGTGGTTAATTATATGCTTATTACAATAACTCGTAACCTTTATTGATAACAGGATTCTCCTGTTATTTATAATGTATGTGCTGTTGTCGCATAACTTCTTATTTTACCGCATTAATGGTTTTTACGAAACAGGATTAAAATTGGTTCTTATGCGATTCTCGACTACTCTTACTAACAGTGCGTGTTAACTAGTGTTATCTGAACTTTCATCTATGGCGTAGCTAACTGGCATGCCTTCAATCGGCCAGAAAGATGGGCTACAGAACCAATCTTATAGAACTCAGAATATGATTTAAAATATTTTTTATTAAAATGAATTATTGTAATGAGGTGTGATATATTCCTCTGCATTCTTATCGTGAATTTGATATCTTTAACACCTGAAATACATTTATCTGAAAAATATATAAGAGTAATGATTATCGTGTTAATCCGGGAATGCTCGCAATACACCTGTGAGATCCAAGCCACGGAAATTTTATGTTTCTGAATTATTGCGATGCATTAGTAGTCTGATATTTCATGTATTCCTTTATTGTACTTTTCTGACATCGCCTGGCCTTTTAGTTTTATTCTTTCGATGAATCATTTCCCGTGAGCATGTTGAAATTTGATCTCTGCGCTGCGCGATATCTGTCATATACGTAGGGTGCATTGGGAGCTCCTGGCCGGAGCAGTACGTATCATGGCATTATTTTCAGCCGCGTCTATGACAAGTGCCTGTTCAGAAAATGTAATAATTTGTCTTACATACAATGGAATGTCACAATTTCTTACCAAAGAGAAAAGATTTGCAAGAGATGTTTGTAGGGAAATGAAAAAAATTCGAACTTTGCAAATTGGAAAAAAGACAGAATTTCTAAATATTTTTGTGAAAAATTAAAATACATATTTCTTTATAACATGAGAAAATAATTTGAGGAAATTGAAGTGAATATTATTTAATAGTATATTAAGATGTTTAATGATTTTAGTGAGTACTTTGTCAATTTTTAGTTCTCTCACCAGAAGTATTCAGACAAGAATTCTGTAATGTAAGATTCATTAACAGTTGCTTTGGGGGGCATGTACAAACTGAATAAAATACGTATTTCAGTAAATGGACATTCAGATCTTACGCATTCAGAAAAAATGCAGCTATATGTGAGAGATACATTTGCGGGCACTGACGTGAGTCTTCCTATGGCGGGCACTTAATATTATTTATCTAACAAGTGCCCCTGAACACTGCAACGAGAAATGTTTGGGGTAGTGTAATGTGGTCCAGTACTATCAGAGAGACACGAGTTTTAACCCTGGTAATGCTGGCCTATTTTTACTTTCTCGTAAATTATGTAAGGAGACATTTTTATAATGCTGCATGAAAACAGTCGAAATTTCCACAGGAAACACGTTTTATATGTCTCTGATTCGAAAAAGTGGATCTTTCTAGTTCGTAAACAATCCTTGTTACTTCTATTTGCTTGACTGTCTAAACGCTCGTGCTTTGGGTGTTCTTGAACCTGAAAAGTGATTTTAGTAAAACTTTTCTTTGTTCGTCCGTCCACGTATGAAGAATGACACTGAAGACTATAGTAAACAGGATATTTTACAAAGTGCATGGAACGTTCTACGATTTGCGTATGGTCACATAATATTACAATAATGTATTTGGTTATCAATTTCCACTTAACAGCCTCGGTATATAATTATACAATTTCGTGTTGTGAAAAGATGTCTTACGATACGCATGTAGCAGAAAACCTTTTGACAACCATTAACATTAGATTATGTGTAAAGCAAGTAGTTGTAGTATTCTGGCTAACTGGATCTCTAAGATAATGTGAAATTTGTACTTATTTCTTAAAAAAATGATTTTCTCATTAACCATTTCAATTTTTCATTGAATAATTTCCTCGTATGCAACAACGGACAGTAAAAACATGCTGCTAATTTCATTTTTGTCAAACGTTCCGTAGTTTCGAAAATTGCAAACATTGCTTGTTGGAAATATTGGTTGAAAAAATCATATATTTATGCTTCAGTTCAAACCACTCGGAGTTTCTATAGCGCACCGTAATTCGGGGTGACTTGGGTACAGATTTTGGGCATTATTTGTATTATCTGCTAATTAAAATAATATTTTTTACAAAAAGTTTCACCCCTAGAAAAAATATTTTTTTGGTTATATGTTAACACAAGGGTATTTATTTTATTACAGATTATAACAGAGAATAACGAAGACAAAGTCGTACCCACGTCACCCCTTCAGAACTAGAAGATGTAACTGGTAAGTACTGTACACGAAGTTCCGCAATGCTGTCATAAAACCTTGAAACATACGTTATGGTAAAAGCTTGCGAGAAAAAAGCTCGTAATATTTATGAGACGTCTGAGAATCACTTTTATTCATGGAGACTCATTGTAGCGGCTGGTTTAGGAATCATCGCTCTATTTCATTTACAGTGACTGTGGTATCATCTGAAATAAGATGTTAGGGTATGTCCCCAGTCACCAAGTCATCACTGTTTACGGTAGTGGTTGGGCTGACGTCAAGTTAACATGGAGAACCTGAGGTCGAGTCGCGGTGCAGAAAGTATTTTTTGCAGGTTAAAAGCACTTAGGCATTTTTTTTGTAGTAGTATAGAGCGGAGTACTTAAAATAATGGGAGAAAATATGTACATTTGTGGGACCACTAGTTAAATTATCTTTCGTAAACAAGCAATAACGTAATATTGTACACAAATAAAATATCTCAAGTGTGTCATTTTGGCCGCTACCGGAATCAAGCACGTAGGTAAACTATCGTGCGCGACTAAACTGCGACGATCACTCCCACGCCAATGCCAAAGCAGCACCCAGTGCAACATGCCACAGATTACGAGCCTTCTTTCCTCTCGCCCTTCCTTCTTCATTATGTCGTCACACTCAGCTTCAATCCCTTACGATAAGCAGACTGACGGTACTCATAAATCCTCCATTCATATAAGTTAATGTGAAGTCCTCTGATTTTCAAAATAATTCTTTAATGTTTGGAGGTATTTAACATAAAGCCCCTGGCAGGCTTTCAAAATGCCCAAAAAATGGCGCTTTTAAAATTTTTTGTAAGAACGGAGTAAAATACACTGAAAAGATGGCCTAGGTCTGATTTTCACTGTTACCTCTAAATTTTCGAAAATTGCTGAACTTCAAAGTATATTCAGAGTCTTCCTACAACTACTATAGTGAAGATAATTTTTTTCTTGAAATAAAAGTTGTCCTCCATCATTAGTTCTTTAATAAATTCATTTGTTTAAATGGTTTTCGCAATATTTTTTCAAAAAATGTTTTCTTTCAACTTTTTGTAGGGACTACAAAATACTGCACTAGATACTCATTTGCAAAGGACGGGGACCCTCAGATTAGCAAATGTGTACTTTAATCACTCTGCTGCTGCACCCGTATGCTTTTAATTTTGGAGGTACACTCTCTGAGGTTGTTCTCAAGAGGGCGGTGCCAGCGCTGCTGGTGTCACGAACGAAAATATTGATTTCCGTACCAGTGCGCCAAGTTCAATCCCAACCGAGAAAATATCTTCTGAGGGGTGAAAACATTTTTATGGGATCATATAACATTACAATTTCATAACTGTCGCAAATAATATTACGGTAGGCTATTAGGGTCGTTCATTGGAAATAGTACGGTATATATAAATGTACGGTTTAGGGTTAATCGTTGGAAGTTTTAAACAAGTTACTCTAATATCTGTGTTTCACAATGTGTTGGAGAATGCATCGATTTATATTTTAGTGTCATATTAGCCCCGAAATGAATGCGTTTTTAAGACCTTGATTATTTTTATACATTCCACGCGGTAAACGCAGTTTTATGCTGGTGGTCGCGTTCGTAGTACACTCGTACCCTGAAGGGGTGTGTAGGTAATCCGGTCAAAGAACTGTCTACCACTGGGCAGGAACAGCAGCGTTCTCACCCACACAAGCAATCAATGTATGGTCTATTGGAAGGGGCGGGGAAGCCATAATAAGAGAGCCGCTTTTCTCAGAACGAAACGATAATACGGGTAAAACCGACATGCCTCCCAAGCGTTTCAGGAGCCAGTTCCCGTTGTTTAATATGACACCGGTAACTTTTATCAAAAATACTAAAATATTTATTATTTGACCACATTTAGAAAGTTTATATGAATCACGCATTCTACGTGATTCACGCAGGAGCGAATAAATCACAAAAGACTATTTAATAATTCAATACTTACTGATGAATCTAGGTTTTATTAATAATTTAGCTTTTCAGCATTATCAAGATTGCGCTAGGAGCTGATTTTTTGCGAATCTACATTTTGTATCCCCTTTCGTATGTGCATCGCGAATATCGATTTAGTTTGGGGGCACTTTTCACCGCCTATCCGGCTATATCCTTCACTGATTCATGTAATAATTTAAAATTTTTCCAAGGTTGAAATTTTTCCAAACTTGAAATTTAACTCGATAAAGTGCGTGTACAATCAAAATAACTAGCGGCTATTTGACGTGGAGAACATTGTCTTATAATTACGTAGAAACTAACGAGTATCATATTTCTTCGCAGACTTTTTAACTTTCCTCTCTGGTATTTCGTGTCGTTCTCTTTCTCATTCTTATGCATTCTGCGTGTGGATGAGAGATGCAATAAATTATCATCAGCAAGTCATTACATTGGACTTGGCTTCTGCGGAAGCAAGGAAGGAAGAAAGAGGTTCGCATCAAGGAGTGGATACAAAAGTTTCATCTCGAACAAGCTGCTACTTTGGATTCATCATGACTGACTCGAAAAGCTGACTCCTGAAATCCAGCCCGACCATCACGCATCAAAGAAAACAACGCACGATGAGAGGTGGCGTCGTGAGTTAATTTGTTTCAACAATCAATACATGGTAACCAACCACTTAAACCACTGATTGTATTGAATATGTAAAATCGGGGGTTCGTATTTTTAAGGTGTACAATTTAATGGTCTACTACCACTGAGGGTTCTTTCTTTGCGTTTTTGATTTTGGATTCTGTGCCAAATGTACAGTTTTTTCCACATGTAATGTTTTTATTTCAGAAATTTTTGTGTATTCACTAATAAAGTATGTTCAACAGTTTAGTCAATTAGGTTTAATGAGTGTCATATGCATTAAAAAAATAATGTACATGGAGATTTCTTGCCAAAATCGTCACTAGACTGTTTCTTATTCGACAGACGAGTCCTCTGACTCTGTTCATAGTTTAATACATTGCCGTACTGGCACGAAATAACATTATTTAGTTATCTTTCCAATTCTTTGTCAATTGGGTATGGGGTCCGGCAGGGTTCGATCTTAGGTCCTACCCTTTTTACTTTCCCGTATACCTTCGGATATACCCCATAAGTAGTATAGGGAAAGTTACGTAAATCTGCGGAAAATTGATTGCGAGATTCCAACGGCAATATACGTTTTGGAGTCCCCTGGTACCGAAAAAGTATTTTTTTCAAAAAGGCCGTCCGTCTGTCCGTCTGTTATTTAAACGGCTCCAATTTTTTCTTTAAATTGTCTTCTTTTATTGTAAGAAAAGAGTAAAATACACTTATAAAGTTGACATAGGTTCGATTTTCAGGTTTAACTCTAAATTTTTGAAAATGTCAAAACTTCAAAATTTTAAAATTCTTTAGGAGTCTTCTTACAACTATATACTTGAAGATAGAGATTTTTCCTTCAAATAAAATTTGTTCTCCATAGTGAGTTTTTTCATTAACTTCATGTATATTTTTAAAAATTTTAGTACTTTTCGCGCAATATTGCGAGCAATATATGCAATTTTTAACGAATACCAATTATAGACATAGTAAGTACCCGACACGGATGATCGAAAATTGGCATCGTCTAAAGGTGGAAAAAGCCTCCGCAAGAAAAAATGGATTAAACCCTTGTGACATTTTCAAAATTTTCTGTAAAATGGATGATCGCGTGAATTTTTTGCTCAAATAGAAGAACGAACATTTTTATGTGGAACATTATAGACTGTAGTTCCGATTTTAATTAAAACCTCTGACACTTAGAAAATCGCGAAAATTTTTATATTTAAATCGCTAAAGGTTTTCCTTTAGAAAGAGGACAGGGAGAGAAGGCTTAGTGCATCAACTGATGTCACTGCAGTGCCTCTGACCACGAGACTCTAGGTTCGAGTTCCGGCAGTGGCAAGATTTTCGACACTAGCTTGTTAGGTAGGTCGGAATTCAGTCGCTGTCTGGAGGAGAATTCTAGAGGCTGGTTGCTCTAATCGGTAGTTTTCCGTAGTTTTTTCGATCACCACCAGGTGAATGCCTGAGCAGTACGCTAAGAAACGGGCCACGGACCGCGCGCGATCTTTCCCTCCTCTTCCTTGTCAAATCCTCTACCCCTATACCCACACTGACAGGCTCTCCACTACCACACATGCTGGGAGACCAGTCGGAAGCTCAGAGCTTGCCCCGGCTGGGGCGGTATCTTACTGGTGGGAGGTACCTGTTTGAGGGAAACCTCGCTAGCCAACGGTAGGTCGGTGCCGGATCTCGCCATCCAGTGGGGGATGATCACCGCCACCCCCCGAGAAAAAAAACATACGCTACACTTACGGTACTAATGGCCTCAGTAGTTGACGCGCCCGTAATCACTAATAACTAACCAAACTTTAGTAAAAAGCTTTCTACTCTTAGAAATATAGTGACTTAAAAAAATGTTAGTGGTCCAAATGTTTTGCCGCGAGTTATTAATCGATTTTATGTAACAAACTAAATGTTAATAAAATAATAATTCATATAATTAATGTAATGATTGCTTACCTGCCGTCATTTGCTCATTATTTCATTTTGTGGGTTGAACACAACATACTAAAAGCCAACGACATTTCCCCTTCGAAAAAACGTGTGTAAGTTATTGTTAGCGAAGTGAGTTTGTTTACATTCCAAGGGTGTTTTTAAATGTAAATATTAATGACTAAGGTAAAGACCATCAATTTTTAGACACACGAGTCCTTTCTTGAAACAATTTCAGCGTTTACATTTCAGCGTGGGGAATTACCTGTTTAAGGTAAGGTTTCAATAGGATATCATTACTATATTTCCTTAGAACATACATGTACGGATTTTGGTACATATAAAACATTCAGTTATATTTTCAGACATATGTCCGATAGATTCCGTTGACCAGAAACCACCAACGCCACCGGCACTTGAACGTGTTCGCTCGTCTGCTAATCCGAAAAATGTAGTGTTTTCAGACAAGTCCCGTTTCAATTCATTTGTGCAACAGCGATGCCTGCGTTCGTGTTCGACGCTGGTGATCAATCAGCCAGCCTGCATTGCTCCATGCCAGAGCGGACAAACGCCAAATGTGAGGGTTGGGGGCTCATGTTTCAGCAGGACAATGCCCAACCGTATGTGACGAGGAATGTGAAAGCTTTCTGCAAAGAACGACAGGTACCACTGCTTCGCTGGCCAGCACGTTCGCCTGAATTGTTGCTCTCGAACATGTTTGGGATATGAAACAACCCACGGAGGTCCACCCATGGAGTTGCGGCGTCAGCGCAACGCACGATTAAGAGGAAAGCATGTCGCAGCCATCAGCGAGGACGCAGTCTACGAGGGTTGCCTTTTATATTTCAGGATTAGAGAACAAAAACAAATATTAATCATCGAAAATCACTTCATTGTTTTTCAAAATATTCCCCATGAAGATCTATACACTTTTGCACGCGTTTGAACCAATTGTCGAAGCACTTTTGCCACTCTGATTCAGGTATCTCCAAAACATGCATTCTGAATGCAGCAACCGCTTCTTCAGGTGTCGAAAAACGCTGACCTCTCAGTTTGTTTTTTACGTACGGGAATAAAAAGAAGTCATTCGGTGCCAAATCAGGACTATACGGCGGATGACTCATCAAATCGATGTCTTGGGTGCTCAAAAATGCAGTTGTTTGAGCCGATGTGTGAGAGCTCGCATTGTCGTGGTGAAGAGTGATCCGTCTTCGGCGGTTGGTTTTCCTGATTTCTTGGTAGACAGCTGGCAAACAAATCGTTGTGTACAACTCAGAATTGACTGTTCTGCGTTGTTCTAGTGGTACGGTTGCGACATGTTCAGTTTTTCCGAAAAAACAGGCGACCATCTGTTTGGAAGTGCTTCGTGCGCGAACATTTGTTGGATTTTGCTCATCTTGAAACACCCATACAGTCGACTGCTGTTTAATTTGGGGCTCATACGCGTAAATCCACGATTCATCACCTGTCACGATATCATAGTTTGTTTGTTTCCAAGCACCGCGATCGCATTTTTGAGCATTTCTTTCGACCAATCGACACGAGCCTTTTTTTGAGCAATTGACAAATTGAATGGGATCCAACGCGAACAATTTTTTTTGATAGTCAAATGTTCATGCAATATTGCATGTATGTTGGTCCCACTAATGCCTAAGGTCGTCTCAATCTCATGAGAGGTCACATGACGATCTTGTAATATCAGTTCACGCACAGCATCAATGGTTTTCGAAACAACAACTGATTTTGGACGACCTTCGCGAAATTCGTCTTGGAGTAAACAACGACCACGATTGAATTCACCATACAATCGATAAACACTGGTCGTTGATGGAGCTTTATCGCCAAAAATTGAATTAAGTTCATCCATGCACTGTTGCTGATTTAATCCACTGTCGAAAGTTGTAAAAAATAATCGCACGAAAATGTTCACGATTTAATCCCATTTTTGGACCAAGATGAATCTTTTAAGTTACTGTAAACAACACAAATAGCGCTCGTATGTCAAAACGTTCTGAGTACGTATAACCTCGAAGCATCTAACTTTACGATAGAGCTGTCAGTTGCCAGATTGCAACACCAGGTTTGCCAAATCCCGAAACATAAAAGGCATCCTTCGAAGTATCCGCTGACCACAACTCCGCGCGGTATATATTCTAACTAACCCACCTACACCCACAACTTGCCACCTTCACAGTAGCACGCATGAACCGTAAGTGGGTTATCAAGATTTTGCTCGTGAAGCGAGCTTAAAAATCTAGGGAGCAGGATCTTCAGGGTGCGAGAAAGGTTTGAACCCTTGACACAATAAAATCACACAAATTGCACACAAACGAGCGTATAATTTACCCATAAACTTTTAGTGGCATCAGTTCATGATAAAAACCAAGAATATAGAATCACACTTTTACAAAGAATGATCAAAACACAAATAGAAACCTTTACAACACACACTCATATGAATGAACACATATAATTTACTGCAAAATTCATACTCTGAAATAATTACCCTAATCTACACTGGGAATTCCCTTGCAAAATTAATTATATCTAAATTTATGCTATTCTAATTACATTGCACATGAAACCAAAATTTCAATTTACAATCTCCTGCTTCAAAATATTACATGCAAAGAACAAAATGTGTGCAAGTGCACTACTCTCATTTACAATTTAACTGTGTCTGAAAATAGCAGAATAATAAATGTCCTAAGTAGAATGTTTTATGCAGGCAATAGCGCATCAAAATGTCTCCTACTATAATACTGCAATTTGTTGCCACCCGTGTCCTCAATTTCTTAACACTTTCCTATACTAGTTTTTCCCTGCCGACGTGAACTTGACCTATTTTCTCCGCCCTAACCGTTACCTCGTGGACTTCCCACTTTTGGCCTTGATGGTCGTGCGCTGGTATCTGTGTCGACGTCGCTCGGTCCCAGCTTCTGCGTCGTAAGAGACGGGATTCGCCTCTGCCGTCTACGCTGTCTTCTTGCGTCCTCTTCCGTTCTTCTTCCTAGTCGGCCTCTTCTTCTTCCTCGACTGCTACCGGCGCCTCTGACTACGCCCACGTTGCGAAAATGTCCCTTGCACTTCACCGAATACTCGTGCAAGTTCCTCGCTCGTTGCTACTTCTACTTTGCTAGACCAGAACTTTCAATGCTTCTCTCACAACGGGTAACTTTTACTTCCCGTGTCGTTAATTGAAGAAACACTTTACTGAATCTGCACTATCTCGCGGACGACTGACTAGAACGACTGTTCGACGCCGAATACTCCTACCTAGCAGTCGTTGCAGCGGCAAACTATCTAAACTAATGTTAACGAAAGTGTTGGCTCGGCGAGCGGTGATCAAAATGCTACTGGCTCGGCGATCGGGAATCCAAAGAGAAGAGCTGCTTACTCGACAAGTAGTGGCAAGAAAAAGAGAGCTTCCGCTTGCGGGTTCGCGTATTTATCGTCCGACGCCTGGGGAAATTCTCAGTGGTGGGGCTGCTTCCCCTCTCTCAACCCTTCACAGGGAAAACGTTGCTCGCTAGTTCGCCTTCGTTTAGTACGGGCAACGGATACCAGGCCGCGCGTTTAAGAACCTCTGCTTTCCGCGCCTGCTATCCTCGCTGCCTGTGGGTGTTCATACATACGAGACGGTGGTGTTATGGGGTTGCACAATCCCATAACGCCACAAAATATATATATATATATATATAATGTGACATTTAGCCAATTTGATAAACGCCACAGCCAACTACGCCAATGTGGAGAAGCCAGAGAGAAGAGTGCGCGCCTCTACCTCTGCTCGAAACGCATGCTCTTGTATTCGCTGCACTTGCGAGACTCAGCGCTGCACTTGCGAGACATGGTCGAAGCGATGGTTCACTCTCGTAGGGCTATGATGCGCATTTATCCCTTCCGGAAAGAGTCGGCGTATAAATACGCCGGACAGCAAAAATCAGTGTTCCTCTTGTTCTGGATTCAGTTGGCGACAGTCTAACTTCTTGTGGATCCGGACACTGACGGTCTTGTTAGAATCTTGTGAGTCAGGTAGTGGAGGACGAAGCCGACATTTTGAAGAATAGATTTGCATATTGAAGCGTTGAAAGGAAATTAGTTGAAATCCACCATTGCGAGTTGAACGTGAGGTCGTGGAAGATGACGAGTTTGTAGAATGGTTCAGGAAATTAAGAAATACATTTGTGAAGTGGGCAGTTACGTTGTTTAGGCATATAAGTACATAGTGATAGATGGTAAGAACTGTTGGGATGTCACAACAGTTAGCAACATTTATTGTGTGATAATTTGCCGTTAGCTGTTCGTATGTGCACGGACTGAAAGGCACATCGGCGTTCTCTGCGTGAAGGACGAAGGAAGACAGAAGAGTCGTACGAGCGCGTGCAGGTGTCCGAAGGAGGAAGAAAGAAGAACGAAGCAGCTGGAAGTTTGGATTCGATCTGGTGCGTGGCAAGTGCAGGAGCGACTTCCGACGAGGTCTGCGAAGGCTGCGTACCGGAGTCGGCAGCGCGATCTCTTGCGCGCACAGCAAGGCCACGGCGACGAGCCAGCGTGGCCAGGGCGAGCACCGAGCCTGCGCAAGGTGAACGACGGTGATAGCGACGGAATTATCCCAAAGTGTTGCGACCAGCGCACGACCGCTAGAAACGTGATACGCGAGCTGCGGTCGAGATTATGAAAATAACCTAGTTTGAAATCATTGCGTTGATGAGACATCCAATTAATGTGTATTGTTAAAATAATTGTCAATTAAGATTAAATATGTAAAGTTATCGGAAGTTGATGCACTCATGAGTTGTACCTTTGCCATTTCTTTTGAACTGCAATGTTTGCAGTTCATTCAGTCAGGACGTAGCTGTGCACGATATAAATACTACAAGATATTACTTTTAAAGAAAGCCTATTTCTAAAAAAGTTGACGGCGTTCAAAATGTGTGAGAAATGTTTCAAGTACTAAGATAAGTTTTACGATGCAATTTGAGTGTTATATTTTGTTAGTTGTGCTATGTTTTTGCTATGAGTTGTGTATGTATGTGTATCAGTTGACTTCCAGAATACATGCGATACCTACATTTCATTTACGTGTCTTGGGTTATCCTTTCTGTCCCCCGAAGATCCCACTGCCCCAGTTTAAGCTCGTCTCGAGCATTCATCAACGTCATCTCACGAGGTGCCTACTGGTGGGTGGTTTTTGGGAAGGCGGGATGGTGTCAATATATGAATTGTGGCGTTTGGGATATGAACCAAACACCCCAGCCGCCCACGCAGCTACGGCGCCGCCCGCTACGTCCCCGCAATGCATGCGCTACCGCTATTGTAGGTGAGAAAGAGCGCGGCCTAGTATCTGCTGCCCGCAATTCAACCGCCTGACTTAGAATTTATGAAGAGCGCGAGGGGTCAGTCGGAAGGAGTTGTGACGAGGTGTTTCCCCTCTGGAAGAGGCCGGGCAGCTGACAGCCCGTTCTTCTTGAGAAAGTCGTCGGCCAGGTCGGTTGCGCGTTCCTGGTTAGCTGAGTTAAGAGTGAGAGACGCCATCTTGGCGAGAGTATGTAAGAAAGTAATGGTTCGTGTAATAAAGTAGTTAGAGTAGAGAATTTACACATTAGGACTGTGAATATAATTGGGAGAATTATAGACTGTGGAGATTGATAAAGTAACGAGTACGAGGCGGAATAGTGGCCGCGAAATGAATACTTGAGTTGCTATGCAACGGAAGGAGAACTATTGAAATTAGCTGCACGAGTAAGAGTGAATTATAAAGAACGCCTGGGACAAAATATTCCCTTTATTAAACAAGCGTAAGAACTTTGTAATACACGTCGGCGTGCCGCACGAGAAGAGCGGCGAAGAGAGAAGAAGATGCGATTATTGTGTTCTGGTGCCGGGCGCATCAAGATACATGTTGGGAACAGAATCGTCTAGGGTCTGGTGAAGGGCGAAAGAAGACGGCGCTTCGAAAGGAATCGCAGACGGTCGGTTTGCAGTGGAGAGAGGCGACGGCGCGGCCCAAACTACGCCAAGGTAGTGAGCCCACGGCGTGGACGTTCTGAGCGGAGGTTGGCGAACTCAGCCGCTGTGCGAGCGAAGAGCAAGGAACAAAAATCATTGTAACGGGACGTGAGAGGCAGGCGGCGCGGCTAGCGCGAGATCTCTGTGATCATTAGACAAAGATTGAGGGAAATCTGAATCATAAAGCGGAAACTGTAGCGAAAAGAGGGAGCAAAAAGAGAGCAGTGAATGCCTTGCAGACTATGTAATATATTCATTCCCTCATGATTCACTCAAGGAAAAATTGATTGTAGAAATTTAAATGTTAGACGCAGTGTTTGTAGGAATTATTGAATGGTATTCTAAGTGTGGTAAAATTCATTGTAAATTTTAGAAGTAAATTTAATTTAAATTGTGTTCTGTTTGAAAAGGGAGAGTGAAGGAAATTTCAATTTGCAATTCGCAAACGTTCGTTAACCTAGTGTTTGGTAGTGACCGTTCAAGGTGCTGACAGCATTGTAGATTTATTAGTTCAGTTTTTCTGTGTTACTGAGGATGTTCTGTGATTATTACCTCAGTTCTTTATAATGTGTGACATTTGTTTTAAGAAGATACGCATTGATTTTACCTAACTTATGTGTTATATGTTATGACTGACCTGTTCCAGGACATTTTGTGATCATTTGTGACACTGACAGATTCGGGAGCCTACTTGGAATACTGTGTCCGATTACCCATCGGACGGTTATTATTGTGGCATGGTTACAGATAGACTACTTTACAAACATTGTTATGTCGTATTGTATATTCTGACGAACGATCTATATTTTCTTAATTTGTTCCACATAGCCGTCACTTGTCACCAAGAACGTTAGCGTTTTTCAGGATACTTTTTCGGTAATTTTTAGGTGGTACTTGTTGGTCCTGAATAACTATCATGAATCCCTCTCTTCCAGCACAAAGCTCTTCCAAGCACAGCCATTTTATTGAAGACCTACGGTCCATCAGTTATCCCTCTATCTGGTATTAAATGCGTCTATCAAGTTGCTTCACTTTACAGTTGTTAATTTTCATTTCATTGGTCTGTAAATTCTTTTTCCATGAGTCAAAGTCAATGGTGTGATTTTTCGGACAAGTCACTGCTTCACAGTTCACTTCTCGCACTTCGCCGGGATAACTCGAACTGCTGGCTCCTCCCAGCTGGGGTCGCTTTATATCCCCTCCGGGCAGAGTGTTCGCCAACCGTAGGAGTGCTGGAGAGTCTGGGCGCGCCGAATGAAGCGTAACGGATGCCCCGGAACCGACGCGGGCGACGTCTTTCGGGCGGTGACCGTACTTTCTGGGGGCACCGCCGTCTCGCCGCTACGCCCTTGTGGCGGTCCTTTTAAAGGCACGCGGGCGACCACTACACGAACGGCGCAAATCGCACCGACCGGTCGGTTCTCCTGGACCGCAGTTCAGCTCTGGGTGATCCCGGTGCCTCGCTGCTGTTTGATGTTTCCTCTGTGGTCGCTGGAGGAACTGCATGTCCTATAGTTTGAAAGCGCCCGGCGGCTGGTTCCTGTGGACTCTATATAACCTCTCTAAGCACCGTTCTTCTAAATTCCTGGGGGGAAACACGTTGCAGGGGGACTACCCTGCTTTGGGAGGCCTGGGAACTGATTTGCTTCTGGTGGCGGGCAACTGTCTTACTTTCTGTTCTTATTATATATATATATATATATATTCCGTTTTCCTTAATCTCTTTACCTACTGCTAGTAGCCATGCTGGGACCTTTTTAAACGAATGACAATACACTACCATTCTACCTACTTCGAAGTTTGGGTGTGTTCGCACAGACCTCTAGATGACTGCTGGTCTGAGGAGGGACAATAACGTGCGCTCATGCCATCTCGGCCTCGCAGCTCGCGGTAGGGGGCGAGGATCCTCACCAGGGACCTCGGTGTTCCACCTGCGCGTGCCTTGCCCATGACAGTCTTGAAAAACCTGGCGAACCTCCCGACCTCACCGTTGGATTGTGGGTGGAAAGGCGGTAGGCAGATGTGCTGGATCACATTTTTCTGCAAAACTTGGTGATTTCCTGGGAAGTGAACTGCGCGCCATTATATGAAATAAGGAATACAGGCAACTCTTGTCATAAAAATTCCCTCAAAATTCCCTATGTCGACCGTATGTGTCGATGTGGTGCTGCTCATTTCTACTAATTCGACTTCTGCGATCTACTACGATCAGCCTCATGACGTTACAGAAAGTCCCGGCAAAATGTTCGTGGACGCGCTCCCATGGCTCCTTATGCTCGGGCCACGACACCAAGTCCTTGCACACTGATTCATTTGGCATTCCGCGCACCTTCTAAGCATTTGAACTATGTCATTCATGCGTTCCCAAAAACAGCATGCCAAATGTTTTCTTTTCACTATCCCTCAATAACGCTCTGATGAATTCGTCGCCCTACACCAGCCGCTTTGCAGGTATGTCTGTCTTGTTGTACCATTTGGCGTTGCTCCTAAGCGACTGCGGTGGCAATGCGTCTCTAACAGAGTGACAGATTGTTCTTAGTTAGCACTTCTCTCTTAACTTTCAATCCATTTTCTTGCAGTACCCTGAACACCTTTTTTAAATTCTCTTTATGCTCTTCCAAATTGCTACCGGTGACGATAATGTCATCCAAATAATTGCAGCAAACTTTTAAATTAATTGTCAGCTAACGCTGTTCTAAACAGCATTGAAATAGAGCTGCTGCTGAATTTATGCCAAACGACAATCTATTATATATCAAAAGAATAAGTGGGGTATTAATTACCAAAATTTCTCTTGCTTTTTCGTCAAGTGGCAACTGCAAGTATGCGTCCTGTAAATCGATTTTTGAAAAACGCTGCACTTCAAACAGTTCGTGAAAAAAGTCCTCGGGCTTGGGGATGGAATATTGATCTACTTCTACTTGCTGATATTCGGTGCTCTTGAAATCACCACACAACTTGATCGCTTGTAGACAGCGGAGCTATGATGTCATCCGCTTGGAGTCTTCTGAGCTCTTCCTTGACCTTCTCTCTGAAAGCCCAGGGAACTGGCCTTATAAAAACGAGGCTTGTTCCTTTCTTTGAGCTGGATGTTGGCCTGGAAATTCTTGCTGTCTCCTAGCCTGGGAGAGAACACCTCCGCAAATTCTTGTTCCAACTCGCTAATGATCTGCACTTCTTCCTCTTCAGAAATCTGGTTCATCTTGTCCACTATTCCGAAGCGAAATTTCTGAAAAGAATCCAGCCCCAGAATATTCCTCACGTCATATCTGTCGACCACGATGGCTTCTATTGTCGTTTGTCTTCTTTTATATGTTGACCGCAGGGCCACATGGTCTAACACTTTGATTGGCGTTTTGCGAAAACCCGTTAATTCCCTACAAACTCTTGAATATATGGGTGCTTTTTACCGCTGGTCTGTTTCTAAGTTAAGTAGAGTGACGGTGGCTCCTATATCTAGCAAGAAGTCTACAGTCAACCAAGTTTTACTTTAACAATCACCTTACATTGCCCCTCGCTGTAGTAAGTATTTCGTTTATAACGTCTATTTCCATGTCCTCTTCGGGATTTTTTCACCTTTCCATATGCCGTCTTTTGTCACACACTTCCTGGGAGTGTCCCATTTTCTTACACCAGAAACACTGTTCTTCCCTATACTTACACCAATCTCTTGAGTGTTTTTTGCACAATTTCTGCAATAATTCTTCTTTCTACTCACACGCCACTGTCACTATCACGTTTAACGCTGTGCTCTAGTATTCATCAGGGCCGTCACTCTCACTCTATAATGACTACTTTTGCTTGCATAATTATCAGTGCTACCTTCTTTCGACCTATTTTCTTCTGTATTGTCCTGTTTTTACCTAATATACCTGCACCCATTGATATGATCTGGCGAGCTGTCTCACAAGTCATTTTAACATCCTCTTAGGAAGAATCACCACTTTGTAATGGCAAAAACCTAATCTTATTTTCCTTCCATATTAGAGTATCTGCGCACGAAGTTTCATTCTCTGACGGCGGGCACTTAAACTGAACGTCTCGTGAAACCGGACAGCTCCGTTATCCATACACAGAAGGTCTATCCCCTACTTTTATGCACTGAAAAAAATTGTATCTGGCTGAGACTACAGAGACATGTCTTTCTCAGGGATCAATTTGTTAGGACGCTAGTCACTTTACTGCCAAAACAACTGAAATGGGATGGTAGAACGCGTCAGGTTGCAACGCGAATTTTAACATTTTACTTAGAATAACATTGAAGAGCATGGAAACAAGGGAGCCTGGAACATATTTTTCTCTACCTGCGTAGTCTTAGTGTGCGCCGGGGACCGCAGATGCCAGAAGCTCTATTGTTTGAAACAGGGGCGAGCCTCGGGCGACGCCACTGACTCACTGGGCAATACGCACGCCGACACTCTTAGCGTGCCAACTCACCGCCGCTGTTTTCAGAGAATTCGGGGGACGCCGAAATTTTAACCGAACTTTGCAAAGCCAAACGGTCACCGATGTCACCGCGATTGGGCAAAGGACACCATGTGATGCGCGCCTGCCAATCGCCGAAAACGAAGCGGGGGAGGGCCACGTGGCCTCGCGGACCACGGGAGGCTGCCGCAGTTCACAAGGTCGGTCATTCGAATGTACGAGGAGAGCGAAAAGTTGTTCATTCGAATGTAGGAGGTGAGAGCGAGAAGTTCATTGGATGAAGGAGGCGAGGGTGGAAAGTTGGTCATTCTGATGAAGAAGGCGAGGTTTTGTCGCTGGCGAACGCCGCTAAACGCGCTGCCGAACGCCGCCGAACGCCGCGCCGCGCGCCGCTAAAGAGCATTGCCGCGCACCGCGAGACGCCACGCCGCAGCCTCGCCACAACAGACTCGATCGAATGCATCGCCGCAAGGTCGCTGACCGCTGCGATGTCGCTCGGCCCAGGAAGAACACCAAGCAGTAGCTGCAAAGAGTTGCCTTGGTGGGCAATGAATGTATGAGCGGCCGAACTCAAGCACAGGACTCACGATGTGCCGAGACGCAACCACTGCTGCCGTGAGCCACGCCGCCGACGCCCGAATCAAGCGTTGCTAACGCTCGGGACGCCAGTAGGCCACCCGCTATTCCGACCGCCTTGCGAGGAGGAGGCAAACCATCCGACGACCCGCAGCGGGAACCCTGGACCGTGCTATCGCCTGACCACACTGCACCAGACGGCCAGAGGAAAGGACCGCTGCTTGCGTACCGAGGTCATGGACGCTGGGGAGAGCGCTGTCTTGCTTGAAAGGGCAAGCATTGGCCTGAATGCGAGAAGAGAAGTGTGAAGTAAGACGTAAGATACTGTAACGTTTCTCGTGGTGAATTAAAACCAACAAAATATTTCTTAAACAATTACGTTTATTCGAGTACAATTATACACTAAAATCTACTTGGTCTATTTACAGATATATTACACTTAATTATTTACACTGTTACACACGACTCCGTTCTCTTGATTTATTTACACAGTTCACTTCTTACACACTATTTATTTAAACAGTTCTCTTCTTCTACAGTATCAGTCAGTCCATGCACTGTCCACGGTCCACTGCACTTGACCCCAATTCCCTGCACAGACCACAATTCCCCTGCGCAGACCACAATTCCTTGCGCAGACCACACTTCACTGTGCACACCAGGGTCCACTGCACTGCTGTTTACCGCGATGCCCACTTCACAGCTCAGCTTCCACTGCAGACTTTAAACTGCTGACTGCTGTTTCCCCACTGCACCACTGCTTACCGCGATGCACCCTTCACAGCTCAGCTTCCACTGCAGACTTCAGACTGCTGACTGCTGTTCAACCACTGCACCATTCTTCACCGCAATGCACACTTCCCAGCACAGCTTCCACTTCGGACACACTGACGGACTGACGTCTTACTGCTCACTACTGACTTCCTTCTGTTGACTTCTGACTGACTTCTGCTAAAACTAACTCGCGGCCGCCGGCAGCGGCGCATTTATACCTGCCCGGCGCGTGTCCCCAGGCACCCGGCACATTCGCGGCGTTTCTCCGCGGCTCGCGGATTGTCCGGAACCGTCTAGTTCGGGGGGAAGGGAAGGGGCGGCGGCAGATGACGCAATCCACGCGCAGCGACTTCTGCAGGTGATGCAATGTTCGTTACATTGCCCCCTCCTTAGATGCGATCCGTCCCGGATCGCGTTTAGTGAAATAATGCAGATATTGTTCGCGTAATTCAAGCAGAGTTTTCCCAAGATTCTGAAGGTGGCCTTGCGATGTGACTTTCTTTTTGTGATTACAAAATACACATCTTTACTCACGTCGCGGAGAAGCAGGTCATTCCCAATATCCGGTCGCAGGTTCTCCAATTCTTCCATTCTCTTGTATTTTCTTCCGAATACAGCAGCAACACCTCTGGTCATATCCAGATCCTGGGCAACACAATGCGCTAATGAATATTTCTGGCGTACCGTAAACAGATCCTGTTGCACCTCCATTGCCACACTACAACGCGCCATATCATTCCCGGCATTATGAGACATAAACTCGTCAAAAGTGAACATTTTCATGCCCAACTCACAAACTCCTGTGGTGTCTTCTCCGTCATTTTCATTACCTCCCGCGCACGGGGCCAGCCGACTGGAATGGATGACCCGCGTGTTTTCATACCGGGACCTTTCAATTCGGTAGACAAAATCATTTCTCCTCTTCTGGGAGCCATCTTCATTTTCTACCACTCGTTTAAAAACTTCTTTTTCTACTTCTGCGTTTTCTTTTGCTGCTTCTTCTTCTTCTTTTGCTGCTTCTTCTTCTTCTTCTTTTGCTGCTTCTTCTTCTTCTTCTTTTGCTGCTGCTTCTTCTTCTTCTTCTTCTTTTGCTGCTGCTTCTTCTTCTTCTTCTTCTTTTGCTGCTGCTTCTTCTTCTTCTTCTTTTGCTTCTTCTTCTTCTTCTTTTGCTGCTGCTTCTTCTTCTTCTTTTGCTGCTGCTTCTTCTTCTTCTTTTGCTGCTGCTTCTTCTTCTTCTTCTTCTTTTGCTGCTGCTTCTTCTTCTTCTTCTTTTGCTGCTTCTTCTTCTTCTTCTTCTTTTGCTGCTGCTTCTTCTTCTTCTTCTTTTGCTTCTTCTTCTTCTTCTTCTTCTTCTTCTTTTGCTGCTGCTTCTTCTTCTTCTTCTTTTGCTGCTGCTTCTTCTTCTTCTTTTGCTGCTGCTTCTTCTTCTTCTTTTGCTGCTGCTGCTTCTTCTTCTTTTGCTGCTACTTCTTCTTCTTCTTCTTTTGCTGCCGCTTCTTCTTCTTCTTTTGCTGCCACTTCTTCTTCTTTTGCTGCCGCTTCTTCTTTCGCTGCCGCTTCTTCTTTCGCTGCCGCTTCTTCTTTCGCTGCCGCTTCTTCTTTCGCTGCCGCTTCTTCTTTCGCTGCCGCTTCTTCTTCCGCTGCCGCTTCTTCTTTCGCTGCCGCTTCTTCTCTCGCTGCCGCTTCCTCTTTCGCTGCCGCTTCTTCTTTCGCTGCTGCTTCTTCTTTCGCTGCTGCTTCTTCTTTCGCTGCCGCTTCTTCTTTCGCTGCCGCTTCTTCTTTCGCTGCCGCTTCTTCTTTCGCTGCCGCTTCTTCTTTCGCTGCCGCTTCTTCTTTCGCTGCTGCTTCTTCTTTCGCTGCTGCTTCTTCTTTCGCTGCTTCTTCTTCTTTCGCTGCTGCTTCTAGTGAATTTAGTAATTTTTCCTCGCTCTTCAGAAATTTCTCTTCAATTTTGTCAACTTTCTCTTCGTTCTTTAAAATTATCTCCTCGATTTCTTCTCTAACCAATGTATTATTCGGCGTTATTTGTTGTTCCAGGTTTTCTGACACCTTTTCTTCCGAAATTCTGGAATTTTCTGTCAGTTTTTCTTCTGACGTTGTGTCAGCTATCTTCCATTTTTTTCGCACTTCTGCTACGAATGCTCGGACACAGATACCCTCGAAATATATGTCGAAGCGAAAACTCTCTGGATCATCTCCTGCTGCCTTCAACGCGTTAGCAAGGCGTTCTTGTAATATTGCTTTCGTTCCAGTGGTCTCCAGATCCCTGTCTTCTAACTCCATCTTCAACTCTGTTACTTTCAGTTCCCGTAAGGATTTTGTGAACTCCATTTTCATTAAGGTTTTAATTCACCACACGTTATACTGATTTAAACACACACCCCACACACCTGACACCAATTGTAACGTTTCTCGTGGTGAATTAAAACCAACAAAATATTTCTTAAACAATTACGTTTATTCGAGTACAATTATACACTAAAATCTACTTGGTCTATTTACAGATATATTACACTTAATTATTTACACTGTTACACACGACTCCGTTCTCTTGATTTATTTACACAGTTCACTTCTTACACACTATTTATTTAAACAGTTCTCTTCTTCTACAGTATCAGTCAGTCCATGCACTGTCCACGGTCCACTGCACTTGACCCCAATTCCCTGCACAGACCACAATTCCCCTGCGCAGACCACAATTCCTTGCGCAGACCACACTTCACTGCGCACACCAGGGTCCACTGCACTGCTGTTTACCGCGATGCCCACTTCACAGCTCAGCTTCCACTGCAGACTTTAAACTGCTGACTGCTGTTTCCCCACTGCACCACTGCTTACCGCGATGCACCCTTCACAGCTCAGCTTCCACTGCAGACTTCAGACTGCTGACTGCTGTTCAACCACTGCACCATTCTTCACCGCAATGCACACTTCCCAGCACAGCTTCCACTTCGGACACACTGACGGACTGACGTCTTACTGCTCACTACTGACTTCCTTCTGTTGACTTCTGACTGACTTCTGCTAAAACTAACTCGCGGCCGCCGGCAGCGGCGCATTTATACCTGCCCGGCGCGTGTCCCCAGGCACCCGGCACATTCGCGGCGTTTCTCCGCGGCTCGCGGATTGTCCGGAACCGTCTAGTTCGGGGGGAAGGGAAGGGGCGGCGGCAGATGACGCAATCCACGCGCAGCGACTTCTGCAGGTGATGCAATGTTCGTTACAATACGTTAACCTAGCTTTAAGAGAAAGACCTGTTTGTAACGAGAGGCCTCACCTCAGTCATAGAATGGTTATTATATCCACTTGAAAAAGGCAGTCATGTGTTTCAATGCACTTGAGCATGAGAAAAAGTCCTATCATGCATGCATCCTATCAGAACCTACAACTTAGCAGCTGGGGCTACGCTGGATCAGGCAAATAGGTAATCAGGTGAGTCGGGTCAGCCATGGGGTTACACAACTAAGGAAAACGCTTTTTTCCTATTTGTGTCTTCTGGTGGCATAATAGGTGTTGCTCCAATCTACGAACATACTCCGCACATTCCTCTGTCTCCCGTTGGAAACTGGGAACGCCTACTGACCGCTTCTGTTAACATAGCCAGCTGCTGCGCATGCGGCTCCACCTGCTGTCGGAAATTTTCCTTCTGCCGACGCTGCTACTGTTGGTCTTTTTGCCTTGCTGACGCTGCTGCTTTTGGTATGTTTCTTTCTGCTGACGCTGCTGTTGGTATTTTACTTCCTGCTGACGCTGCTGCTGTTCGTGTAGCTGAATTTGTAGCTGCTGTTGCTGGATTTGTTGCTGCATTACCACTATTATTTTTCCCATCTGTTTGCCGGCCTCCATCTTGTTTACCTCGTCACTAGTTTTGTTGCGACCAAAAAAGGCAAAGTTCATAAAATTGTTTTTATTCGTACTTGTAGAATTCAGAGCATACCATAGACGAGCAAATGTTTACAAAATAGCCGGGAGATATACCAGGGACGTGACAGATCACTATAGAAGTCCAGAAGAACTTTCAAAAACTAATGTCGTGGTTTAAAAATGTCCAAGAGAAAGGACCGTAGCACCAATGCGTTGTCGTCGCTTATATCACTTATCACTGCTTCACACTTCACTTGTCGCACTTCGCCGGGATAACTCGATCTGCTGGCCCCTACCGGCGGGGGCCGCTTTATACCCCCTCCGGGCTCAAGGTTCGCCGACTAGCCCTACCGTCTGGCGCGCTGACTGAAGCGTAACGTTTTCCCCAGCTGCTTCTCGGGCGACCTCTTTCGTGAGCTGTTACTTGGTGTCCATATCTCTCTCCAATATTTATTCACGTCTTGAGCGTCTGGCACATCACCTCGCTTCGGTCCTTGAACATCTGAATAGAGTGGTAAAACTGTTTTTCATTTTTCGTTTTTCATTTGTTTCGAAGAGTTTATTTTGATCCTTATAGTGATTACTTTCTTACCATGTTACTCTGTACAACACGTATTCCTTTGCGTTGAGCAAGTAACGTAATGATTGTCTGGATTTCTTCATTTTCGTATTTGAACATGATTTTCTCTATATTTTAATTTCGGCACTGCAGTTGTCTTTGAGTGCTTCAGTCTGTCTACCAATACTCTTAAGCCGAGTTTCAATTTGGTATTGGAGTCGCCGTTCCCAAGGAAGCTGCACAGACTGAACGTGTTTTTATGAGTCGTTAAAATTAGCTTCTGCCTTTAAGTACTGTAACAGCACCTATGACACAAAGTTATGTAGTAATTCTTTATCGTTCATATTCTCAGTTCCATCCATGAGTATCCTATCGACGTCCCTCAAAATGAGATTTGTTTTAGCTTTTTTAGTTTTTGCATTTTCGGACTTGAAAAGGGTCATTCCCATAAAAATTACTATTACTCCCAATGTTGTCTGACCAAGTTCTCTAGTTTATTATTTTCAAATGGCGGTGTTTCGCTGAGGTTGATTCTCGTGATTAAAACAAATTAAATCTGTTAGAGTTTTATTTTCTTCCGTTGCCAATTGATGCAGATCCAACTCTTGTTTGATTTTTGATATTTGATGAAGATTTGATTTTGAATATTTAGGATTCTGGAGGCGCTTGTTAACTAGTATAGAACATGTCTTGACTAGTATAGAACTGTTCTAAGGAAAGTTTGTAGGGGTTTTTGAGTTTTAGGGTGTGTTTGAGTGAGCATTTGCCAATAACCATGTGGGAAAATGGTTCCCTGCAAGCTGTTAAGTCGGATTCCAGTTTCGTTATTTTGAGGAAGCAGTAAGCAATGGATTTATTTATTTATTTATTTTATTTATTCAGTCCATTTCATTTTCTGTCTTAGCTTGGCAGCAAGAATGGCCATTGGCTGAGTTTCCATTCAAACATCGATTGATAATACTTCTGGAAATGTGGAGTGTTGGCTTTTCCACAGGTGGTAAGCTGTAGAGCCTTCGGGTGTCCCCGGCAGGTGTCATCCTGCCACCATCGGTTCGCATACTGTCTCTTCCAGCGATGGCTCCAGAGATGCCATGTCGTTCCAGAGGTAGCATGGCGCTCCCCAGGCAGCGGTTCTTTTCCGAGGCTTCTCAAATGTCTTTTTTCGTCAGATATGGGTGTGCCTTTTATACCTACGGCTAGTTATTATTGGCCATTGTTCTGATCTCCTATTTTAATCGACATAGCCCAATTTCGTGGTTTGAGATGTGGCTTGAGCTGTGCTCTGACGTATGGTTGGTCTTTGGAAACGAGAAGTGAATATGGAAAGGGAAAATAGGGTACAGAAAATTTTCCAGATAGAAAATGGCTAGGGTGTAGGTCACGGAAGAAAGTGAGCTACTAGATCCTCCCACTCAATCCCGCTGCAAGGGGGAGGGTGGACTATGAAAGGAATGTCTAGGTTAGAACAGCGGTCAGCGCCTCCTTGTAGGTAGAGGAAACCGGGCTGGTTGCGCATCCCCTACTCACCGACTGGGTACTGCGGGCGATGGGGTCGCAAAGTCTCTAAGACTTTTATTATAATTAATTATCCTCTAAATCACGAATAAAGATGTTGTGCGTCGGCTGAATATATAATCTACTACAAATTGCAATAAGCTACCTAAGGAGCAGATCTAGGGTCTGTCAGTGCCTCTACAATACATTGCGCAAAGTGTGGGTTGTTCCAAATAAAGCAATTTCTTGCACTTACGTCTTTTGAATGATCTGGGAGTTAAGCCATGTTCCTACACAAATTTTGTGGAACAAATCCCAGATCCCCGCTAAATATCGGTACGACCTCTGCATTTATGCTCCACATTTGGCTGATCTCGATTTCCAAACTCGTATATTTAATACAATTCTCTGCCTCCTTGGTTACGACGTTTTCATGGCAAGGCACAGCCACATCTACAAGTAGATACGATTTTTCTCCAATTATTATTATTATTATTATTATTATTATTATTATTATTATTATTATTATTATTATTATTATTATTGCTCCCTTTATTCACAGTTTCCTTCTGGTATTGTACTATGGGTATAATCTCGACATGTGTCAGAGTCCATTCTTCCCTCACAATGTAGACCAGTTCTCTACATATTTTCAACTTCATGTGGTAGGTTGTCATTAGTTATTAGTTGTCATGTTGTTATTAGTTTTTACGAAAGCGAAGTTTATAAACCAGATCCTCTTGATTATCTTATTCCAGATGGTGATAATGATGATTAGGATTTAAGAGAGATGGTGATGATGATGCTTAAGGTTTAACAGCTAAGGTCATTGGCATTCGTATCAAATAATTTTAAGAGCAGTTCGTACTGTAGCAGTAACAGACTAAAACATTCTTAATGGAAAGTAAAATGTGAGAAAATCTGAAAATGAACGTATTCAATTATAAAAAAGGGTTTGGCAGAAAAGAGCCAGAAACACTGTAAAATCTCCAACTAAAAGACAAATAAATGGCATATTCCTCTTCTCTCAGATTATGCTGTAAATGTCAGTCTCTCGTAAAAAGCTAAAACTCTTGCAGAGAGAAGATTCGTCATTTCAAAGTACCTGTGCTAGAAAGCTAGTAAGATGTTTTCAGTGTCTATCTCTTACCTTAGAACAGCGCAGGAGAACATACTCCACCGTAAGATCCGTCTCGCAAGTGTCGCAAGTAGGGGGTGGGTCACCGCGCAGATATCCGTAAGAAAAATGGCAGAGACTAATCCGAAGGCGTGTCAGAATTATCTCCTCGCGCCTTGACCCACGAGATGAAGAGAACTAAGGCTTTATGGAATCATTAATTCTCGTGAGTTTAAAATCTGAGTTCTGCCACTCTGTTTCCCATGCGCTAAGAATACAGCGTTTGATAAACAGCTTGGTATTGCATGTTGGGACTGTGAGGAGGTCCACCTACGTTTTCTTTGTGGCGCGTTTTGCTGCCTGGTATGCAGTTCCGTTTCCTATTACGCCAACGTAACCAGGGATCCAACTAAAAACCAAATTATAACTACGTACCAGTAAATTATGGATTTGGTGTTGGATGATCATTGTCAGAGGGTCAAAGAAACGATGCAAGAAATGGATTCGAGAGAGCTTTTTGAATCACTGCAGATCACAGCTTATTTTAATGGCATTGATTCAGTGAATTTAAGAGCATATACGAGAGCATATTTTTTTGCAGTATAGAGCTGCATGAAGTCTACTCAAAGACTCTGCTTGGCGCTGTGGCAGTAGAAAAAAACACACTACAATACCATTTTGGGACGAACCATCAGTGTAAATGAAGTTATAGCCGGGGAACATGGATTTCGGCTTCTGGAATTCCGCCAGAAATATACTGGGGGAGGTGAGGGGTTTGGCAAGTGAGATAATCTCACGTCTACTTTAGGTCGGACAAGCTTCCAAGGGGGAACAAGACTACGGGTGGGGGGATTGTCGGGAATTGGGAGCTTCATATCGGGTTTCTGCAAGTGCGTATAGAGACGGACGGCGGAGGATAGGGTAACGATAATCTGAGTGCATACGATGTCCTGTGGCTTGGACGAAGAACTGCTTGGCGCGAAAGAGTGTGCTCTGACGTAGGAGCCGGTTAAAATATCTCGCTTCAAGAATGGTTCATCAGCCTCAGCCAAGAGGCATTCAATGTGACTCGTGCGGTAGGCGCCTGCGCTGGTCCATACACCGTCATTGTATATGGTATTCAATGACCGGAGGGTCGATGGGAACGCTGACCCATAAACAATACACCCATAATCTAATATAGGACGGATGATAGTCCTATATAGGTGCAAAAAACATACTCTGTCTGCGCCCCATGATCTACCAGTAAGAGTGCGAAAAAAGTTCAATGGAAATACACGGTGGCTCTTCAAGTTTTAAATGTGCTTTCACCATGTTTAACTCTTGTCGAATGTCAGGCCAGGGATAGTGGCATATTCGACGAAGTTTGTTGAGGACAATCTGTAACTGCCTTTTAATAACTTGTATGCTCTTCGAGGAGCATAATATAGCAAAGTCTTCAACGAAGAACTATGCTTTCACAGGCTCTCGAATTATTGATAACAATGGCAGTGTGACATTCGGAATGAATTCCTGGGGAACACCGTTTTCTAACTGGTGGCTTGAAGATAACGTGTCACAAAGGCGGACGCAGAAAGATCTTGATGAAAGGTAATCTACAAGAAACGAAGGGAGCCGCTCCCTAAGGCCCCAAGGTGCGAAGAATGCCGTACCTCCAGACGATGTTATACGCTTTCTCTATATCTAAAATTACCACCAGTTTTTGTCGTAGCTCGAAAGAAGTGGAGATATGAGGGGCAAGGGAGATTAAGTGGTTCATATTTGACCTGTGCTTCCGGAAACCACACTGAAAAGGTGTAAGTAGATTCCTTTGCTCCAGAAGACAGATCAGACGTTTGTTTACCATCCTCTCAAAAAGCTTCTACATACAGCTTGTGAGCGAGATTGGGCGGTAACTTAAAGGAATTGTTCTGTCCTTTCCTTCTTTAGGAATTGGAATAACAATGGCTTAACGCCAATTTATTGGTAAGGAATATTCATCCTAAATCAGGTTGAAAATGCGGAGGAGAAAAGAACGAGCAATTTCCGTTAGCTTGTTTAAACATTTGATTATGTATTTGGTCTGGTTCTGGAACAGAATATTTCGCGAATCAAAATATTTCCATTTAACACAAGCCCTGAGACAGACGGTTTAGGAAGTCTTCCACTGATCTGTCGAACCTTTCTCCACACTAATTTAAATGGTGTACGGCAAGAGAGAGTTCAAATATAAACCCTCCTGGACGCGACCTTACTTTTCCGTATGGTCAATCTAGCTCTGGCGCATGATCTTTTATAATTGATCATATTATCCATGTTTGGGAACCTAAGCTTTGGCAGTGCCCGCTTCCGATCACTCACCGCGGTGGCACAGTCAGCATTCCTCCATGACACGAAAGGATGTCGTGGGCGACCCGACGACTTCGGCATGGTAAATGAAGCCGCATAACGAACGGCATCAGTAAAATGGGCAACCATTGCATCGATATCTTTTGGTCAGCTTTCCGTATCTTTTTATCGAATGTTTCCCACTCAGCTCTGTGGGTTAGCCAGCGAGGAGGACGGGCAACGTTTAGGTTGGAAGCATAGAAATTGACCAGAATGGTCAATCTACCATGCAAGATGCTAAACACAGTCCACTAAAATATTGTGAAAAGATTTAGACTGTAGAGGGTCATATCAACTGAGAAGAAAGTATTTGAAGTCATGGAAAAATATGTGCTTTCGCCAGTATTCAGAAGAATTATGTTCTGGTGGACAATATTTTTTTCAAATATATTGCTTCTAAGAGAGGCCACTCCAGGAGGGGCATTTAAGTCTCCCACAAGGAGAGAGAAGGGGTGAGCAACTGATAAAATACGTTTTGTGACATTGCAAATTGTTATCGATATTGTGAGGAAGTTCGCACGAACGCAAAATGTCTGAAAAGTGGCTTATTCGTCTTATTCTTTGGGCTCGAGGGAGACCGTTACAAATGTAGCGTCTCCGCCATGGGCCAGAAGACATCAATGTCTTCCCTGTACCAAAAAAAACACGAAGAGAGAGGGAATGTTCAGGAAGGAGATGTGTTTCCTGCAGGCAGATAACGATGGGTCCACACAGAGACATCTTTAATTCGTCTAGATGAGAGTGAAAGCAATTGATGTTCCACGAGAGGAGAGCCATAATTTCTAGGTGCTAAGTTTCTTTGCTTCTGGGGAGTTATGTGTCGGGTTTATTTTTCTTCTTTTTCCTTATCTGTTGAAGAGTTATGCACGAGATCAAGTCGGGCTACTCATTCCCTGCAGAGTCGTCGTGACTACTTGCATTTTTAGAAGACCTCAGTCTTTTGATACTGGCTATATGGATTTAGAAATAAGGCCATTGGCCTCGGTTTCTAATTTGATACCATTGTGTGATTGTTGAAACGTTTACAGTTTTCATTTTCTTCATTGTTTGTTAGGGCAAGGTATCTGGTATCTCTGCCAAAGTCTTCAAAAGACACCTGTCAGGCAGCATCGCGCACAGAAGTTTCGGTGTCTGGGTTTTGTAATTTGATATCTTCTGCTGTTTCCCCACAGTGTCAGCGAAACTTTGACTCATATTTACAGGGTTGTCGACCTCGTGCTTCAGGAAAGGAAATTTTTTCTGAGACCCGGATCTTCTGGCACCTTGGATAGCACTTCGGATAGTTACACGATTCTTTTCCACAGTTTACGTGCACTGTGACACTCATGATACGGGGCTGCGTTTAGCCGAGCCTAACGCAGAGCAGAATATTTGGCACATACTGCCTGACCCAGAGATTGTAGTAGCTACACGATATTCTCTCTGGCAGAGATGGGCAGTCGACTTTCAGTATCAGCGTTGAGGTAGGAGTGTGTACCCCATTCACTCTCCGCGGATCCGTCACACATTCAGGCTGAAAAAGGCTTTCAGGTCTTCATCCGGTTCTGATGAGAAATCGTTATGATTCACCACACCCTTGCAAAGGTTTAAGCTTGGGTGGGTGAACACATGCACAAGGAGGCCGCTTATTTTTTAGATCCGAGATTTTCTGTATCTTCTCGTCAGTAGAGCATTCGAAAATAATTGTGCCGTTCTTCTGTCGTATCACCGCCTGAAACTTACCATTTTTTCTTTTTCTCTGGTGAGTTAAATAACACTTACACTCTTCATTTTCGCGCCCTCCTCACTACATAACATGACATGAAAAGGTGCTTTGTTGGTCTATCCGACTCATTGCAAAAAAAAAAAATATCCAGATTGATAGTTTCACCTACATTACTCCTCTTCCTTGCGGAAGAGAGCGGGGGGAAAGTTTGGTATACATGGAGAGTATTGGTATTGTGGTGAGTTTTCGTTGGCATTTCCAATGAAATAATTATATAAGTCGTCATTGCAAACAATATTATTTATTAAAATAGCAGCCTTCGATGTCTAAGCCATCATCAGTTTTCTGCTGTATGGAAGCCTCAAATACGACTTACCGACTTACCGACTTATCCACTTCGACGGGTCCAGATGGTCATATCCAATCTATTGTGATGGACTGTTTTATCCGTCAGAATGCTGAGGTCCCAATATAATTTGTAGGTCTAATTCTCTATGAACGTTTGTGATTGGTACTGATAGTATGGTGCATCCTACAGGATGCCATACATCTAAGCAAGTTTGGCATGGATAATTCGTCCAAAATTGTCATGCCTCACTTTACTTTCAGTGGGTGCTGGCATTCTACAGCCTGCTAATATGGTCTGTATTGTTTCAGGGCCTTGGCCACATATTTGTGCCACATTTTTAGTTGCTATTTCTTCATCCTGTATTGCCACTATAAGCCCTTCAGTCTCTGGGTATAAGTACGCTACAGTGAGCCATGTGTACAACATGTCAGCGTCTTCAGTTTGATTTGCTCTTACTGCTGGGTACACACCGTGGAGTGATTTCTGCTTCTATTTGTTTATTTCGTTGTCCCAAAATTGTTGCAGATTCACGTTATGTCTAAGTTTGAGAATAGTGTAGGGGTAAAATCATGATATCGTAAAGTTGCGATGTCATGGCTTTATTTCTGAAACAATGTCTCTAGGACTTAATTTGTTCGATATGCAAATTTGAGAGACGAATAATATCCCGTCCCCCTTCCTTTTTTGGCAGTGTGGCCCGATAAGTACAGCCTCTGATATTATGATATATGAAATGAGTCATTTGTACTCTAATGGATCTTTCTATGACCTCAATAACTGCCTTAGATGTCTTTGATGATACCCATCGTGGATGTAAGCACAGGTATTGTAAAGCTATTAATACCCGCAGTGAGATTCCTTGGATTGAGAAAGGATTTCAAAATTACCTTTAATCGACGTTCAAACTCTATCTTCTGTTCTTGTTTGAATTGTGTGTGGACTATAATTATATTTTGTTGGCTGCCAAGATATTTGTAGAAGTCGTTTAGGTTTATTGCTGTTATGGTCTCTTTAGACAAGGCCTTATACTTAACATTGCCGGTGAGTTTGCCCTTTTTTATGCTTTGGAATTTGCATTTGTCAATTCCCCGTTACATTCCCGTATCGATAGGAACTTTCTCAGTTATTTCCAATGGCTTTTCCAGTCCATGTTCTGAATAGGAGTACAAATTTATATCATCCATATACACGCGATATGTTATTTTACAGTTTCCCAATCCTGATCCATTTATGTCATAAGTTAAAAATGACTCCATTGCAAGGCAAAACTAGTAAAGTCTGAAACTGTCGCCTTGGAAAATTCCAGCAAGTCTCGCAACGGGTGATGCGAAGATATATCCGAACGATATTTTCATTCATTTCGTTGAGCTTTATTTCGTCTGCTTGAGTGGTCCGGTTGTAATGTCCGGATACACTGTCAGCAGGTGCTATAGACTGGTCTTATGTGCTGCTTTCGTCGGCTGTAATAAATTCGGGTATCCCGGTGTGTGCCCACCTGTTCAACATCACACCACTAGCAGTTTCCATGCTGTCACAGACAGCGCTTGCTCCAACTGCGCCCATATCAAAATTGGTTACTGCCATTGTCATTGCTCTTTTAGCCACCACAGTTTCGCTTCTTCGTCTCCCACGGAGCTGAACGTTTTGTATACTCGAGGGTAGGGTTGAACTTGGGGAGATGAGGAGTCGTAATAGGAAGAAGGTGTGCTTGGTTATGGGTAGGAACAGAAAGGATTATTTTAGGATATGTATATCTGGTATTGAAAGAAATGGCGGAGGGACCTGTCTTTGAAGGATGGACCCATTTATTCAGGTGGGAACTGTGGATAGCTACTCCGGTTAGTCGCCTCTTACAACAGAGAGAGATCATGTGGCGATATTTTACAAAACCCCCGAAACACCACACGAGGATTATTATTATTATTATTATTATTATTATTATTATTATTATTATTATTATTATTATTATTATTATTATTATTATTATTATGTGATTCTCTCTGTGGATAAAATATCAGGATTGAAGTAACCGTACGGGATTTTTCCAAGGAACTGTTCTTTTCAGTGTCGGGGTAGGATTATATGTATTAGAATACGAAATACACTATTGTTGAGGATCTTTGTGACTATTGCGCATGTGTTGAGGATGACAACTTTCTGTCTTTGCCATGGTCAACTGTCGTAGACATGTAAAGTTATTGGGATGACACTAATTGCGGCACAATGATGGATATCGAATCATCTTTCTCCATTTTCCGCTGTTATTTTATTTCCATTCCAAAATCAGTGAACTTGGAAACCTTTTCGGTGTGAGAGATCTGAAGAATGTGTGTATTTGGGATTGCGATATTTATTAAGTAAGTAATTTTGTTGGTTTTATCAATTAGCGTAATGTGTTGCCTGTTGTGTGCTATCGTCTTGTCTGTAATTATGTTTCTGTTTCAATATAGCTTGCAAGCAGGATTTTCCACTACAGTTGTTGGTGTGTACTTGTAATATGCCCACTTGTTTTCCAGAAGCTTATTGTTTATCGCAATCCTTTGGTGAAGAATTTTGGTTACTTGGTCTTGTCTGTGTTTGCGATCAGTTTGGGCTATGGTTTTGCAGCCGGATGAAATATGCTGAATTGTCTCGCTTGAGAGATAACACATATATAAATAATTTTCCAGAGTTGAATCTGTATGGATGTATTTCTTGTGTTGATGACCTGATCCTGGACTGCCTTCATGAGTCCTTCGGTTTCGGTAAACAAGTCGCCGCTTCCAAGTTGACATGGGACTGTTCCAGATCGTGGCGATATCTTTCATGGTATATTTTCTGTTTCCAGGACTGGTATTTATCAGGTGCTTCAGTTTCAAAATTAAATGAATCATTATCATAGTGGTGCAAGTTTAGTGGCGAGAGTTAGCTATTTTCATCGAAGTTGAGTCTCTGTTGTTGTGTATAATTTTAAATCATCCATGTACATTAAATGTGAAAGCTTGAGCTGTGTCATTTTGTTACTTTTGATGTTACCCATAGTTGCTATTACTTAATCTGGTTGATTGAGGATTCAATGCTAGACAGAAGCAAAGCGGACTGAGAGAATCTCTCTGGTAGATGCCTCCCCTAATGGTAATGGGATCTGTTGCTACGTATTTGTCTTGTGAGACGAGCGTTACTGCCCTTTTCCAAGTTCACATCGTGTATTCAAGACATGTGTCCACGGATGGGTGAATTTTGTATATTTTGAGAAATTTCAAAAGTCGGGGTGGAGAACTGAATCAAATGCCTTGCCTTGTCAATATTATATATTTCTACGATCTTTGCGCGCCTGTTTCAGTGCTACAGAATCAATCAGACGGTGTTTTTTGCACCCATGGGAGTGTTGTCTGCATCCTTTTTGCTGTTCAGCTATAGCTTCGTTCATGTCACAATGTCCATATATCTTGTCTGCTAAACATTACGTCAGTATTTTGGAGATTGTAGGTAGGCAAGTGATCGGTCTGTTTTTGGATTGAATTGCAGTGTCCTAGTATTTTGATTTCGTGCAAGTAATTTCCTGCGTGAGATAAGATGGCATTGTCTCTGGATGCTACACAAAATTTGTCAGATGTTTTGCTAGCAGCGTGTGTGTACATGTGAATTTTTGTACCAATAGTTGTGAACGTTATCAACACCTGTTATTATGGATCCCTGTGGTACAGGTGATAGTTTCCGCTGTAAAACCTGTAAATTCCATCTGTTTCATATCTTTGCAACGCGTTTCCTCTTCAGCTATCGATGAAGCATTATTGTCATGATGAAGATATGTAGACTAGAGTAACGGCCAATAAGTTTCTATTTCATCTTTAGTCGGTTTTCCATTATGTGTGGCTGAATGCTTTCTTTCCCTAAGGGTTTTGTAGAATATCTTCTCATTGATGTGAAAATGAGTGTTATGTTTTCTGCGCGCTGCACACTCCTTGTAACGCCGTAGACGTTGGCAATATGCACTGAGATTTTGTTGCAAAACGTCACTGTGTTTATCTCCATGTTGGTTATAGCTTTCATGTTTTCTATGCGGTTTGATTTTCTTGAAGATACTCGCAGCTTGTTTAGCTATGTTCTTGCTCCTGTTACCTTGTGTGTATTGTATTAGTCTCTCCCATAATGTTAGTTATCTTATTATCTACACGTTGTTCCCATTTTGCTTCTTTTGTACCTTTCTGCCCTGTGCGCGTTCTTTGGTGTGTGGTGTGGGAGCCGTTAGATCTGTCAGTTGTTACTGCACCACAATAAACAGCCGTGTGGACATCTGTAAAGTTGGAACAATGTATTATTATTATTATTATTATTATTATTATTATATTATTTCTAGTAGTAGTAGTAGTAGTAGTAGTAGTAGTAGTGGTAGTAGTAGCACATCTTAATACGTCACATTGCCTGATTCCCCTTCCGTCGTGATTAATCTGATGAGCGTGCTCTTTTGAGCTACATCGTCGGCATTGCCCACTAGTTCAGTATCTGTCGGCATTTCTGTTTCTCGTATAGTATAGTATATTTCTAGACAGTCATATAAGACGTTCCACAAGTGTGGTCCTAAAATTGATCCCTAAGATGCTCCGCCGCTCAGTGTCTTTTTTCGCTGTCCTTGCTCCGTATCGTATATCAAGATGCGATCCTTCAGATAATCCCGTATGACTCTCATCAGATACTCCGGAACTTTGAATTTCGTCTGTAATGCAGTCAACATATCGTCCCACCTGGCTGAGTTGACATGTTTCATGTCAAGCAGGACGAGATGTGTGATTACTCGTAAGTGGTGGTTTTCTGTCTGCGCTGAGTCAGCTGCTTCGATCACATGCATGTACTGCAAGAATGATGGAGCGTCTTTTTCGGATGCCATACTACCGTTGTGACCTCCTATCGCTTCTATTGCAGAGTGTATTCGAGGTTGGAGTAGCTTTTCGAACACTTTTCCTGCCGTGTCATAGAGGCCGATCTGCACTACCCGTGTTATTTCCTCCCTCTCCTTTGCTGATAAGTACAAGGCAATACGGTTTTCCACCGACTTCTCGAAACAGCATGTCTGAGACCCTCCTTGTACATATCAGGAATTAGTCTCGGGCACGCTTTAACTGCAGCCTTCATTGCCTCCGCCGGTAGTCTGTCAGGACCAGATGCTTTTCCACTGCTCAGTGATTGGGCGGCTTCGATTAGTTCTCCTTCAGTAAATAGGAGAACATGGACCCTCGTCGTGATCTTTTCTTTCCTCATGATCAGGGAAAAGGGTATCAAGTATCTCCTGAATAGTTACTGCGTCCATGATAGTGTTGGAGATGTAGACGATTTTTTTATTACAATTCTGTATCCAAGACCCCAAGGTTTGTTGTCCACTTCATTTATAGTCGCTCGCCATTTGCAAGTCTTGCTGTTTTCGATGACTTCTTTGAGGGCCTTTCTGGCATTTCGATGGTCAGTGGCAAATGTGTTGGCCTCCTCTCGGCCTCTGGCTTTGTGTGCCCTGCGTCTGAGTCGGAGAGAGTTTCTTCTGAGCTCCACTATTTCGTCGGTTCACCAGTGGGCTGGTTTCTTTCTTTTTTGTGATCATTTTTTGCAAATTGCCGCATCTCAAGCCTGTTCTATAAGTTGCATTGTAAGTGCTACTCATGTCTCTGCACTAGACTTATTTTTGCGCTGTTGGCATTTGGCAGCGACTTTTTCTACGCCATTGGTCATGACCTAGAAAAAAATGTTGATGTTCAGATTTGCGGCATTCCACCGTGCTGATTGCCGCCGTGCTGTTTGCCACCTGTCAGGAGTTTGTTTGAGTACATAGAACTCGATGTATTGATGATTATTTCCAGAGTATTCCTGCAATACTTGTCAGTTTTCAGTGCGCGCCGCTACACCTTCAGTGGCAAATGACATATACTGTATCGTTTCCTTGTACCCGGGGCGTCTAAAGATTGTACTTTTGCCAGTATTGAGAGCAAGAACACTTAGTCTCGCTGCTATTTCCATTATTTGTCGCTCTCTCGAGTTGGGTTGCGACATTACCCATTCTGCTTCGAAATCACTATTCATACTTCTGAGCTTATCCTATAGATTTTCTAACTTCTCCAGAAATTTTGCTATGTTTTCGTTCGGGGTGAAGTAGCAGCTCATAAATGTGAGTGATTTCGGCTATTCGCGCCCAAACAAACCCGTCTTCCCCATCATGAGCTTGTATCCTATGAGTACTCGCGTCCGATACTCAAATAGCTGCCGTGCCTTATTCGTCACTAAGACAGCCAGGAACGTCTCGATAAGTGTACTGTTCACTGAGTATTAGGACATCTGCAGCTAACTCGTTTCGGATTTGTGTTAGCAGGTCGTCTGCTGTACAACTCCAGTTCGTGTTTGCCTGGAGTTTACGGATCATGATCGTGCTTCTCTGTTCTTCTGCAGCGTTTGTTGATAAAAAAGGGCCCTTTGCAGATCTCGTGTCGTGTTCTCGTTCTTCTTTCTTGACGTTGTGCGCAGTGAACATCACGCAGCAAGCCGGTTGTGAGCAGAGTTCTGTTGTGTTCTTCGCTGCCACCGTTGTATCACAGCTTGCTTCTGTCAGGTGTTTTGCCAAATCGAGCCACGTGTCCATAGTCGGAGCGGCGGAAGCATAGCGGCGATGTTTTTTAATTTGAATCCGACATCTGGTCCAGCCAATATTGATTCTGGCCGTCTTCATCAGTATATTCGCGTCCTTTTCTATCATTTCCAGTATGGCCAGACATTGTCCTCTGGTATTCGGTTCCATCGGTCCCATGATGATGTCACCAATGGCGTCACTATCTACCTCTTTTGCAACCGCTGTTCTGATCTCTTCTTTTGTTGTCCCGGCGTACCGCTCTCTTATTAGAAGCGACTTCATTGGAGTCATGTTCCTAAATTTGCCGCTGTCCCCAACTGCATTTATCAATGCTTCGTTGAAGGCCTTGTTTTCTTCCAACATTTCGTTTTGAACTCGAGGAGTACCGCACCAGATTTCGTTTGGCGACGGTGCGAATCTCAGCGCAGTTCTCTGCAGGATTGACGTCGTTGCGAATGTATGTCACGATTTCCGCGATTGTCTTTCCTACCGTGGGTGTAATAATTACTGGTGCCCGGCGGTTCTCCTTGTTTTCTTTCAGTTCGGCGTGTCTTTTGCTGTTTCATCTGTGTCTGCAGTTCCCACTTCTTCTCTTCTATTTTTGGTCGATTTTGTAATAGCAGATATAGTAGCTGTAGTAGTAGTAGCAGTAGCAGTAGTGATAATAGTGGTAGCATAGAAGTAGCAGTAGCAGCAGCAGCAGTAGTTGTAGCAGTAATATTACCAGTAATAGTAGCAGTAGTAGTAGTAATATAAGTAGTGGTGGTAGTAGTAGTAGTAGCAGTAGTAGTTGTTGTGGTAGTAGTATTAGTGGTAGTAGTAGTAGCGGTAGTAGTAGCGCTGATAGTGGTAGTAGTAGTTGTAGTGGTAGTAGTGGTAGTAGTAGTGGTAGTAGTAGCAGCAGCAGTAGTAGTAGACGCAGTAGTTGTAGCAGTAGTAGCAGCAGTAATACTAGCAGTAGTTGCAGCAGTAGCAATGGACGCAGTAGTTGCAGCAGTAGCTGCAGCAGTAATACTAGCAGCAGTAGTAGTAGCAGTAGAAATGGAAGCAGTAGTTGCAGCAGTTTTAGCAGCAGTAATTGTACAACTGATAGTAGCAGTAGTAGTAATAGTAGTAGTAGTAGTAATAGTAGTAGTAGTAATAGTAGTAGTAGTAGTAGGTAAAATAATAAGGCATTCACTCTGGACAAGCATTGAAAAGAAAGGAATATCCATAAAACTAATAGTGGTGATGAACAGCTGTGACCAATGACCAGTCACAGGCATTTTATACTGCAATCCCCTGCTATATGTGAACCCACACACACTTTTTCCAGAGCACGGTTTTTCACCAACCCGGCTTACGCGAAGTTCGCATCTACTGTATGCTGTTGGGACTTCACACAACACACAGTGGTTTACTACAAATGAGGGTGTAGCATTCCCACAATGGCTTAGAGCCCAGATTTTTACTTGACCACAAAGAAAAAATTGGAAAAATCGTAAAAAGAATGATCTCAGTGGATAAGGTAATGGTAGGGGGATCGCAGGGATAAGGCAATGGTATATGAGAAAGGCAAAACCAAATTACCTAGGCACGATTTCATTATTAACAACCACAGTATAAAGCAGGTGAAAAGAAATACGTTAAAATTTACTGTTGACCCAGAAGTAATAGATTGTTTCGATTGAAACTAATGCACATCTCTCAATTTTTACACGCCTACAACTGAGGAGTAGAATAGTGTTATACTTATATAAAGAGAAATTTGCGGTGCTACAGAATGGCACAGATTAATTTTCTGCTGGCTATTCGGACTTGCTACATAATCATGCCGGCTGCCATCTATCACCGCCCAAAGTACATTTTTTTAAACTTTTCTTATTTTTTCTGTTTCCTAATAGGAAAACGGAAATATAATATTATGAATATTAAAGAACAGTATAACCTCGTCCTAAATGGCAATTTTCTACGAACAATTTGAAGTCGTTTTTTAAACAAATGGCGTTTAAGCGCTACTGTATATTCGAAATTTGAAGCTTTTTTCACACAACATTTTATGGTTTTCGAAAAACTTCATTTGAAGTCATTTGAGGCATTTAAAACATTTTAACTCACAAATACAATAGTGTTTACAAATTGCTGGAAATGTGCATATTAACGGCGTGAGAGATCTTAAAAAAATACAATTGTGCAATTTTTGAAAACAAAAAATACCCCAAAATGAACTTAACGTCATATGAAAGTGCAATTAGCACTACCCCTTCGAAAAGTTTCAAGAAAAATTTGTAGCCGTTTTTCAGAAAATGGCGTTTAAGCGTTTCTAAAAATGTGGAATTTTCAGCTAGTTTTCACAGAAAACGGTTGAGTTTTCGAAAAATTTTATGTGGCATTATTTAAAACACATGTACTGATAAATATAAATAATGTAAACAAATCTTCGCTAATGTAAATATTAATGACGTGAGTGACAAGTCAAAAAAACTACATTCTCGTTATTTAAAAAACAAACAAAAGAATAGAACAAAAATACCCCCTTTCCAAACACTCAATAAACCCACCGAAATTGGACATGCTCTCACTCATCTCAACACAATAATTCACACGAGAATACAATCGGCACAACTAAACAATAAACTATCCTTCAAAAAACCTAAAAATGAAGAGCTCCCATCCGAAATAGTTAAAGCTATCGAGATGAAAAACAAACCAGAAGACTGTGGGTCCATCTAAAATCTCCCAAACTTAGAAAATAACTAAATCTCATAACACACAGTCAAAAGTTTAATTAAAACTCACAACAATCACCTATATCATAACCCAGTACAATCACTCACCACCAAAAATAATACGCTGTAGCAGTTTACAAAAAATACTTAATAAAAAGACAATTATACCTACACTAAACACGGCGGCAGGCAAACCATACACCTCAATCCAGAAAGCTGAAGAGCTCAGATTACTCAAAACAAAGACGACTAAACCGCACGAAGAATACAACAAAAATAATAGACACCAGAACTAAACATCCTACGGCCCACACCCAAAAATACAATATGCATAAGAAATAAATATAATTGTAAAACAATTACCAAGTAGAAAAGCACCTGAACGTGATAACATAAATAATAACGTATTTAAAAACTTACCTCCACCCGCAATAGCACCAATATATACAACTCTTGTTTCAGAAATACCTACTTCCCCAAACAATGGAAACACGCAACAATCATCTCTGTTCCCAAACCTTGCAGAACCCAGACTGTTGCAAAGAAAATTGCAACAGTCTCAAATAGTTATTACCCTTGAAGCTTACTGCCCACATTAGGCAAAATATTTGAAAAAAATAATTTTAAAACCCAATTCTTACGTGCCACCAAAGCTTTCCTCCGTGAACAATTCGGCTTCACCGTCAATTCAAAATGTCAAAAAATATATCCTCACAGCACCAGCTCCTAAGAATCACAGAACACCTATACTCTTCAGTTCAGAAAAGGTTCATACAATAGGAATCTTTATCGACATAATCCAGGCTTTCGGCAGAACATGGCATCAGGGGCTACACAAAATATTAAAAATTGGAACCCCTCATTATATCATCTCAATTTTCCGCAGTTCTCTAACAGAACCTTTTCAGTAAATGTCAATAATCACCACTGAAACTCTAGGCAAATAAATGCAAGGCTCCCCCAAGGATCACCATTATCCTCCATTCTCTTTAATATCTACGTCACAGATTTACCATCAGTAAATTCAATAAAAATTGCCCACACTGAACTATTTTGACTCAGGACCCGATCTATACAAAATACGTAATACAATCAACTATACCTTCATCTAATCGATAGCTGGACCACTAAACTAAAAATTCAACTTAATCCATCGAAAACCGCTGCCAAAATATTTACTCTCAGACCATACACTTCTCTTACTCCCTTGAAACTAAACAACTAACCAATAATCTGGCATCGACAGGACAACACAATTAAATACCTTGGACTCAACATAGGCACAAAACTTAACTGGAAAAAACATCCTCTGTTTTTCCTACAACTACAAAAACAACCAAACGAAGTGTCTTCCTACAACTACAAAATTGAAGATAGCGATGTTTCCTTCAAATAAAATGTGTTGTCCATATTGAGTTTTTTCATTAAGGTTATATATATTTTTTTAAAATTTTAGTAGCTTCATGCCATATTGCGTACAATATTGCGTGCAATATGTGCGATTTTAAAAATTTACAAAAACAAGATTTTCTCCAAAATTACCAAAAATGTTTTACTTAAACTTTTTGTAGGTATAGTGCTAAACATACTCTATTAGATGACATAAATGCCATATTTTTGGATTCTTTTATTTTTTCAAAAATCACAAAAATGTAATTTTTTGGACTTGCCTTTCATGTCGTTAATATTTATATTAGCAGCAATTCGTTCACATTGTTTTATTTATGAGTACATGTGCTTTAAATAATGATCCATATAGTTTCTCAAAAACCCTACCATTTTCTGTGAAAACTAGCTCGAAACTCCGCTTTTCAGAAACGCCCAAACGCCATTTTCTCAAAACGGCTCGAAATTTTCTCTTCAAACATTTCAAACGGATAGTGGCAATTACATTCTTTAATATGGCGTAAAGTTAATTTCGATGTATTTTTTGTCTTTTTTTAAAAAAAATACAAAAATGTCAATTTTTTTGAATGATTTCTCTCGTCGTTGATATGGACATTTACAGCAAATTTGCATACAATATTGTATTCGTGAGTTAAAGTACTTAAAATGATTTCAAATTAAGTTTTTCGAAAACTAAAAAAATTTCTGTGAAAAAGAACTTTAAGTTTTGAATTTACAGTAGCGCTTAAACGCCGGTTTTTTTCAAATTGTCTCCAAATTTTTCAAAGAAAATTGCCAATTAGGGCAAGGTTTTACTGTTCTTTAATAATCCTAAAATAATATTTCCGCTCTACAATTATAAAATCGAAAAATTAAGAAAATGTCAAAAAATGTACTTTGGGCGGCGATAATGGCAGCAGGCAAAAATATGCTGCAAGTTCGAATAGCTAAGGAAATAAAAATCTAATACGAAAAAATTTGTGCCATTCTGTGCCACCACTAGTTGGAGATGCCTTAGTGCCTTGACTTCTGTTGCTAGTTCTGTGTACGTAGTTATTATTTCTGAATGTGCTTTTTCTGAATCTGCTGTAATGCTTTGAAGATTTGCTGTTGGTGGAACAGTGATGTCTTTTGCCGTTTGTCTACGAAAGTTATAACTCGACTGTTATGATAAACGATTTTATCTGTCATAATTTCTCTGTCATAGTACAACTTACAGTTTGAATTTTGATCCTGATGTGATGGGTTTTATGCTCTCAACTGTTGTATGGAATTTTCTACTTTTATCGTCTATTGTGTGTTTGAGGAAATGTTTTTTGTTGCTTTTAGTGTTGATCACTTGATCCTGTGTGGCTAACGTGAACCATTCGCCAAATAGTTCACCATACTTTTTGCCAAGTGTTTGAGGCTTTTGAGTCTACACGAGGTTGTTTGAGATCATTGGCGTCCATGGCGTTCCTTTCTTATACATCCTATTTTGCTGTTATTGTCCGTAACCCGAGAAGAAATGTCTATCTGTTCGTTGTTAAGTTTGAGATGGGTTAATTTAGTATCTGCACTATTGCAACGTAGTGTTCTGAGGTTGCCTGTTTTTCATAATAACATTTCCTTAATGAATGCATTTGTTTGAAGCAAAAATTCTTTAGACCTATTAGGTCTCTTCCTCCCTCATTTCGTGGGGGTGTTACTTGTTCTATTACGCTATTTGGATTGTGATGTCTGAGTTTTGTCACAGTTGTGCAAGCCAATATCTCGATGACTTCGAAGTCTGCATCGCTCCACTGTATGATTTCAAATGAGTCCGTATATACTGGTACTGCAAATGTGTTGATTGCTATTATCTTATTCTTGCCTGGTAAGTTCATAATTCTTGATTTGTACAGTTTTGTAAGAGATTATTTGATTGCCTTGGCTGTGATTGCTGTTTGGTCGAATCCTAAATACTTAAGGTTAATTTGGGGGCCTCCATTCTTGTTTTCACCGGTCTCCCCCCCCCAATTTTGATGTTGACATCTAAAAAGAAAATCCTATTAATTTACATTGTATTTTGTATTTTTTAAATGTATTGAAAAGATTACTTAGCGTTTTAATTTAAGATTATGCCAAGAAAAATTATATATGAATAAGTATGTAAGCACCACTCCGTTATGCCAATGTTTTGCGTAGAGTTTAATCACGGACTACATTTTACACTTTTTTATTTTATTTTTGAAAAATTTAGTATTTTGAAAAACTATCGGGGGGGGGGGCTTTGAACATTGGGGGTCCTAGGCCCGGTCCCTTCGGGCCTGTGCGTTAACACGGCCCTGCATCCATGTACCTCAGATGAGATATGATGTCGATAGCTCTTTTATTTTAACGAATTTGGAATCCAATGTGAGCACTGTTAAGTTGTGTTGACAGGAGTTTAGAGCCAGACAGAACAATAGTGAGCTTGAGGAGTCTCCTTGGAAGATTCCTCGCTTAATCCTAATGATTTCTGTTGTGATTGTCTTGCTGCCTTCAGGACAATGTTGTTCTCCAATGTGTCATGATCTGTTCCAGAAAGTGGATGATGGTTTCATTAATTTTGAGTACGAGGAGAACTTCAATAAGCCAACTGTAAGGAACGCTATCAAATGCTTTCTTCTAGTCAATGTAGGCCACGTGCAGGTTTTTATGGTTTTTATGGGCTTGTTGGGGAATGACCATATCTGTCAGAAATTGTTCTTTACATCCTTTATGCAATCGTCTGCAACCTTTCTCTTGCATTGTCATTATTTCTATGTCCACAATATAATCTTGGATTTGACTTGTAATGCATGGTGTTAAAATTTTGTACAGTGTGAGAAGGCAAGGGATTGGGCGGTATTGAGATGTGTTCTGTGTCTCTCTACTTTGGGGTTACATGTATACTACCTATCGTAATAAATAAAAGCATATCTTATGAACTGTTAATTACATGTGTAAAGCACTGGGCCAACTTACGATAAAGAGATGTAAATTACTTGTGCCAGGGGCTTTCCAGTTGCGGGTTTTCGCAATTGAAATGCTGAAGTTTTTACTGTGATCTCCTGATATAACGTTGGCTGTAGATTTTGAGCAGTATTTATTTCTTCCTTAATCCAGCCTGTCTCACTATTGTGTTGATGAGTTTCTGACCAAAGGCATGGCCAGTACTGTTCTAAATTTTGTTGATCTGGTGCATCGGTGTTCTCTTGTTGGAAATTGCAATTTTCTCTGAGTTGTTGATAGAACACTTTTTTTATTCTGATGAAACATTGAATTTTGTTGTTCACGTTCAATTGCGTCTTGGTATCGTCTAAGTCTTTAAAATTTTGCTGCAAGTTTCTGCTCTAATATTCATCTGAGTGTTCAGCAATTAAATTTGGATCAATGGTTTTATCTCCATTGTCCTTGTGTTTTCTGGATTCGTGTTCCTGGTAACCATGTTTTTTGATATTTTCAAGTGTTTTCTTCATTTTCTTGGCCAAAATCTTGTTGTTTGGTGAGTTCAAATATTGCGTTACTCTATTTCTTGTCTAAGATATTGGAATTGACTTTAGAGTCATAGCAATCATAGCGGTTTAGTATTTTTCTAGTTTGACTTCCATGTTTGAAATTCTGACTGATCCTTTAATTTGAAACCAACTTTTACAGATACGGTAGCAGCTGCAAAGTAAACCATAGAATGTACATCTATTAAAGTGTCGTTTTCTTTGATCTGACAGGACATGTTCATTTACATATTGAAGAATTTAGGTGAGCATTTTGTTTCTATTGCCGTTGAGTTTAGGAATTCTGGAGCGAGGAGTGGGATCTAATCCTGAGGACTTGAGAAACAGTTGCTGTTATATGTCAATTATGTCTGATATGTTGTCTTCCTTGGCACCTGGTGTTGAAGCATTCTGATTTGCTTCACACAATTGGGTTGAATTTGGAACTACGTGTGATTCTGTTATAGTTTATGTCAAGGGGCATCCATTGATGGAGGAAGAGATTTCTGCTGCCACTTTCTGTATAATTTGTTCCAACCATACTTTGGGGATTATGTTGTATTTTTAAGTATAGCTCTTTTCTTATCTACAAACCTCTGTTCTGTGAAACATTTTTCTGTATCCAATCATTTCTATTTCTAAACGTGTGGCTCTGTACTAGACGCACATTAAATGCTTATTCAAGTTATTTGTCCACTTCATACGTGTTCAGGGACTGTCGGAGCTTCTACAACACTTTGCGCAAAAGGTGAGCTGTTCCAAATAAAGCAATTTCTTACACTTTCAAGTCTTTTGAATGACCTAGGAGTTTAGCCAAGTTCTTACACAAATTTTGTAACAACAAATCCCAGAGCTCCGATTACTATCGGCACGACCTGTGCCCACTTACGATTTCCAAACTCGATCTCGATTTCCAAACTCTTGTATTTAAGACGTTTCTCTGTATCCTTGGTTATGACGTTTTCATCGCATGGCTCAGCCACATCTACAAGTAGACACGTTTTCCCTCAAACCAATAACACGTTTTCCTTTCAAACCATAACAATATCCGGGTTGTTTCCCACTATTGTGCACTAAACTATCTGTTTAAATTTGTTGGTCGTTTCAATATTGTTCATAGTCCAACGGACGTCACGAGGACGGTGAAGATCGGCCAGTCGAGGTAACTACACACCCGGTCGTGCCTTTTCAAATATTCGATCTTTGCAAGTATTGGACAAGCTCCGACAATATGATCAATGGTTTCTACGTGTTCCTGGCAAATGTGGCATTTATCATCTACGGAAATTTTTGAGAACTGCTTTATCATAATGTCGCAGGGCCTAATATTGGGCAGGTATTAAAACTGCTTCTGACTGGGAATAGAACTCGCTACTCCCCGAGTAATGGAACAACACTTTGGCAAGCCGACCATTTGCTGTTGTCATTCTTCTCAAAACAACACAACGAAACTTGAAACAACATTACGTATAAATAATTAATATTAATTCAGTTCCATTCGTAAAAATCACAAAAATCTTTTCCCGTCGAGGTGGGTCTGTCCACGTCCTGATAAAGGGATGCAGGGAGGGCTCTCATTCCTTTCCTTCACCAGTCAACATTATCTTTCCCACCGTTCATTCTCGTTCTTTGATAACATCCAGTCTCTTTTTCCTACCCCTTCTATTTCACTGCCCCCTGTCGACCGCCCCTCTCTTTCGGAGAGGATCCCATTCAGATGGTATAATCTGCATGTGTGGCAGTATGCGCCGAACGCCCTGCGCTGCTTTAATGTCAGAGGTTCGACCATACCCCGCAACTCTGCATAGGTGCTGCATGTGTGGTCTGCGCCATAAAGTGCCACAACTCTGAATGCAAATACGTCTCCAAATGTGTAAAATGCACAGGAGGACACTCATTAAACGCAAATAAATGTCCAATTTTTGAAAAAGCGAGATACAAAAAATCGAGTATCTGAGAAACTGTAGTTCCCTAAAGCAATCCGGCTATTCCTTACAAGTAATCAGATGACCCTCTCCAGGAGTTTTGCACACACCTTCGGGATGTCAAATTCGACCTCGAGTTGTCAAATGAGTACAGAAGTACAGCCAAACTCTGTACGCGACTTTGCCTGTCAGGTGTCTCTAGATGATATCGTCTGCGGAAACACAGACAAAAAATCAACTCTCTGTATTGAAAGAACGTGGGAGTACCCAGATACATGCGGCACTTTCCAACAGCAGTCAAGACTACTCTGCAGTGGGCGAAGAGCTACATACAAGCTCTTCCACTTTTCCACTGATGAAAAAAAAACCAAACACATTATTCCTGCAGAAGAAAGGTTTAAAAAATCTTAACACCTAAAAACCATAGCCCTGTTCTCATGGAATTTCAATCGCTTCCGTACTCAGTAGAATTGAATCGACATAGAACCGTTGTTATCTGTCTTCAGGAAACACTTCTTCCTGAACTATTCCCTTTCTCTTCGCGGCTTTCGTTCTTAAAAGCAAAACGTTCATGATGGCCTCCGTGCCCATGGCGGAATCGCTACTTTTGTCAGAGACTCCCTGGTGTCCAAAGAAATAGATGTGCGAACAGGTCTTCAGATATCTTGCGCGCGAATAATTTTTCGTACTATCTCGATAACCATTTGCAACGTCCATATCTCGCCAGGACAAGCCGTGTCGCAAGATGACCTCACGACTCTCAATTACCCCCACCTTTCTTCATTCTTGGGGACTTCAATGCTCATAGTCCCGTCTGGCCTGCAGCAAGTTCTTGCCAGAGAGGTATAATTCTGTAAAATATCGTAGACAGATTTCATTTGGTTCTTCTAAATACTGGCCATTACATTCATTTCTCCCTGGCGTCCACCACCTTTTCCCACATCGATCTCGCTTTCAGTAGTCCATCTTTATCTAAGTTTGTAGAATGGACACTCCTTGAGAACCTCCATGGAAGCGACCATTTTCCAATCCTGGTCCACATACATGTACCCGATCTCGATGTTTTCCTCCCATCCCAGCGGAGACTCCAGTGCGCCGACTGGGCCAAATACGATGAAGAACTGCGCATATCAGACCAGTATCCCAAAGACAAATTGTATGGCAGCGCACTTCACCGAAGCCGTTCTTAACGGCGCAACCACCCCCATACCGAGAACGACGTCCTCTTGTACCCTAGGGGAACGTTCACTGCGCTACCACTGTTCGTAAGAGGAAACGAGAGTTGTCCAGGCTCAGTGTTTTCCCTACAATTGAAAAGTTAATCGAATACAAGAGGTGTAGAGGCTGAATGGTCATACGCGCAAGCAAAACGACATCTTGGAGAGGCTATCTTTGTCCTCTCTCTTGCCGTACTCCTTGTAAGTGGTATGGCGAAACGTCCGCCAAATTGGGGAAGACTTCCTCCTCCGAACGTTCCAGGGTTGCTGGCGAACGGAAACGTGATCACCTCCCCTGAAGATATAGCAGAGAAACTGGCTTCTCACTTTGAGAACATCTTCAGTTCTTCTCAACGTTCTGCAGGGCCTCTCGATTGCAAGATGAAATAGGAAAAAATACACTGGACTTTTCAAGTGGCAGAGGAAGGGAATATAACTCCTTCTTTTCCATGAAAGAATTATTGTCTGCGCTTTCTCTTCTGAAAGCCTGCTCCAGGACCTGTCCGAACCCACAAACAAATGTTAACACACCTACTCGAGAAGGCGCAATCGTTCCTCGTTAACCTCCTCAACCACTTTTGGAACGAAATCATCATTCCTGGCACCTGGAGCGAGACCATTGTAATCCCTATTCCTAAGGAAGGAAAGGATCGAATGATTCCCTCGAGTTATCGACAAATTTCGTTTTCAATCTATATTTGTAAGCCATTGCAGCGAATGGTTAACCGACGTCTGATCTGTCTCCTGAAGCAAAGAAACTTTTTAATACCAATGCAGTGTAGCTTCAGGGAGCATCGATCTACTTGGGATCACTTGGTCACTCTTCCTTCGCAGATAACCATTTCGTTTGTATTACAACCCCTGGTAGCCGTCTTCTTTGACATTGTGAAAGCCTATGACAGGGCCTGGAGGCACGGCATACTTCGCACTGCGCACTCTTGGTGACTTTTCGAGTTCGCGTTGGCTGATAACTATAATCCAGCCACCCTTTGGAAAATGGAGTTTCTAAGGGGTTAGTTCTGAGCGCCACTCTGCCATTGCAATTAGCGACATAGCGACAGTCGTATGAGAGCCGGAAAAAGAATAGATTTTTGTTGATTTTACCATTTTATGCTCATCCAAAAGCTTAACGTCATCCAAAAGCAACTACAACTCGTCCTGAATAGACTTCCTGAATAGTGTGATAAAGGGATTTAAGTTCTCCATCTCAAAATCAAAGTTCACTTACTTCTGCAGGATATATTACCTCCACAATCACCCAGAACTGTTCGTTGGAAACCACCAACTCCCGTTTGTTGGCGCAGCTACCTTTCTTTTTCTGACGTTCGACAAAAACCTGACGCGCCGAATAGGTGACCGCAACCTGCAGAGCCGACGTGTATTGCCATTAAACCTACTTCGCAACCTCAATGGTACCTCATGGGACGCCGATCGTACATGCCTCTTTCGGGTATATAGAATACTTACTCGATCTGTCTTGTACTATGGTAGCATCGTATACGACTCCGCTTTACGACCTCTCAGTACTATTCACCATGCCGGAATCCGCATTAGCACAGGTGCCTATAGCACGAGCCCTACTGTCCCTTGACTGATGTTGGTCAATCGTCTCTTAGCCGAAGACGGGAGATTTTAATCTGTTCGTACGGTGCAAAAGTATAAGAGCTGGATGGTCCATTTCGGCGGGCATTCTTGCCTCCAAACGTTATATTTACTGAGACCATCTTTACCTAAACAACCTGGTATACGCTCTTACTCTTTGTTGCGGGAGCTTAACCTGAAACTTCCTGCTCCTGTGAAACCTCCCAAAAATCTTGGCCCACCTTGGAAACTTCTCCGACCCCTAATAGATTTCAGCTTCTCCAACCTCCCTAAGACATGAACTTCGAACATAGTATATCTAAAGTTCTTCAATGAGCTGAGAGTACCTTATCTAGACCATATTTTCTTGTACACTGACGGCTCTGCCACCAATGACTGTGTGGCTTGTGCGTTCTACTGTAGAACAGCAGCACGGTCATTCAAAATTCAGCCGTACTGTAGCGTTTTCTTCGCTGAGACGTTTGCTATTTGGCAACCTCAAAAATACATAGAATCAAGTGCGTCACGACGAGTAGTTATATGCACTGATTCTCGAAGTGCACTCCAGTCACTTAGCTCTTTCTCTCTCGAATCAGTTTACTGCAACTATACATTATTTCAGCGTCTTTTGTCTCGCCACTATGACCTAGTATTATGTTTGGTACCGGGACATGGGAGAATCGGCAGACAACTAGCCGATCGAGCAGCAAAAGCAACCACTCGGAAATCATTTATTGACATTCCTTATGTCCCTTCAGCATACTCTAAAGCGTATTTCAAACGTTCAATACTCAATGCATAGCAAGCAGACTGGCAAAACTCAGATTCTAACTATTTAACTGTAAGAACTGTTTAAGGTAAGAGATAGCCGACGAAGGCTTCTCCTTGCTCGCTCTCTAGCACAGGTACTTGGAAATGACGAATCTTCTCTCTGCAAGCGTGTTAGCTTCTACAAGAGACTGACATTTACAGCATTATCTAAGAGAAGAGGATTATGCCAATCATTTGGCTTTTAATTGGAGATTTTAAAGTGTTTATGTGGTTCTTTTCTACTAACCCCATTTTTAAATAATTGAACACTTTCGTTTTCAGTTTTAGTCACTTTATTTTGCATTAAAAATGTTTTAGTCTGACACTGCTATAGTGCATATTGTTCTTAAAATAATTTGACCGATGACCGTAGCTGTTGAAGCGGCCTTAAACCTTAATAATAATAATAATAATAATAATAATAATAATAATAATAATAATAATAATAATAATAATAATAATAATAATAATCAACGAAAGACTTTTAGCTCTGTACTATTACTAATAACACCCCAATGGTCATTAAAATATTTTGTACACTCTTGAATAAAATAAATTTAATCTTAATAGTTCGGTCTAGAGAAAGAAGTTGAAAAAACTCGCTAGATAGCGCAGTCCAAGACAAAGATGTCCATCAACATTAATCTCTCAGGCCAAGGCATATTGTTGAAATTTGTTTTCAAGGATGTGCATCAGCTCGAGCGAGGATAACAAATGCATTGTAAGTGTACTGTTTTTTCGATACACGATTTGAATTTTTTGCTCAGTCCAGTCCACTAGTTGTAAACTGTACTCGGCGACAGGACCTATTGCAGATATTTTATTCCTGGAGTTCAGACCGGACTGCATGACAAGTCTCACTTTTTGTAACATTCTCTACGAATTCTCTCTTTCATTGTGTCATACGAGATGTTTTCACATTCCTCAATTCCCAGGTATTTGTAAGTTCTACTTGCCTCAATATCTTGAATCACAATGTACATATCAACTTCAATACTCACCGACGTTGTAATTTTACGTCTCATTAAATTGAATTTTGCACATTTGTACTAGTGCATTCAAGTTCTAAGGCCTCCGTTTTTTCTAACTAATCACCCGAAAACTATGAAACTAGCGTTACTTCTCGATGTAATTGCCCTGCAGACGTACTCAATTTTCACAACGTCGACGCCATGATTCCATGGCTGCGGCAAAGGCTTTCTTTAGGAGTCTGTTTTGACCACTGGAAAATCGCTGAGCAATAGCAGCACGGCTGGTGAATGTGCGGCCACGGAGAGTGTCTTGCATTGTTGAAAAAAGCCAAACGTCAGTTGGAGCCAGGTCAGGTGAGTAGGGAGCATGAGGAATCACTTCAAAGTCGTTTTCACGAAGAAACTGTTGCATAACGTTAGCTCAATGTGCGGGTGCGTTGCCCTGATGAAACAGCATACGCGCAGCCCTTCCCGGTCGGTTTTGTTGCAGTGCAGGAAGGAACTTGTTCTTCAAAACATTTTCGTAGGATGCACCTGTTACCGTAGTGCCCTTTGGAATGCAATGGGTAAGGATTACGCCCTCGCTGTCTCAGAACATGGCCACCATAATTTTTCCGCACTGGCGGTTATTCGAAATTTTTTGGTGGCTGTGAATCTGTGTGCTTCCATTGAGCTGACAGGCACTTTGTTCTGGATTGAAAAATGGCATCCAAGTCTCATCCAGTATCACAATCGACGAATAGAAAGTCCCATTCACGCTCTCAACGCTGTTACGCGTCAACATTGCTTGGCAACATGCCACACGGGCAGCCTTGTGGTCCTCCGTCAGCATTCGTGGCACCTACCTGGATCACACTTTTCGCATTTTCAGGTCGTCATGCAGGATTGTGTGCATAAAACACACGGAAATGCTAACACTGGAGGCGATCTGTTGAACAGTCATTCGGGGATCCCCCAAAACAATTCTCTCCACTTTCTAGATCATTTCGTCAGACCGAGGTTGTTTCGGTTTGTTGTTACAAGATGTTCTGCCTTCATTAAACTGTCGCACCCACGAACGCACATAACTCCATCACCACGTCTCCTTCAACTATCGATGAATTTCAATTGGTGTCACACCACGCAAATTCAGAAAACGAATGATTGCACGCTATTCAAGTTTGGTAAACGTCGCTATTTTAAGTATGTAAAACAGTTCTCATTCTCGCCGCTGGCGCTACAATTCCAACCGTCGTACAGTGCTGCCATCTCAGTGACGTATTGACAAAACACACGCACACATTTTAAAACAATTCACATGTTTCTATTTCATTCCATTCTTGAGAAAAAATCGGAAGGCTTAGAACTTGAATGCACCTCGTATGTAGGCCAAATTTTATTCAGATGTCATTTCTGTTTCGTTTTCTGAAACAGGATGTTTTCAGGGGTTGTCACCATTGTTCAAAAAATATTGAATACATGTTAGGTTAACACATATATTGAACTATTAACAAAAATGAAAACTACACAGAAAATTGGCTGGTAGCTTGTATGTTATGTTGAAGCATAAATTGACTAATTTAGAAAACATAACAAAGCAAAATGTAATGGGACGGTCGAACGCGTCAGGTTGCGACCCGTTTTTGAATATTTTATTCAGCATAACGTTGTTGAACACCAAAGTAAGTAAACCAAGAAACGCGCATTTTTCGCTACCTGCGCGGTTGTAGGAGGCGTCGGGGACGCGGAGGCGAGGAGCCCTATTGTTCACGACAAGGGCTCGTTTCGGACGACGCCATTGACTCACCAGGAAATACGTATGCCGCCGCTCCCAGCCCGGCAATTCATCGATGCCAATTTCTAGAACTCGGGTGACGCCGAAGATTCAACCGAACGTGGCGAAACTCAAACGATCGCCGAAAACGGAACGGGGAAGACCACGTGACCCCACAAACCAAGGGAAGTTGCCGCAGCTCACAAGCTCGGGCATTCCGAAGTGGGAGACGACTGCGACAAGTTGACATTCCGATGGGAGAGGCGGGAGCGAGCAGAAGTTTCATTCCGATAGAGGAGGCGAGGGCGAGCAAACGTTTCATTCCGATGGGAGAGGCTGAGCCAGGGAAGTTCCTTTGGACTGTCGGGGACGCCGCTGAACGGGATTCTGCATCGCCATGCACCGCTAAAGGGCATTGCCGCCCACCGCGAGACGCGCCGCCGCCGCCGCCGCCGCCGCTGCCCGAATGCATCGCCGCATCATCGCGGACCGCTCCGGTGTCGCTCGGGCAAGGACGCACGCCGGGCAATGAGTAAGTTAGTGCCCGAATTTGATCCCGTGGCTCACGACGGTCCGAGGCGCAACCACCGCTGCCGTGAGTCACGCCGCCAACGCCCGGACCAAGCATTGCTAGCGCCCGAGACGCCACCACGCCACCTGCCGTCCTGACCGCCTTGCTAAGGAGCATGGGGGAGGCAAGACGCAGCCGAGGACGCCGCGGGAAGACCGAGACGCGCCGTTGCCTGACCGCGCCACACCTGTAACCAGGGGAACGACCGCCGCTTGCGTCACCGGGGTCATGAACGCCGGGAAGAGCGTCGCCCTACGTGAATGGGCGATCTGTGGCCTGATTGGCCATCAGTAAGATTAGCTAGTTTTAAGTTAATTTCAAGACCTCTTTATAACGGGAGGCTTCACCTAAAATGAAAGGGATATTAAATCCACTTTAGAAAATGCAACTATAAGTTTTAATGCATTATGAGCAGGAGAAAAAGCCTTATCACGCATGCATCCTTTAAAGAGTCTGCAGAGTGAGCAGCCGTTTGAACGCTGGATCACGGGAGTCAGATAGTCAGGTGAGTCGGGGCAGTCTCCCAGGGCGGGAGGTTACAACAAGAATGATATCATCATTGATAATCACAATAATTAAAATTATAAGTCAGCTATTGGCATGAGCAAAATCGCATGGCCATGGACGATTTCCTGACAATTATTTGGACGTAGTCCTGTAAAAAGAACAAGATACAGAAATGTTACGTTGACTTATGGTGTTGCCGCCGCAACCAGTACGTAAGGCTAGACTGGCGCGTGTGCGTCGCAGGGGTGGCGCTGAGTGTCGACGGAAGTGTGTCACCGCGTCCAGGAGGCGCCGTGGATCCAGATGGCCGAGACGACGTTACCGCCTGTTCTGCCATAATTACCAGACACATGTAGTGAGTACACACATTAGCACACGGCTGTAGATTGGCAAAGTACATATTTTTTTAGAAATGTTAGGCAGTGCGTAGTTGCCGCTCACAAACGAGGAACTAGCACAGCATAGTGTATGTTCGCCTACACGTAAACATTATTTACAGTGAGTTATTAACATCTTAAAAAGTATGCGCAAGTTGGATGCAGTCATTGCAAGTTTAAACTGTTAGTTCTTCAACGCATATTAACGCGTTTGCGTAGGGCGAGATCACCATAGCATAATTACTTGCACACATGAGTACGCACCTCATAACTTGTCCATGGTCTATCAATTAGAAGTACACTGTTTAGGTTGCAATTTAACATATTAATAAGTCAGATTAACACATTAAGAAAGTCTTGCACACATATATACTGTAAAAAATAATGCGCGGATTCGTAACGTATCGTGCCTGCATGATAGCTTGCTGGCGACTGTCGATGACTGACTGTTGTTGCAGTGAAACACATTAAACAATCAGATTAACACATTGAACGTATCTTGTGCACAGATACACTCGCATATTGTGAATAAAGAGAATTGCGGAGCGAGTGAACAGACATTCCCGCATGTTAGCGTGTGGGCGACTGTACGGCGACTGACGGGCGAAAGCTTGTTGCAGTGCGCGTGGGAAGGCTTCGCTCCCCTCATTCGCGGGCCATATTTCCACTGACGAATCAAAGAGCTTATTACAATATAATAATGTTGGAATTAAACCCAAAGTAGTTGTGATTAATTAATTAAATGAATCATATGACTGTGAAACATTTTCAATTCTACAATTTGTGACATACGTTAGAGTTAACATGTTAAGGTAATTAACGTATGCAATAATGTTCTAATCCCACGTTCTTGGGCTGGGGTCGTGGGCGGAATTCCCGGTTCGGGTGATAACGGATCGTGCAGCTGCGCAGAAGGATTCTAAGAATTGAAGGCTTGCATCAAGTGAATGAGTTTCGTAAGCAACGAATATGGAGTAAAAATACCTTGTTTGTTGAAATAATCTGCACTGAAAATATGGCCATTATGATTTTACTTCTTTTAATATATATATTAAAAGAAGTAAAATTAGGCTTTTATAAATAAACGCTTGCTTGCCCGAACACCATGCTTAAATTCCGTTTTCTTTTCCTTACATCGCATTCTTGGCTGTCCGGGATGAGCCGCGTCTCGGTCAATTGTGCTGACGTTTCGGCCATCTTGCTGTGGCCTTCTTCAGAGCTATACTGCTGACATTTTCCTTACATCGTTTAATATGACTTTGTTTAGTAGCAAGGTTGCCTTAACAGCCATTGGAACCTTCACTACATCCTTTCTATTCTACTGGCAATAGATGGTTCTTCTCTAGGTGCCTGTACGTTTTGTTAGCTACGGTTTCAGATATGACGTTATACGTAACTGGCAAGTATGTGCCTAGCCTGTAGTTCTCCTCGAAAGAACTCTCTCCCGTTTTGTGTAGCAGATACGTGATGCTGTGTGTAAGCCATACCGGTAGTTCATTTAGGTTTGCTAAACTTTTATTCCCAGCTTTTGCTAAATGGCAATGTATTGCTGTTAATTTCTTAATCCAATAATTCAATTCCGGGGGATTTCCAATTTTCCATGTTTTTAATTGCTTGGAAGATGTCCTGTTCCGAGAATTCGTGAATTTGTTCCACTGTTTCCACAAGTTCATCGACATTATCAACTTCAGATTGGAGCCAAGATGCGTCTTTCTTGAAGGGTCTGTTTTCTTCCTAGATTCCTGCTCGAAATGTTTCGTCGCCATCTTTTGGTGGGGCAGCATTTCCATTCGGTTTTCGAGTCAAATTGAAATTGAGTTTCTTCACGTCTGGTTCAAACAACCGATTCTGTACACGGAAATCTACTCAACGTTACGTTTGTACAGTCTAATGCGTTGAACCAGTGCTTCGATATTCGGTTTTAGCTTCTCAGTTAACATTATCCTTATTATGTAATTTTCAATTTGGTATTTTTGTACATGGTGTATTTTTTCAACTTCAGAGGTGACATTTTTTAGATGTCTTGGCGTATTCGCGCCGAGTGTCGTCAAGCGGTTTCATAATGATTTTCGTTCTTCGGAGTAACAAGCTGTTTACTGGTTTGGATGTCGGATTTCAGTTTTATTGGCTGGCCCCCAAATTATCTGAGATACAAGACCCACAAATTTCATAAATGGTGTGATTGATTTGAGTGATATATCTACCTACGATCAGAACCACCTCATTTAGGACAATTTGTAGACTCTCTCACTCTCTTAGCTTTAGCATTTTCATACCTTTTCTTAAAATGTGCACGAGATGCGAATGGAAGCAAGTGAACACTTTCTATCTTGCGTCGAAGGAGATTTCGCGTGTATGATGATATATTGATATCATATGATATATTGCCAGATGAATTTTCACCGCTGACGGAAGTTCATTGGGTAGAGATGAATCTTCATCAGGACCATCGTTTTCATGGATATTTGATGGTTCTAAATGTTCGTCTTATAGATAGTTTGATCGAAGAATATACTCAACATTTCTCTAAATTTCTCCAAAACGCTCTACTGTGAATTTTACACTGCTGATTATGTATTGTTGTTGATTGGCAAGCTTTTTTGAATCGAGAGTAGGTCTCAAAGAGCACGGGTTCCGCTCTCTCCATATCTTAAAAACGTCTTTTTCTGAGCCTCCATTTTTCGCCTTTGCGAAGTGAAAGCACCAAATCATCTCCTTCAACTTATCCCGTGTCCATCTCTGTCGATGGATTCGAGCTACTGCCGACTCTGGGTTCCTGGGGCTAACATCCGCGGGATATCCGGACGTCAACAAGGTGACATTTACTGAGCACGCATGGGACATTAGAAGAAAGACACGTTAAGATTTATTACATTTCTTGTTTTATCGATGTTGCTCATTGTTTTTAGTGAAGTTTCGCAGGAAGCAAGTTCGAGTTCACAGATCACACTTCACCCATGAGTTATTTTCTGACATCCGTTACTGTTATCCCCAACGGTCTCGGGAAATTCTCCCGCGGGGGCCAGCAAGGGTCCCTTCGATCATGAGTCGGCGTTACTAAACGCTAAGGGATTTTCACTGCCTGCTGAAGCCAGCACCCTTTACAGGCTAATGCAAGGTTCGGGCCTCCACTCTAATCAGTGGCCTGATGTGCCAACTGATTTTCTCTCTTGTACATGGAGTTATTATTAATATTATTTAATCGTGCACAATTCACTCGATACTTGACACAGCTTGCAAGCTCTCACGGCCAGCCCTAACTCCAATCGCTCCTATGCAATCCCCACGCACGGACCTTTTTTCTAAGTCTGTATGACTATTAAATAGACTCTCAATATTGCTATGGGCTCGGTTGGTGATGGAGCTGCCATCTCTAAAGTTCCAACCATGCTTTCCCACAAATCAACCACATTTGTGAGGTTCCCCTTCTTGTCGTTGAGTTTGAGATCACCACCGTGTTACTTTGGTTAGGGGCATTTTTTTCTCCGGTCTCTGACACAAAAAGGCATCAAGGAAAGTAGGAAAAGTGCATCAAGGAAATATATTATTAAAGGTTAAAGGAGCCTCAGAGCTACTCTATTTATTGTTTGGTTCCCGGAAATGGGGAAGAAAGAATAGGTGTGAGAAGAACGATTTATTATTACTGGTAGGGATTTAGTCGTCTGTTACAACACGAGAAGTTCGGTTATTTATGACCACGCTACACTATTTCACGAATAAAGATGTGAGTCGGTTGATAATAAAGTCTATCCCGGGTTGAAAACAGCTTCCCAAGGCGCAGATTCAGGACTATCGGTGCCTCTAGAACACTGTCCAAAATGTGGGCTGTTCTAAACTGATATGGTCGAACGCGCACCCTTAAAGTTGCCGCCGGAAGGTGGTCCCGGCGCCGCTCAAGAGAGAGCGCCGATTACCAACGCCGCAGTTCCGTCACGCTCGACCAAGCCCCGGAGCCGGAGAGCTCACCCTTATCGGGTAGCTGGCCGGCGGACCTTCAGCCCGGGCGGGCTATAAGAGCGGTGCCCGGCGAGTGGTAGGCAGTGAGAAGTGGCTGCCCGTGCGTGTATAGTGACAAGTGAAGTGCGTTGCAGAACGGTTACGGACTCGGACTCTCCCTACGGCTAAACAGTGAATTTCGCTACGTCTACGGAATATCTCACGGAATATTGTTCTACCTGGCTTGTGTTATTGAATCTCTTGTTGGCTTGCGGTAATAAAAGAGTTTTAGAAATCGCTGTTCTTTAGTTTTGGATATAACAAAACTGGCGACGAGGAAAAACAACATGGAGGCTGATCAGATAGTGCAGATGTTGGGACTCATGCAGCAGCAGATACAACTACAACAAGAGGCGCATGCGCAACAGTAGACAGTGTTAATAAGAGGCAATCAATAGACGCCCCCCGCCCCAATTCCACTGTTTCCAGCCGGACACGGAGGATTGGTCGGAGTACCTGGAAAGGTTTGAGCAACACCTACTGTGTCACCAGGTAGGAGACGCAAGAACCAAGAAAGCGTTTTTTCTGAGCTGTGTGGGAAGTAAAGTAACCGGCTTATTAGGGAAGTTGTTCCCAGAAAAAGACTCAGCAGAGGTTAGCTGGGAGGAAATTAAAGAAAAAATAGGCGGATACTTTAACAAAGTGCCACACGTAGTCGCGTCTAGGTACAAATTCTTTCAGTGCAGAAAAAGTGAGGGGCAAACGCATAGTGAATGGATAACGGAGCTAGCAGGTTTGGCGCGGCATTGTCAGTTCAAATGCCCGCCATCGGAAAAAGAGACGTCATATGCAGAAACATTAATTAGAGACATGGTAGTCTTACACACGCCGGAGGATAAGGTCAGGTTTTTGGCGTTGCAAAGCGGGAATCCCTCATTAGAGGAAGTTAGAAATTTGTGCAAGACGTTCGAAACCACGTGCGAGACTGCCCGCCAGATCACGGCCGGGGCATATGTGTGTAGAGTTAACACCAAGGACAGGACAGAAGGAAATAGCTCAGACAGTGATAGTAGCGCAGGAAGTAACCTCAGTGCGAGAGCGAAACGAGAGAGAAGAAACAGCGTTGAGAAAAATAGACAGAGTACCCAGATGGGGGCAAGATTAACAAAACGGAGCAGTGACATCAGGGAAAGAACAAAAGTGAAAAGATACGAAAGAAAGAGATCTTGCAGGAACTGTGAAAAAAATCACGATAGAGACTCGTGCAGATTCAGGGAAGCACAGTGTTTCTGGTGCAGAAGAGTCGGACACATTCAGGAAGTTTGCGAAAAGAAACGGCAGTCGGCGCGGGGTAGAAAGCAAGAAGAAGAAATGGAAATTGCAATGATAAGTGAAGTCATCAGTGGCAAGGGACAAAAGAAATTAACAGTGCAAGTCAAGTTAGGTAAGCAGCCCGTAGATTTCTTACTGGATACGGGGGCGGCAGTTACATTAATTAATTTGGACACATACCACCGAATAGGAGCACCCAGGTATTCAAGTGTGCAAAAGAAGCTGACTAGTTTTGGTAAAACACCCACTAAGGTATTGGGCAGCGTGAGTGTGCAGGCGTCTCACAAAAGTAGGCAAGCAGTGATAGATGTGATAGTAGTGGATCGTACGATGTGACAAATATCCTGGGTCTAGATTCGTTTGGTAGATTGGGTTTCGGAGTGGTGGACGAGATAAACCAGGTATCGGGCCAAGAAGAAGTTCAAATCATCAAAGATTTAGGGCTCGAGTTCGCGGAAGTGTTTTCACCCGGACTCGGAAAATGTAAAAATTTTCAAGCAAGCATCCAGTTAAAGGAGGGGCACAGACCGCGGTTCTACAAGGCAAGACCAGTGCCGTGGGCGTTAAGAGACAAAGTAAAAGAAGAGCTTACAAGGTTACAGGAAGAAGGGGTGATAACACCAGTGGCTGCGAGTCAGTGGTCCACATCTTTGGTTTTGGTAAAAAAGTCGAATAGAAAAATCAGATTGTGCGGGGACTTCAAGAGCACAGTAAATCAGCAAGTAGAGGTAGAGCAATACCCAACACCAAAACCTGAGGACCTTTTCTTTAAACTGTCGGGTGGGCAGCGTTTTTCCAAGATTGACCTCAGAGACGCCTATCTTCAGATACCACTGGACCCCACGGCAAGAGAGGTATTGGTGATTAACACACCGCTAGGCCTGTTCAGATATAATAGATTACCATTTGGCGTAAATTCAGCAGCAGCGATTTTCCAGCGTTGCCTGGAGCAGATTACCGCATCCTTGGACGGTTGCTGCAACTACGTCGACGACATCATCGTGACGGGTCGCAGCTTGGAGGAACACAAAAAAACTTGAGGAAGCTGTTCGTGGCATTGCAGGAGAACGGGCTCAAGGTAAACCAAGACAAGTGCGAGTTTTTTTAAAAAAGCGTGGTCTTTCTAGGGCACGTCCTAGATCGCACCGGAATAGCCCCAACTCAACAACACATACAGGCAATCATACAGATGCCCCCACCGGCCGATTTGAAGCAATTGCAGGCCCTCTTAGGTAAGATGAACTATTACAACAAATTTATAAGGAATTTTTCAGCAATAGCAGCACCATTAAATCAACTCCGGAAGAAGGGAGTCAAGTTTACCTGGTCGGAAGAATGCAGCCAAGCACTGGACAAGTTGAAGAAGGAACTACTACGCACAGTAAAATTAAATCATTTTATACCAGGGAGAATCACAACGGTGGCAGCAGACGCGTCGGACTACGGTTTGGGGGCAGTTTTGTCTCAAAAGGACGACAAAGGGGAGGAAAGGCCGATCGCTTTCGTTTCCAAGACTCTTAACAAACACCAACGAAACTATTCACAAATCGAAAAGGAAGCCTTGGGAATTATTTTCGCAGTGAGAAAATTTAATGATTTTCTTTATGGCAGCAAGTTTCATATTATCACCGATCATAAACCGCTAGTCCAGCTATTTCACCCGGGAAAGAAAATCCCCGAAAGCACAGCAAAAAAGCTGCAAAGATGGGCTTTGTTCTTGGCAGATTATGACTACCAGGTGCATTTCAGGAGCACGTCCCAACACGCCAACGCAGATGCATTATCGAGACTCCCCGCAGGTCCGGACCTGGAGTTCGATACGTCAGAAGAAGAATGTTTCCAGATGGACATAGAAGAACTGGAGAGTTTGGTGGACTTTCCGCTCGAAGCACGCACCATAGCAAGGGAAACGGATAAAGATCCAGAATTGAAACAAGTGCGTCGCTTCGTCAGGGAAGGTTGGCCACCCAGGATGTTAAGAAGCAACGCCGGATGGTTCAGCAAGAAAGACAGACTTTCGTGCAAAGCTGGGGTGTTGTTGTTAGCAGGGGACGAGTTCACTAAAGTAGTAATACCTAGGAGTTTGAGGCAGATAGTACTCAAACTCCTGCATCAGGGACACTGGGGAGTTGTGCGCACCAAACAACTGGCACGGCGGCATTGCGCATGGATAGGCATGAACTCCGACATCGAACACATTTTGAAAAGATGCGAGGCATGCCAACTCAATCAGAGTGCCCCCCCCAGAGATCTGACACCATGGCCAGAACCGGCAGAGCCATGGGAGAGGGTGCACGTAGACTTTGCCGGCCCCTTCTGGGGGTCCATGTGGTTGGTGGTAGTAGACACAAAGTCCAACTACCCATACGTGGCGGAAATGGGGAACACCACGTCGTCTCAGACGATTCAAATGTTGGAAAAGATTTTCGTCACGGAAGGGTTACCAGCGATTTTAATTTCAGACAATGGTCCCCAGTTTGCATCCCAGGAATTTGCAAATTTTTGCAGAAGCAATGGAATCCAGCACATTTGCGCACCGCCGTTCCATCCGCAGTCCAACGGAGAGGCGGAGCGTTTCGTTAGAACCTTCAAGACGGCAATGGGAAAAGCGCGTGCAGCAGGAACATCCAAGTCTCGAGCGCTCCTGAGGGTCCTGGCGACGTACAGGGTCCTGCCAGGCGCAACGGGCAAGAGCCCAGCAGAATTTCTGCACGGCAGGCAGCCCCGAACCCTGTTGTCACTCCTGAGCCCCGATGACACACACAGATCAGAAGGTACTCTCTCCAAGTACAAGGTAGGTGACAAGGTTTATATACAGTCCTTTAAAAAAGAGCCAGGGTGGGTGCCAGGGGTGATATAGCAAGTTAGGGGCAGTAGAGTGTACGCAGTCCGTACAGAGGAAAGATTGGTCACGCGTCACCAGGGGCAGATTAGGTCCAGGATAAACGAGAGCAAGGTAGACACTCGGCCATGGATTTCCCCAGAGGAGTTCCGAAAAAAGATACTAAAGGAAATTATATATCCTCCACAGGAACCCACACTTGGAGGAACGTCAGCAGGCGAGCAGACGGCCGCAGCAGAGACGCAGGCGGAAACAGCCCCCAGCAGGAGCGAGCGCGCTAGATCGACCAGCGCGGAACTACGGCTCAGAAGGGCCAGCCGTTCGGTGCGATTTGCATCGTATACGACGCATTTGGGCGCGGAGGGTGATATGGTCGAACGCGCACCCTTAAAGTAGCCGCCGGGAGGTGGTCCCGGCGCCGCTCAAGAGAGAGCGCCGATTACCAACGCCGCAGCTCCGTCACGCTCGGCCAAGCCCCGGAGCCGGAGAGCTCACCCTTATCGGGTAGCTGGCCGGCGGACCTTCAGCCCGGGCGGGCTATAAGAGCGGTGCCCGCGAGTGGTAGGCAGTGAGAAGTGACTGCCCGTGCGTGTATAGTGACAAGTGAAGTGCGTTGCAGAACGGTTACGGACTTGGACTCTCCCTACGGCTAAACAGTGAACTTCGCTACGTCTACGGAATATCTCACGGAATATTGTTCTACCTGGCTTGTGTTATTGAATCTCTTGTTGGCTTGCGGTAATAAAAGAGTTTTAGAAATCGCTGTTCTTTAGTTTTGGATATAACATAAACGAAGCATGGTTATGCACTTCCCAGTCTTTTAATACAAACTTTTGCGGAAGAAATCCCAGAGCTCCAATGACTATCTGGACGACCTGTGTATTTACGCCCCACATTCGGCTGATCTCGATTTCTAACTCTTGTATTTAAGATGTTTCTCTGTCTCCTTGGTTTCGCCGTTTTCATCGCATGGCGCAGCAACATCTACAAGTACACGCGATTTTTCTCCAAATCCAGGATAACAATATCCGGTTTGTATTCCGCTTTCGTGCGATCAGTTAGAATTTGTTGGTCTTACAATATTGTACACAGTTCAGTAGATGTCACCGGCTTCTGCGATTGTTCGTACCACGTGGCGCATGTGTTTGGAACTTTGAAGGTGGTACTGACCTGCCAGTGGTCGTAACTAAACTCCCTGTTGTGTATTTTCAACTGTTCAGGCTCTGCTAGAAATGGACAAGCTGATTTCTACTTGTTCCTGGCAAATGCGGCATTAACATCTTGGGAAAGTTTGAGAACCGCTTTATCGTAATATGTCTCAACGCCTAATCTTAGGCAGCTATTAAAACTTCATCCGATTCTCGTTTCATTCTTCCCCTTTAAGCCACATAAATTATTGATCTATATTGATCAGAACATTATGCATTCTTTTTAGATACTGTACATGGAATGGTTTGTCTCTCCACAATATATTTAATATATTGTATCAGAAGCTCAATGACTGTGTAAATGTGGGCGTCCAGTATATTTTTGCTTACAATGTTTCTTGTTACACTTACGATGCCTCTAACTACATACTTTCCCATCCCGACTATTGCATTCTGCCACGAGGCTTCCATTCGTCTGTGGCTTCTTCCTCCTTCCTTACGTGACACATAAAGTCTATGTACATCAGCTCGAGGGTGGGCGTCATGATGCGTTGTAAGCAGTTTTCTGGTTTTTCCATCCATGATTCGAATTTCTTGTTCAGTCCAGTCCGACGTCCGAAACTGTGCTCGGCGTCAGCCACCGTCAAACTGCATATTGTAGATATTTTATTCCTGGAATTCGGAGAGGACTGCAGGACAAGTTTAACTTTTTGTAATACTTCCTGAGAATTCTCTCTTTCATTGTGTTGTTCAAGATTCTCTCACACTCTTCAAAACCCAAATATTTGTAAGTTTTACCTGGCTCAAGATCTTGAATCACAGTGTGAATATCAACATCAGTGCTCTTTGACAGAACTTTGCATTTCTTTAAATGGATTTGTGCCCATTTGTGAAGACATTTGTTTTTTCTACAGAGGTCCTTGCTAAAATTAATCATTACAGACAGCACTTGGGAGAGAATTGCTTCTTTCACTTAGCATACACTTAAAGACCATTCATGTAAAACCAATGAGATACTGGTCATTCATCACCAAGAGGCTTATAATCAAAGCCGGTGTGTGACAACTGTCTCGATAGTAGAATCAAACTAATGCAAAACAGCAGATGGGATTACAAATCTCCTTACAAATACCCGTGTTAATCTGAATTTTTCTGGTCTCTATGGCTTCCTTTCCGCTGTGTATTAGTAACGTGGTACTCGACATCTTCATAATAGCCTTGCGAAACAGTCTAGGATTAAATCGATAGATCTCCAGGATCTTCACACTCCAATTGTGTGGTACACTGTCAATAGTCTTCTGATAGTCAATTCAAGCCATGCTTATATTACGCTTCCGTTTCTTTACAGTATTCAAGATGACCTTATTTAGTAGCAGGATTTCCTTGCATACATAAGAACCTTTACGACATTTATTTTATTCAACTGGCAACAGATGGTTCCTCTCTTGGTGTCTGGACATTCTGTCAGCTATGGCTGCAGTTATAACTTTGTACAGTACTGGCGGACAAGTGTTTAGCCTGTTGTTCTTCACTAAAGAGCTGTCTCCCGCTTTGGGTAGCAAATACGTGATGCCGCATGTGAGCCATTCTGGGAGTTCCTTTGGGTTTAATTTTCATTTTATTAACAGCCTTTGGTAGATGAGAATGTATTGCTGTTAATATCTTAAACCAATAATTCTGGATCTTATCAATTCCGGGAGATTTCCAGTTTCTCATGTTCTTAATTGCTTGGAAGAGGTCCTCTTCCGAGAATTCGTGAACATGTTCCACTGTTTCATCTGCAGCATCAACAATTCAAGATTGAATCCAAGATGCGTCTTTGTTGCAGGATCTCCTTTCCTCCCATATTCCTACCCAAAATGCTTAGACGCCATCTTTTTAAAGAGACAGTATTGCCGTGCGGTTTTTTAGTCAAATTGAGATAGAATCTCTTCGCGTCTGTATCAAAAACCGATTCTGCACACGGGACTCTATTCTACGTTTGTAACGTCTAATTTGTTGATCCCATGTTTGGATTTTCTCTTTTAGCTACTCAGCTACCATTAACCTGCTTGTGTCATTTTCAATTTGGTATTTTTAATCAACATTGAATATTTTTCGTTGAACTTTAGAGATGTGCGTTGATTTTGAATATGATTCGCATATGAGTGATATTACACGCCGTGTCGGATATCCGTTTCATTATTATTTTCCTCCATAGTCGTACAGTGCTGTTTACTCTGTTAGGTTGTCGGGCGTCAGTGTTCTTTGCTGGCCCCAAAATTATCTGAGATGCCAAATATCCTGTTACATTCACAATTTGATTGATTTCAATAATATCTAGATCTCTAGCTGGGGTATGTATCACATCACTTAAGACAGAGTTCGCTATCTCTATCACTCGTAACTTTGGCATTCTCGTAAATTCTCCTCAACTGTGCACGAGATTCGAATGGAAGTTTATGAACTCTTTCTATCTCGCGTCGAAGGAGATTTCTCATCATGTCGTTATCGTGTGATTTATTGCCTGATGAATTTTCACCACTGACGTATGTTTCATTGGAAAGAAATGACCCTTCAACAAAACCATTGTTTTCAAGTGCAACATGTTCGCGTTTCTCTGAATGTCAGCAAGTTGTTCTGCTGTGAATTTTCCACTGCAGAGTAATTACCGTCGTTGACTGACAAGCTTCTTTGAATCTAGGGTAGTTCATGTATATGGGTTCCGTTCTCTCCATTCCTGGAAAACTTCTATTTCCAATCTCCAGCTTTCCGCTTTTGCGTAGTAAAAGCACCAAATCATCTCTCTCAATTCATCTTGTGTCCATCTCTGACGACGACGTCGAGCTACTGCCGGCTCTGGGTCCTTGGAAATAACATCCGTGAGATGTCCAGACGTCGACAGGGTGACATTAGCTCGGTTTCTGCGCAGGTATTTCTAATTGGTAGAACAAGGCACGTTAATATTCATTAAATGTATTGTTCAATCTATTTTGATCATTTATTTTAAGTAAAGATTTGCAGGTAGCAAGTTCGATTCACCGATCGGATTCAATCTGATCGGTGTTATAATCTTTTGTTCTCAAAATGTGTAATTGTTTATAAGAAATTAGCATCACAAATCACCCCATTTTTTTGTACTCACTCCATTTGCTCTACGCCCATTTGTATACTGAAAAGACTGTTTAGCAATGTCTCGCTTCGTTTGTCTGTTACCTTTGATACTGAGGGTGGGAGCGATATCGCAGTGTATATGTCGCGGCTAAACCATGCCTCGGGTCGAAATGCTTGTCATTATCATTTCTTTGAAAAAAACAACAATTTATTGGTGGCATTACCGATTTAATGTAGTGACAATTTTTGCAATACGACAACATGGTGAAAATTGTTGGATACTAACAATGGCAGTTTTTAAGGTTTCTAACTATCCTTTTTATTCTAAACCGAACACCCGTTTCAATATTTTAATGCATTTACCTGTTATTAGCTTATAAACCAATTCTCTTGCAAATTTGATAACGCTGAGGCAAGCAGTTTACGTTGAATATGAACATAACCTACATTATTTAGTTTTATTTTCTTTCTTCAATAGTACGACTTGCTTTGCTGCATATTCATCGGTTAGCATTGATTATAATGATACAAATATTCAATTACAAACTTTATTAAGACGAAACGGTGACTTGTAGAGCCGTAGTGCTAATGATATTTTCTATCAAGAACAAGTTGAGCTATCGAAAGGGTTGAATATTCTGAAATGTTTCTAAGTGCCCGGTTTTGTGGGCCCATCGGTAGGAAAATTAAACAGAGGATCATTTACCGATATAAATGAAAAACTAGTGGTGCTACAAAAAGGCACAGACTTTCTCGTACTACTTAGTACACTAAACTCTAGTGTGGACTAGCTTTTCGATTGTGCCACATTCTCTTCCCAGTTGCCATCTATAGCTGCTCAAACTACACTTTTCCACAATTTTTCGGTACTCTAATGGTAGAACTGAAACATGACGTTAATTATGTTATAAAAGAGTACAAACTTGTCCTGTATGCAATTTTTTGTTGAAAAACGCAGTTTTTTGGGAAAATCTTTTCGACATTTTTTAATATTACCCATTTTTCACCCAAATTGCGCGGAAACTACTGCAACATGAAATGGATGTACAAGACGTTAATGAAAGAATTAATTTTGGAGAAAAAATTCATTTTAAGGAAAAATTACTATCTTCAAATTTATAATTTTAGGAAGACGCAGAAAAATTCACACATTTCCTATTTTTGAAATTTTAGAGTAAACACTGAAAATCTGACCTGTTGTTAACACATTTGTGCCTGCACAGACTATAGACAATTAATTTTCGCCCAGCTGGTATGGTGAGCTCGTAATTTCCCGCCCATTTTATGCTCTTGATGATGTTTGAATCAAATATAAGAGCGAGAATATGAATTTCACGCGTCCTACTTAAAAAAAATTTCCCGCTGCTTGCGCTAAATCACCTAGTTTGTTGCTGCCTCGGCAGGTTGAAGATACCCAGGAAGCTGGCGCCCCTGTCACGACCAGCGTCAGGGAGGCTGAGCCCCCGCCACCGACCCGCCACCCCCTCTCCCCCCTTAGGTCCCCATCACACGTCGCAACCGCGGCGCGCTTCCAAACGCCGCTCGTAGTAGAGCATTGGTTTGAATGGAGACTTTCCCACGCGCGGCGGGTTTGCGCTGCTGCGGCGTTCGGCAGCGGACGTCTCGCTACGCGACGCGCAGGAGGGCATACGCACCACCGCTAGCAGAACAAAGCTTCAAATGATGGTACTCCCACTATGCCGCCGGTCGCTTACCTGCTACGGTCCCTTTGTGCGTCGTCACAACAGGGTCGGCAAAACCTATGCCTGCAGAACCCACTCCCCTCCACGGCGGACGGCGGTGGAGGCGTGGAGAGAGCCCTGCAGCTTATCGGAAGCGCTGAAAATGGCGACGTGTGAAGGCGCCCTTAGCGGGGAGGGGAGCAAGACCCACCGGCCGCTTACCGCCCCCGGAGACATTGGCGTGGTGGGCACGGGAAAGCATTTTCTGAATGACGCAGGTGTGTGCCCGACTCATTGTGGCGTGGCGTGCCGCGAGGATGTACTGGGTGTCGACCATGGTGAAAAATCACCAGTCATCTGCCAATCCCTGAGGTGGACTGGAACAGTGAGGGGTTGCTCAGGAATTATTAAAAACTGCACTATATTCTTTGTAAATGTTTCTACCCCTCGACTACCAGTGTGTCAATGGTGGAGTGATTAGCTAAGAGTTTTGTAGTATCTATTAGTAGAAAGTTTAAATTAATTTTCCATGTGTTACCTTGGAGGTTGTTAATTATTCTTTATAATGCGTAGAAAAATATAACATTATTTTCGTTTTGCGGCTGAACCAATGGAATGTTTCATCTGAAAATAAATGAGCTGTTTTTTCTCGTTGGAAATAACCGTTGTTCCTATTCAATTGTGTTTCCTTTTATCGTCACCTTTTTCTTATCACCTAAGCTATCTTTAGAAGTGGTCTTCACTCTATTCTTTCAAGAAATTGATAGAAAAACTTGAAGCCAATTATGAGAAAATTTGTAAAATATCCCATGGTCTTCATGTAATTGACGCCTTAATTTAAAGAATGTTTTTCAAAATCGCAGAGATTCTACTCCAGCCAGATCGATCGGGGAATATTCATTTTGAAAACAATTGTACGAATAGTTTAGGCGCTAGTGCTATTCACAGGCGTCCGCACTGACGGACAGACAGACGGACGGACGTATGTTTAAAAAAACACTTCGGGCAACAGGACACCCCAAAACGTGTATTTCGTAAATGTTGAAATTCCGAAATCGATTTTCCGCCGCATTACATACCTATCTCTATACTACGTATATTAATCTGTATATACGTACGTATACGAGAAAATAACTTGTTCCAGAGAATAATAGTATTTCTCCAACTACTTAGTTTTCTAATTTCTTTGGTCTAGGCTAGGTTTTCGGCCTTGCTCCATCCTCTCGCCAGTTGGAATCAGTGTTTTGATTTCCTAAAGATAGAACCGAAATATTACTTTATGAATATTAAATATTATAAAAGAAGAGCTAACCCTCGTCATAAATTGACATTTTTATTGAAAAGTTTGAAGGTTTTTAAGAAACTTTCATTAAAGCGTTACTGTAAATGAGAAATTTGAAGCTCCTTTCCACAGAAAACTTTTGAGTTTTCGAGAAACTTGATTGGAAGTCATTCGAAACACTTCGTCTCAAAAATGCGATAATTGAATTGAATTAATGCCTTATTTTACGTGGCGAGACTCAGGCCATTAGGCCTGCTCTTCCGTCTGACCACATGAATTTCGCTACGCTCCTTTCACCAACTAGCAGAGAAAGGAGGTATTTCTTGGGCGAGAAACAGGCGATTTGAATTTAGCTCAGAGGCGTCATTTAGGCTTGAGGATCTTTTACATGCAAGTAAATCTACTAACATGGGACAGCCGGCTTTACTTCCCCTCCGAAGGAAGGCGTACGAAGGATTTTTTCGCCCTGAAAAAACCCACCGCTTCGATCGGGTTTGAACCCGCCAACTTGGGTACAACAGTCCGAACCGCTAACCGTTACACCATCGCCGCCGCGATGTGTGCGCGATAATGTATACAAATCGATGAAAATGGGCGTATTAACGGTGAAAGAGAGATTTAAGAGAGGCATTTGCGTAAATCTTGAAAAAATAAAAGAATGCAGAGAATGGCTTTTATATCATCTTTTCCAGGAGAAAATTGGAGGCTTTTTGAAAATGCGTAAATTCGATCTAATTTTCACAAAAAAGTTTGAGAGTTGGAGAAGCATTTTTCAGATATCATTTAAAGCACATGTACTCTCAAAAGCAACAATGTGAAAAAATCGCCATTAATGTTAATATTAAAGACGAGTGAGTCATGTAAAAAAGTATTTTTTGTAATTTTTGAAAAAATTAAAGAATAGAGCAAAATTGATTTTATACCATGTTATATAGTACATTTAGCACTATCACCGCTAAAAGTTTAAAGAACAAAGTTGTAGCAGATTTTGAGAAATTCTTGTTTTTGTTGTATTATTTTAATATTGGACATATTTCACCCAATATTGCGCGATAACTGCTAAAAGTTTCAAAAAATTCACGTGACCTCCTTCAGGCGATCGCGCGAGCGGTATAAATGCCACCTTTGAAAATAAAATGGCGCTGCGCCTCGATGTTTGAACTCAGCTTGGCGGGAAGCCAGGTATTCTCCAGTTATCTATTAAGACACAAGGTGGCGGTAACGTATGCTCCAAGACCCTCTCACATTGACGCCAAATGCGCCAACGCCATCACTCTGCTCTACGCGGCGTAAACACCACCACGCGATCGCGGCCGTTCCAGTTCTTTTTTCACGAGTATGATGAATATGTAAGCATATTTTTCATATATTTTTGTAATAAAATATATAATAATCCTCTTATGTCAATTATTGTGTAAATAAAAGGAATTGGTTAATCATTACGTGTAATTTGTAGGCGATTTCAGTGGATATTAGTAATCTAGATTCATAATAGTTATTATTCTCGTTTTACTATAACATATTTTGCTACCTACATAATATGTATTATTCTCTTTCCTCATCTTTACGATTTTCATCTTACTTATTAGATTTTTCCTTTCCTACTTCATTAGATTTTAATTTAAATTTTTATTATGCCATTATTGTAATATATGTATTTGTCATCAGTGTTTCTGAAGCAAAGGTAGAAGCTGGTTTTTACAGATTATCTCCAGAAATTTCTTTTCTAGAGAATAATTAAAATTGTTTCAATATTTGTTTAATCTACTACAATGGCCAGTTCGTGTTATTTAATAAATTCCGATGACTGACAATGAAGCGAAGCTGTGATATTGTGAAAAGGGAAGGATGTTGGTCGGCGGCAAAAGTACCGCCCAGCAATCGCGCATGTGACACTAAATCGCACGAGCGCCCGAACGTTAAGCCATGAGATTCAACTAAAAGTTAAAACTAAAGGACATTTGCTATATCTTTAAAAAAAGACGTATGAGAAAAAATTCACCCCCAATTCAAAAACAAGTACCTACAGCATAAAGCCGTGATTGAAAGGTTTTGTAAAGAGAAACATACTCTACTGCTTCCATGTCCTCTTATTTTTAAGAAATTACTTTGGGCGGTGTCATGTAGGAATCGTCGGCGAAATGTTTAAAACATTTATGGCAGCGGATAAAAAGCTCACGTGTTTAGTAAAATATTTCAATAAGAAACAAGGGTTAAGTTTTAGAGATGATAAGCCAAATAGTCCTCACAACAAAATAAGTTATCTTAATAAAAAGTTTCAAAACTTATTTTCAAATTTCATCTTAATTTCATGAGTATATTGTAAGGAACTATGATTTGATTTTATTTGTTGCGGCACGTAAGTAATAATAATAATAATAATAATAATAATAATAATAATAATAATAATAATTGTAGAGGCACCGAAAAAGAATTGCAGAGGCACCGAAAGTTCCTAGACCTTCTCCCTAGGAAGCTGGTTTTAACCTGGAGTAGGCTTTTACAGGCTACTCCAGACATCATGTCATGTCTGGATTAGGCTTTATTGATATCGTTAGTCGTTAAATAGAGGAATACTAATAGTAGTAGTAATAATAATAATAATAGTAATAATAATATTTATTATTATATAATAATATGTTATTAAATAATAATATATTATTAAATAATAATATATTATTATATAATAATAATTATTGTATTGTCTGTTATTGTTGTTATTGTATAATAGTTATTATATTGACCCACCTCGAAAGTACATTACCTTGACGTTGGTGGTGGCACTTGAGTACCCCAATGACCCTAAGAGCAATGCCGGCGGTAGCATAGCTATGGTAAGGCCTCCCTTGCCGGGCAGGACGATGGAAGATTGGATGGGTCAGACGAAGAAGTACTCCAGGAGAGGACCTCTACAACAGCAGAAGAGGACTTACAGAAGAGGCAGTCCACAGAAGACATGAAGTTGGCCTCAAAGCTACTCTTCTCTCCACAAAGGTTGATAAGGACACCCCCTTGAGTACCCCCATGAGACTGAAAGCTATGTCAGTGGTGGCCTAGCTACTGGTAGGGCCTTTCTTGCCGAATAGGTTGAAGGCGAGGGGTCAGGCAAGGAAGTACTTCAGAGGAGATGGGGAAGTAAGTAGAGAGGGAAGATTCATGAACCCCTGTACTTCCTGTTATCGATCCATGGAGTTTACAGGAGAGAAACTGGGTTGGCACACCAGGTCACTAATTAGAATGGAGGCCCGAACCTTGCATGAGCCAGCGAATGAGGCTGCCTTCAGCAGTCGGTGAAAATCCCGCAGGGTTTAGTAATGCGGACTGGCGATCGGAGAGTCCCCTTTCTGTGAATCGTGTGATCGGTGAATCCGATCACCGATCAGAATTTTGAACAACGTTTAAAAGCCATTTATATAAGACAAAACATTTTACCAACATTTGCACATTTACTAACAATATTCAACTTTTGAAATTCTAAAGTGGGGAGGGACCTCCGATGTCCGAGAGCCAAAAATCGCGAATTAGCAGTTTTGCAACAATTAACAATTTTATAAACAATTCGGAAATGTGCACTATATTGACGATGGAGGGTCCACAAATTGTGTCTGAATTGATCATCTATTATTATTATTATTATTATTATTAGCCTGGTTTAATTCTATTATGGGCCAAGGCCTCCTGCATGCAGAGTGGATGGTTGGCTTATTACTAATTCTTAAATTATTGTAGTTTGGTGTATATTATTCGCTAGTCACTTTCAGTTATTCTGTCTCTTTTTTTCTAAACTTTTTTAACACTGTACACGTCCTATCACTTTTCATTTCTTACTCTTCCTAACTCACTTTACACTTTTATCATTTCCTAACACTTTCTTAACACTCACTTGGACTGGGCTGCTTTTTTCTCAATATTACTTCTCCATGTTTTTATCACTGTATGCCTGTTAGTTCGTTCTTGCCATTTTGATTTGCTATCGCTCTACACTTTTCTGATATATTGTAGCGTCGTGCCACGCTCAAATCGCCGAAAGTGCAGCATCGCCGGATGTTAAACAAAGGGCGGAGTGATGACGCACTGGGACTTTCCGTGGACGCAGCGGGCCCAGAGCGGCTTTGGGGAGGAGGCAATGGGGGCGGCGGGCAGCGCCAAAAGGGCCTATATCAGGCCAGGAGAACAATGCCCCAGGCTTCTTGTTCTAGCGGTGGCGGCGACAGGTGAAGCGCGTGTATGTGCGTGTAGGTGCACTAGGGCGAGGGGCCGGCAATTCATTGTCGTGACTTGCGAGACGCGTAGATGGTCTCAAAGTAGAGCGGCTTCATACACGCAACATCGGTGGTATGTTGCGGGGTGATAGCCGTTCTTAAATTATCTCTCCTTGTAGTGGGTCTATTTATTTAGTTTATTGTGAGCAGGGTAGTTGTTAAATTGAGACTACGGTCTTGATTGTTAATAAATCTACTGTTTTACAAACCACTCTCGTCTGTGTGCGATTACACCCGTATGACGCCACAATATAGTCTTACGTGCAAGTTCTTTCCACGTTTCTCTTGACCGCGTGTTACTAAGCTCTTACTTGAAGGTATCTGGTTTCCTTAGTTGTTACCTTTTTGGATCCCACCCCGGGGTCGTTTTCAGTAGTGATATGGACCCCTTCGCGGTTCGAGGTACTTCCAAGTGGGTCTTGTCGCGAACTGCACGTGTCCAGGTGTTGCCTGCTTCTTTCTTGAATTCGTCTGCCTATCTCAGTATTTGCCTTCATTCCTCCGTCCCATTCTTGGATACCATATTGTTGCGGTATATGCTCAACATGTTTGGTTAAGTCGGGCTACGTGTACTCACCAGGGCCATTTTTGTTGTTCTATTAGTAGGACATCTTTTATTTTTGTTTTGTTCCTTATAATACAGCTATTTACTTGTCTCTACGTGCGATATTCAGAATCTTGCGTTCCATTTTCCGTTGGCATCTCCTTTTTGACATTTTTGGGGTTTCACGTTGGGGATCATGTTTGTGATCCACATATTAGAGCGGGGAGTACACAGGTGTCAATAATCTTGATTTTTGATGATAGAGTTACATTTTTGTTAAGTAAAATAGAAGAGAGACTCCAAAATTTCTTCCATGTCTCCATTTTTCTGTGTTTTATTTCTAGTTGCATTTTGTTTTTAAATAGTATGTACTGTAATGTAAACGAATCTCCTTGTCTGATACTACGGTTCAAGTGAAAAGCTTTTCCGTCTGGTTCCATTTTGCTTGGCTTTGTATATCTTTGCTAGAATTATCATATATTTTATCTGGATGCCTTGAGATGATAGAGCGTCAAACATAGCGGCATGTCCCACACAGTCGAATGCCCTTGAGAAATCAATGAAGACTATATAGAGCTTTAGATTGAATTCTTGAACTTCTCAATTATTTGGTTGATGGCTTGCAGATGGTCTGATGTGCTATATCCTGACCTGAAACCCGTTTGTTCAAGGGGCTGTTCTTCGTCGCCTATTCGTGATTCTTCTAGTCAAACATTTGGAGAATAATTTATACATATTAGACATCATACTTATCGGTCTATGATTGTCTAGTCTGTCTCTGATTCCTTTTTTGTGTATGAGCGTTATGCTATTGGGTGTTCATTGCTTAGGAATGCCTTCAGTTTCTAGAATGTCATTAAACGATCTTGTAATTACTGTAACCACTTCTTGAGGGCATGCTTTCAGAAATTCGTTATAACATCATCTTCGCCTGTTTTTTTTCCCCAGGTTTTAATTCTGACAGAGGTATTGTTCTACTTCCGTATCGCGGTGATTTGTGAAGTCAATTTGTGGTTGAGTTGTTTTAGTTATACAGTTGTAGTATTGAGTAACAACTGAGCTGATTTATTTTCTCTGTGTTATTCTTTTATCTTGTTTGTTTTTTACACTGAGGATCCACTGCTTTTCAGTGTGTATTGTTTTCATCGTTAACCTTCGCTGAATTTGTGTTTTCCATTATGTGGTTTATCATTGTCATGTTGGCGTTTCTTTAGGTCTTTTCTTATTTCTCTCTTCGTCTTTTGTTTAGATCTTTGAATTTTGCATAGTAGACTGTTGCGATCTTCAAGGTCGTAATTTTTCCCTCTCTTCTATGAGTTTTAAAGTGGTTTCTATTAGTTTTCTTCTCTTTTGAATGATTGGGCTTGCTTTTGTGGCTTCTTTCCCAGCTGTGGCTATGCTTTTTTCGAGATTGTCGTAGTGTTCTTGAGTTTTTCCTATTGAAGTGTCACCTTGTACTTTTTTCCCCATCTTGATCAGGTTTTTGTCCAGTTTCCCTGATCCATTGAGTAAATGCTGAGATGGCCTTGTTTGGCTTCTGAACGTAAATGTAGCTTCACAGTGCGCATATTTTGTTGAACTCTCCTTTTGCTTATAATTGTAGGAGAAGAGGTAAAGGCGAGTTAATATTTTGTTAGCAATGCAGAAAAATCATCTTTGCAATTCGTTTACCGATGCAAATAAGTTTTATGTAACTCGGAAAAAATGCCTATTTTTTCAAATATTGCTAATCCAGCGTTTTTTTTAAATTTATTTTTATTTATTTATTTTAAACTCTTACTCGCCTTTCAACTATTTATAGTTAAAATGACGGGAAGGGATTCTGGAACTCAAGAAAACATGCGCAGATAATCTACTCCCCCATACGTCACATACAGTTTTTATTGTTTTTGGACTAAATAAATCTAAAATCTAAATCTTTCTAGGATGATACATGTTTCTTGATTATTTCTTGGAAAAGGACAGAATTGAAATTGTTGGCGTTGTATTTCTTTTTCATGAAGTACTTTTTTCTATCTCCCTTGATTTGGATTTCGGCACATATCATTCTATGGTCTGATTCGAACTTTAAATCTTGGATGACTTTGACTTCGAGGGCGCATGTGATATTGTCGATGAGGATGTAGTCAGTTTCATTACTTGTATTGCCGTCACGGGATGTCCAGGTCTATTTGTCATTTCGCACCTCTAATAGAAAAGTGAAACACGTGCGAATTTCTGATTTCTCAGAAATTGAAATTTTAAGTTTCGTAGTTCTGTAATACTCGTTATAGATTTACCAAATATTCACCTTGTAGCGGACAGTAATTTAACTATTTCAAAATCAACTTCAGAATAGTAGCAGTACCTCTTGGTAACCTCTTATCAGCTTTTAGCTGAAAAATGACGATTTCGCATTTGTGTCACTTTTCTATTGGAGGTGCGATTTGTCTTTGTGCTTCCTTTTTGAAAACCTGTTTGTAATTTTCAACCTCTGGCCCTCTGCAAACTGTATTAGCCTCTCGGATCTTTTATTGCGTCTTCCGAGTCCGTATGGGCAACAATAATTTTCTTCTGGAATTTTTGTCTGACTGTTTTTGCGTTGAAATCCCTTATGACAAAGTTAAACTGGCTTCTGTATTGGTATACAGTATTGTCTAACAAATCATAGAATTTCTCTAATTCCTCGTCAGCTGTTGATAATGGAAACGTAGATTTCAATGACCGTAATCTTGTTTGTGTCTATTTTATTTTTCAGTACAATTATTCCCTCAGCTATTCCTACTATTTCTTCTATATCTTTTCTGAGATTTTTGCTTCCTTGAAACGCTACTCCCTTCTGGTAGTCCCTCTGTAAGTCCCTCTGACTTGTGTCTTATGTAAAGATTTCTTTGTCGATGATGATAGATTTCAAGAGGTTGAATTTACTCTGATGTTAAACATTGCTCCAATGTTCCCACTTTCCATTGATGTAGAGTTTCTTGTATCCAATTTTAACTTGCTTTCCTTTGTTTCGTTCTTCTTGGACCCTGTGTCTGATTGCTGCTTGTATTTCTCTTTCTTGGGTTGTGACGTCACTCTCTTGTAACACCTCCGCGCATCTAAACAATTGCGCGGTTAGCGGCCCGGTTGTAGCTCAGTCGGTCCTTGTCCCTTTACTCGTTCAAAAATTAGGTGATGGAAGGAATTGTTAATTAGATTCTCATGGACATTCAAAATAAACAATTTGATTCCTGGTGAAAGACTACGTTTATTCCTGGACAAAGCTGTACCAGGGAAGTTACATTAATAAAATAAAAGAAAGAAGAGATTGAATAAAAAGAAAAAATAAAGATTAAAGTTAACAGGAAAGCTTACAACTAGAGAAGAGTACAAAATTATTTTATAACTAGAATTACAATAGTAAATGACCATTCGATGTGCCTTGGCGCGGCACCGCGTTGACAAAAATTTAAAGAGGTGAATAGCCCCCAGTTACATTGCCTGAGAGCTTCCGTGTCAAAAGTTCAATGTGCCCGGACGGGCGCGGCGAAGCTTGTGGGGGCCGGAGCGGCCTTCCCTGGAATGCGGGATGGCCTGCACCCTCTCGGGCAGGGCGTCTAGCAGCGTCTGGCGGCGTCTGGTGACGTCAGCAGGGGGGCGTCTGGCGTCTGGCGGCGTCTGGTAGCGTCTTCGGCGGAGCTTGTAGGTAGCCAGGGATGTCGCCCACGATCGCAGGTGCGGAGCACACAACAATGTTTCCCTCCGATCTCATGAGAATGTTCTCAGGTACAAATTCAAAAAATTGCGAAATCCTTCAGAGGCGCACTCGCCTCTCCCCGCAACTGGCTCCCACCCCTAGAGAAGTTTCTCTCTGACTGTTCTCACCCCCCTGCTCTTAGCCCACTGCAATTTTACAAGTGCCTTCAGAGGCGCACTCGCCTCTCCCCGCGACTGGCTCCCACCCCTAGAGAAGTCTCTCTCGAACTGAAATTTTGTTTCTCAAAATTTGCGTGAAGTTAACTTTTACCCCCACCCTTTCTCCTCATATGTTCGTGCTCCCTACAACGATCGCGTCGCTATTGGCTAAAGGTGATGGCGTTGTACACTAAATTCGGCCAATAGCGACGGGGGAGTAAAGGAATTTTCCACTCTCTGTTTCTGTCGGAGTACAGTGTCCCTTTGTTCTGTCTCGAAAATAGGCCATGTCTGTGAAGGGGCCTCCCGGCTACAGAATTATTGTTTTGGGTTTCCCCGATCACGATGACAGGCGTTTCAAAGATATTCCAGATGTGGCTGCGTCTGGGCGGTTTTCAATTAACCCGTTGGCCCGGCCGTTGGGTGGGGTGTCATAAAAATCCGAAATGGGCTGGGGGATCGTGGCTGTTACTAGAAGGGGGGCTGCGCGCGTGACGCCGTATGTTTATTCTCAGTAAAAAATTCTTTAGGTCTGGTTTACTTAATTTAATTTATTTTAATAATTCTGTATCGCTACACTCTATATATGTATTTTTAAAGTTTTCTTTGTCTTTTAATTTGTTCTTGTTTTTCAAAATGTGTATTTTGTCGCTGAAGTTCTCAGTTTTACTCTTATTAATTGCCTGTCTTTCGCGTTCTGTCCTATAGAGTAGGCTTCTTCGATGCTCGAGTTACAACCTAACTCTCAAACCCGACACTCTCAAATCCGACCTTCTGAAATCCTTTCACACACATCAACAATAATTCCGATCAACATATTCGAAGGCTCGAAGCCCGCCCAAAACACGGCTGTTCATAACACAGACGGTTGGACAACAATAGGCAACACAACAGGAACTTCCAACTGTCCATTCGCGTAACCAAAAACACAATCACCACTTCCAATCACGACTGAAAACTAGATTTTCTGTATTATATTGTGACAATGAGTTTTTTTTCCTTCCCAATTACCCCTTCCAATCATCGACTCATCCATCCACAAACCAACGCAAAAGGCTAGCAAGCGCAAAGGAACAAAGGCACGTAGAGTTGCGTAACCTGGCTCACAAGTAAGCAAGGATATTCCCACTGAGCCCGTCAAGGAGGTACTAATTTTATCAGATACCCATGGGCGACAAATCTCCTCCTTTCTCAGAGGAAAACTCCGATCCAATGTCTCTATCACGGGAATGTTTAAACCTAACGGGAGGTCTGCTGACCTGACCAGTGAGTTGGACACCCACACAAAAGCTCTCACCAAACAGGATACAGTCATCATCGTAAGAGAGCAGTATGATATCAATTTGGGAGGTCACTTTACACCTGAGTAACATGTTGACAAACTTCGTGCCGCCCAAAACGCGGACATAATAGCCTCGACTCTGCCCTTCTGGTACAACAAAATTACACTGCCCAAAGAAAATATACACGCAAACAACCAATTGAAACTGCATCTGAGAAGCACACATGTTAAATTATTTGAGCTAAACGTTCTCTCAGAAAAATACTTCACCCGGCATGGGTACCTTCTCGGAAAACATGCACTCGGTAGCGAGTTTGCCAAACACATCCTTTCAAAACGGCAGTGTCCTGTCCAAGACCCATCCCCACCCACATTTACTAGTTCTCTTCCGGGACCTCTTTTGACCCAATTACCTTATCCCCTGAACTTAATCCTTGGACTACCTCTCCTATTATCCATTCCTCTACATCTGTCGTCACTCCTTGCCCAACTCCTGTCACTGCTGGGACACAATACTTCCTTCGACCAAGCACTCGAGGTAAAAATGAGATAAATAAATATCAACTACAGTTAAAAGCGGCAAAGAAATATCCGTATAGGTACACGCACTCTCCTAATTCCTAGTTTTTACATTGCAGGATCGTACTGTAGAAGGAAGGAATCAAATAAGGGTCCTGCTTACGGAAGTTCGTGTATTTACGGTAGAAACGACATTGATTCTACCTTCTTGTCAGAATTCAATTTATATGCAGTTGAAAAAGTTTCGAAATAATAATCGTACCGTGAAATGTTTAATTTTCTCTCCGCTTTCTCTACTACGCTCAAAATTATCTTATTTTGTATCTACAGACTCTAAAGCTAATCTAAAGCTCCAACATAGCGACCTTTAGATTATTTCATTTTCTTAGAAAATATAGAGAAAAGCCTCAACACAATTAGTAATCGCTCTTTAAAATCCATTGTTGTATGTGGAGATTTCAATATTAAGTTTTTGAGTTAATGACACGAAAAAGAGAAGTTTTTGAATTTACTTCATTCTTTTAATTTAGATGTTACTGTGATTCCGTGTAGTTATCTACGCGGAATACATTTAAATCACAGAAATCAATAGATCAAATTATAATTAACAAAATCACAACTAGATATGAAATAATAACAAATAATCTAGGTTACAGGAACCACGATTCACAAATCCTTACAACTACTAATAACATGAACACTAACCGAATAAATAATACACGCATGTGCAGAGCATTCACTAAAGCTATCATAAAATTCTTTACGGAATACTTGCTAAAGGAATCATGTGACGTAGTTTATAACGCTTTTGACAAAATGAAAAATTCAGTTTCCTCAAAGTTTCCATTTCACTTTAACGCAAGCTTTTCTCTTAAATAGAGAAAATTAAACATTTCACGGAAATGTAATACTTAGATCACTCAAGGAATTAGAATATCGTGTAAACACAAACATACGCTTTACTTTATTTCTAAACATCATAACGTATCACCCGGTTTTCATGTCTACTTCCGAGAATACAAAAGAGTTTTTAGGAAAGTAATAGTTCAGAAAAAAATAATGAAAAATAATCAGGATATTTTGAACGCTATTAACAAAAATGTGGAATAATGTAAAAAATACGACCACATCATCTTGATAATTTGTAATGAATGTTGTTTTAGAGGATAATAAACGAGAAGAAAGTAATTCGGAAAATGATGCGATTTAGTTTTTATCTAATTTTTGTAACGGAACTATAGAGTATTTCCATTTTCTGGGGTACTACCCTATTCTGAACATTGAGTTGAATACTGCAGTTAAGTAACTACTTGCTTTTTAATTTAGTTTTTGTAAAATTATGGTGGTATTTGGTCTACGCCATCTGATTTTTTTGTAGGCAGATGTTAAATTGTTTTATAGGTTTCATTTGGAGATAAACATTTCACTGGATGTGTAGGTGTTGCAGCATTGTTATTGATATACTCGTATTGTAATTTATTGAAAACTATTATTTGCTTCTATATTTAATTTAAATATTTTTTCACAATTTCATATACGATTTTATACGTCAATAATTTGCCATCTAAAATGTCAGATTGAGTCAGATTGGTCAACATCCGAGTCAAGTAGTAGACCATTGAATCATATTTTTTAAATGTATGCCGTAATTGTTAAACAAAAGAAACAAAGTTTCTGCTTCTGGAATCAAGCCGGGATTATTGAAAATTTTAGAATACGACCGTTTGAAGAGACATTTGGCTCTTGATAGAAAATGTGAGTAGGAATCTTGTGCTATGTGACTATTTCTGCGAAATATATTTTGCATGATTTATAACCACGTTTCTTCCTAGCGGATAAAAAGTATCGGCATACAGTTCGCACTACCACCTATCCTATAAAAATAACACAAAAAATATAATATGTTCCATTGCGTACCAGTCGACCGCTAGGCCATCGACATAGTGCAACAGTTTCAGCTTTAATTTTAAAGAGGATTTGTTAATAAGCTAATGACACGAGAACTAACTCAAATTTAGAAAAAGGAGTTTCACTGCAATATTTAGAATAAAGAAGAAAGTTAGAAGGTTGAAAAATATTGTATCTAACCAGCATACTTTCCAATGCAATATATCCAGCGTTGAGACCGCACGTTCGCTCCACCCCCGTTACGAATTTCAATCTATGTAGTGGAGAAACTAAGCGAGAGATTGAAAAGGGCGTGACGAGTACACTTGTGGCTGCTACGAAATGATTGGCTGGCAAAGAACGGGATTTGTCAAGAGATGCTAATTTCTTGTGAACAATAAGATATCTCAAAACTAAGGGTGACATCGCTGGTCGGATCGCGGGATTTTTGCATATTACATTAAGGAATTTGAGGTGAGAGAATAAAAATAATTCCAAAAATTGCAAATTTATATTTTCTTATATTTGCAATTCTAAAATAGGAAGGGTTCCCTGATGTCCCAGAACCGAAAATTGCGAATTAACAGGGGCGGATCCACGGGGAAGGAAATGAGGGATATTTCCCTCCTAAAATTTTCCAAGTAACTTTTTATTTTAACATGTCACGAAACTTCCAACAAAAATATTTTCGTGGATCATTAAAATGAATAAAACCGTATCGCAGCATGAACTGAGTGTGGCCTGCGACATTTTATAAAATCTGTAATACGACTCATTCGTCCAAATTATTTTGAATTTCCCCTCCCAAAATTCGTCTCTGGATCCTCCCCTGGAAATAACAATACTAAAAGTTATATAAAGAATTTTGAAATGTGTGCTATTTCTGGCGAGGAATGTCCTCAAATTGTCCCTGAATTGAATAACTTTGACAAGAGATGATATTGTAAAAATACAATTGATTGTTCAATATTCCTATATTTTATTAAAATGACTCCCTAGAAGTTTTCTTTCATTTCGAGAAATACATCGTTTTGCGATTTTAGGAAATTTTATACATGCCAAAATCTGCAATTATAATAGTTTTTGTTATCGATGAAATCTATAGTGAACCGGATATTTGACAAAGTATTGTTAAAGATTGTGTATGAACAGAAATATTGAAATTAAAATATGAATGAGAAACTAATTGCTCTAAAGTTATAGATATAGTAATTATTATCTCATATCAACATAATTTCGTCAAGACGAATTGTGTTAAAACTGGTAAAGCGTATGTGTTTATATAATTATTTCATTGAATTTACATTCACGTTTATAAAATTGTTTCAATTAGTGCTTTTATTTGTAAATATTTCCGCTGCTGAATAGCAACGTGCACCATTTTATACAACGTAAGTTTGTTAGGCCAGCCCCTCCCCTCGGTTGAGACTAGCTGCGGTTGGCTGTGAGACTCCGCCTGTGAGGTTTTGTCAAGAGAAGGGCTGCCCAAGCCGGGCGGAAACTGCGGACGGATAGATCGATTTATGATTTCAAAGATGTATCAATTGACTCGAATGCGATGAGCATCCTCAGGATTTCAAATGAAGCAGACATTTTGGATATATTTGAATCCAATTTTAACTCACATTTAGCAAAGTTTACAGGAAGTGCATAAGAAACATGTAGATGAAAATTCTAGGGCTGTAACTTTATTTTGTTTTCTGCGTATCACTGACCATCATACATCCACATAGCAACCAACAAATATTTTCTTATATTGGACTCTACTAATAGATTTTGAACCATAAATAATGCGAACTCGCGCCATTTTAAAAAATACTCACGTGACCAGGAAAATGTATACAAAAGAATGGCATAAAAAGCAACTAAATTTATTTAACAAAAAATGGGTTACAACTGAGACATGGTAAGCATAATACATTCTTAATATACCAACTGAAATTATCGTCTTTGGTCTGTCTCATTATTTGTATATTCTGTTGGCGACTTCAGATTATAAATCTTCATAGTTGTGAGAAATGTAGGACTTAATTTTCATTACATGTAGCAATTTTTTGTGTGTGTGTGTGCATAAGACAATGAATATGGCAGAACCGGTGGTTAGTCTCGTAGTCACAAAAATATGTGGTAGACCAAGCCTGTGATAGAAGATCGTTTAATGTAACCTGTTGATATGTGAGAGTAAACAATATGGTGGAGGGCTCTGATTGTAAAGTTTATCCTTTCACTGCGAGACTTATATTTGGTTTCTTTAGAAAATGCTATTCCTTTGTAAACTTTCCATCAGTTTTTAAAGTGAATTATATATCTGTAGCTGATATTTTTTGATAAGGAATTTACCCGGCGCACCACTTTGTATATGTTCGGTAATTTCATGGGCTGTGAAGATTCTGTCGTGTTTTCGAATATGCATAATCTCGGTCAGAGGCGACGTGTCGAAACCTGCCCTGATATTTTCTAATATGAAAGTACACAACATGTGTGAGTGGGAAGAGGAATTTTTGGGTTTTCCCGCCGAAGAAAGAGGTGATGCTTCTAAACAACTTGGCACAGACAACTTGGTTCTTTCTTTTTATTCCTTAACAAGGCTTGGAAGCCAATGGCCCGTTCCGAGACTCGGAAGTGCTCTAACCACCTCATTCTATGTCTACCAACATCTCTATAGCCCATAGGTTTATAAAATAGAGCTAACTTTGGTAGCCTATTTGGTTCCATCCTGTTTACATGTTGGACCCATTTCTGTTGGTATTTTTTAACATCATTTACTGCACTATCAATATGACCTTAATCTTCTGTCTTCATTTGTAACTCTATCCCTCATGATTAGACCCAGTAGAGCTCTTAAGAAATTTATTTTGGAAACCTCTAATTTTATTTCGACATTTTGCCTTGGTGTCCATGTTTCACTTGTGAAGCAGAGAGTGGCTTGAGATATCACATTGTCAAAATCTCATTAGGGTGCTATTCAACACATTGTTTTAAAATGCCTGTTGATAAATCCATTGAACGTATTGTATTTACTTACATTCTCTTGCATTTCGTGGTTGATGTCTTTTGATATTTTGCAGTCAAGGTAAGTGAAGTTGGATACTTGTTCAATAATTTGGTTGTCGATAACAATTGTTTTCTTTTCGAATATTTATCTTAGTATGATAAAGCCTTAGTTTTATGAGTAGATATCCTTAAATTATAGCTCTGTAACAATCGGTTAAGGCATGTTATATTTCTTTGGATATCGTCTTCCGAGTTAGCTAATAGAACTTGATCATCTGAATAAGTCAGATGTGTGGTTTGTTTATTTCTCGTTATTGGTATACCTCTTGGATTCGTGGTAAACCATAGATCCATAATTTTGTTCATATATATGTTGAAAAAGGGTTTGGGGCAAACATCTTAAACCTTGGTTGACTTTTAGAAGATCCGATGTTTTGCAATCATTCGCCTTAATACAAATTTCAGTATTTTGGTACACGCTTTTAATAGCATTTATTAAGTTTCCTGAAATGCCATAGTTCTCTAAAGCAGACCATAATTTTAATCTGTCCACACTGTCATAAGCTTTGCAATAATCCAGGAACAGCATGTATGTAGGCTTGTATTCTCTGCGTTTCTCTAATATCTGTTTCAGGGTGAAAATTGCATCACTGCAGCTTCTTCCTTTCCTGCACCTATTAACCTTTTCCTGCACAATTTTTCGAAGAAAAAAGTGCGTCTTATAGTCTGTAAAATACGGTAGTTGTGTTCATAGTGCATATTTCACCCGAGATTTACTGTGAAGTGCGTGCAGTTTTTGAATAGACTGATAAAACAGACAGAGACGTACCTAGTAGAAATACAGCCATAGACATTAAAATGACACATATGTATTAATGTAGCGCACAATTTCAGTTACATATGTGGAGAGTTCACTACAAAGCATCAGAGGACATACTTTGATTCTTTTATAAAATTGGCAAATTGCCTGTATTTTGTGTGCAATATCTGCGATCAGCAAAGAAATGAGCACCTCATATTTGCTGCGTATCTTGTGAAAATATATTATGTCAGTGGCTCAAAGGCTCTCGTTCATTAATGCCTTTTGCTGAGCCAATTACGAGGAGAGAGCAACGGGATCACTTAAATGACTGCTATTTTTGAAGCATCAATATAGTGGATTTCTCTACAAAGAGCAAAGAAGCAATTTACCTTCGGCAATACAAAAAGTTGCTCATGGTTCAGGTCTTCCTTATTCTGTGCGACCAGATTTACATGTTTTAGAGCATAATTAAGAAGAAGGCAAAGAAGTACATTCACAAGACGATGATGATTTTCATGTTTCTAACATCAACGAACCCCCATATGATATTCCGTCGAGGTGGGTCGGTCCACGTCCTGACGGAGATGCAGGGAGGGCTCTCGAGTATTCCTTTCTCTCTCCAATTATCTTGATCTTCCCCATCGTTCATTTTCGTTCTATTATAACATCCTCTCTCTTTTTTTCTATCCCTTCTATTTCACTTCCCCCCTGTATGCAGGATGCCAACCCATGTGTTTGCCGTGCATGGCTACCCGTGTTGGAGGGAAGGTGTGTCCTGGCAGTTGTCGGACATGTGTACTACTTCCTTGCACCCAGGGATACGTTGTTTATTTGTTTTGGGGAACATTCCTTGTAGGTTTCCAAGACACTTGCTTTGGCCTCGGACTCTTCTGGGCGGGAGGGCGGGAGCTAACCCACTCCGGATCAATCGGCTCGGACCAGGTCTTGTACTGAACCCCAGGGTGAGTGGGGGGGGTCCAAGGCGGCGCAGCGCTGTGACATCTAACTATATATTGAGAACCCTGGCACCCCAGTGGGGTGTCCCCTTGTTGGACTCCGTGGTGGATGGGGATTACAGAGACGAATCCGCTTGAAAAAATTGGAACATAAAACAACCCCCTTGCCCTCTTCCGGAAGGAAGAGGCGATGTTTTGAGAAAACGGTAGATTTAAATAGCTTCTTCCTTAAGGAAGCAGATAAACCAAAGAAGGTACGTTTCCTTTTGGTGGCGTGCACGGAAGAAGGAAAAACATATAAAAGTATTAATGCGGTTGGTCTCGCGCGAGCCATTGAGGACAGTTTCGGTAAACTCCAAGCGATGGTGCGTCAGAGGATTGGTACCATTCTCTTCGAAGCACGCACCGATGAGCAAATCGAAAAACTTGTGGTTTTTATAATCTCCACGTGCAGCAGTATGTGCCAAGCCACCTGCATTGCTTCAGGTGTCAGAGGTTCGGCCAGAACCAGTGGTGCATAGCTATAAGCCCTGTTTGCGCAAAGTGCGGCAAATCCACGCACGATTCGGATCCCTGTGACTCCCCACTTCGCTGTGTTTACTTAAGGAAACCATGCAGCTAACGCGAACAGGTGCCCTACATATCTTAGGGAGAGGGAGATCCAAAACATCAGAGTGACGGAGAAAGTATTTTTACCCGAGGTGAAACGCCGATACTTAGTGAACAACACTGTAGATCTCGGGCGTTCATTTTCCAGTTCTCTGGCCGAGACGGCAAAAACAACAGCGAGTTATCAGACTTCATCTGCTACTCCCCCAGTTGCTCATTTCTGTTGCCAGGTGTATCCAGTAGACTTCCCTGAGGAGACATCGGCCCTGCAAGGTGACTAATGTAATTCCATCCAAATACAAATTGTCGAAGAAAACCACTCAGGCGAAGTCGGTCCTAGAATCCACTTCTCATCCCCGCATGAAGGCCGATGTCACTCAGCCAGACAAACTTAAAATATCGTTCCTCCAAACTCCGACTACCTACCCCGACTCCTGAGACTCGTTCTGAGCGATCTCTTAGCTCGTCGAGCAGTGCTCAGAAGAAATCTGCCTCGGAGGAAACTTCAGCCGGGGTGGACAGTCGCCCCTTCGGGAAACAGAGGCATAAAAAGAAAAAGTGGAAGAAAAAATACCCTTAGAAGCAAAGAAACTTAACATCTGAAAGTTATGAATCTTCTTCTTATGGAACCTGCATGGCTTTTGCACCCGTTTAGACGAATTAAAGTTGATAAAATCTCTGTATTGACCCGTGGTTATCTGCCTGCAGGAAACACACCTTCTTACGCATTCCCTCTCTCTTTCTGGTTTTTGCTTCTGTAGACACGACATTGATGATGGCCTCCGGGCACACGGCGGAGTCGTTACATTTGCCCCACACTCCCTGGTGTCCAAAGAAATAGACGTACGAACCACTCTTCAGACATCTTGCGTTCGTGTGAACTTCCGCACAATATCAATAACTATTAGCAACGTCTACATCCCGCCTGGTCACGTCGTGTCGCAAGAGCAACTTGAAGATATGTTACCTCAGTTTCCCGCCCCTTTTCTTATTATGGGGAATGCCCACAATATCCGCCTGAGGTGGCACTAGAACCTGCTCGTGAGGCAAGATACTTGAAAATAATATTGACAACCAGAACTTAATTCTTCCGAATACTGGGGAAAGCACATTCTTTCCGTGGCTTCAAACGCATTCTCGTCCACTGATATTGCGCTCTGCACTCCATCTCTCTCTACCATCTTTGAGGGGACTATCCTTGGCGACCTGCATGGCAGTAACTACTTTCCCATTCTGGTCAATTTCGTTGGCTAATAAACCGAGCTGAGTAGCAAACATTCGAGAAAGCAATACGGATATCGGAAACCTACCCAAATGACATTGATCCTATGGTTGCACATTTTACTGACGCCGTTCTTCATCCGACCTCAATTGTCATTGCCCACCCACGACATCCTCCCATGCCGTGCTGGAATGCCGAATGTGCCACCGCGGTGCGTGTTGGGAAACGGGCATTCACAAAGCGTAGTAGGTTCCCAACCATGGATTATCTGATCAATTATAAAAAATCACGAGCCAAAGCTAGATTGGCCATATGGGAATGTAAGGCTGCGTCCTATATTTCATCACTCTCTTGCCATACGCCCCCTAAAGTAGTGTGGTGAAAGGTTCGACAGTTCGGTGGAAGACGTTCTTCGCCGTCTATCTCAGGGTTTCTGGTAAATGGAAATCTCACCTCACTAGAAGATATAGTAGAAGAATTGGCCTCTCACTATGAGCATATTTCCAGCTCTGTACACTACTCTCCCAGATTTCTGAAGATCAAAAGAAGAATGGAGAACTGCAGACTAAATTTCTCGAGTCGCGTGGAGGAATGCATCTTTCTCCATGGATGAATTTTCCTGTGCCCTCGCTTCTGCAAATGATCCAGGACCAGATCAGATACATAATCAAATGCTTAAACACCTTCAGGAAAATGCTCTTTCTGTTCTCCTCCACATTTTCAACTTGGTTTGGGATAAACATTCCTAACCAAGGATTTGGCGTGAAGCCATTGTTATTCCAATCCCTAAAGAAAGAGAGAACAGAAAAAAACCCTTCAAGGAACCGCCCAATCTTGCTCACAAGCTGTGTGTACAAGCTTTTAGAACGAATAGTAAACAAACGTCTGGTCTGTCTCCTGGAGCAAAGAAATCTATTTACCCCTTTTCAGTGTGGTTTCAGGAAGCACAAGTCAACCATAGACCACTTAGTCTCTCTTGCCAGTCTGATCTCCACTTCTTTCATGCTACAACACCTAGTAGAATTTTTTTTCGACATAGAGAAAGCGTACGACTTCACCTGGAGGTACGGCATTCTGCGCACCTTGCATTCTTAGGGCCTTAGGGAACTGCTCCCTTCGTTTCTAGTAGATTTTCTTTCAAGATCTTTCCGCGTCCGCCTTTGAAACACGTTATGCTCACGTCACCAGTTAGATATCGGTGTTACCCTGGGATAAATTCTGAGCGTCACTGTTTGCTATTGCTATCAATAGTATCGCATCAGTAATTCAAGAGCCTGTGAAAGCATCGCTCTTCGTTGATGACTTTGCTATATTCTGCTCCTCCAATAGTATGCAAGGGTTTGAGAAGCAATTAGAGCTTGTCCTCAACAAATTGCAAAAATGGAGCGATAAAACTGGATTTACGTTCTACACCTCAAAATCCAGTTGCATGCTTTATGTAGGATGCATCAATTCCATAATTTTTGGGTGTCATCAACTTCTCTTTGTTAAATCAACAATTTTTCTGTTTTTTGGGACCACGATTCGAATTTATTGCTCAGTCCAGTCAACGAGTCCGAAACTTTACTCAACTTCAGGTAGTGCCAAACTACCAATTGCAGAAATTTTACTCCTGGGGTTCAGGGCGGACTGTAGGACGAGTCTCACTCTTTTGTAATACTTCCTATGAATTCTCTCTCTCTCTCTCATTGTGTCGCTACAGATAGTCTCACATTATTCAATTCCCAGTTATTTGTAGGTTTTATCTGGCTCAAGATCTTGAATCACAGTGTGCATGTATACTTCAATGCTCTCTGACGTCTCTTTGCCTATCTTTAAATTGATTTTTCCACACTTGTAAAGACCAAACTTCATGTGGATGTCATTGCTACAGTCATTCACGACAGACTGCATTTGGAAGAGAATCATTTCATTCTTAGCAACACTTTACGAACATCCATGTAAAACAAATGGACTCTGGTATTTCTTCACCATGGAGCTTGAAACATTAATCAGCTTGCGACACCTGTCTAGATAGAGGGATCAAACTAATGTAAAACAGCAGAGGATTTAGCGAATCTCCTTGACTAATAGCCCTGTTAATCTGAATAATTCTTGTTTCTACTGCTCCTTCGTGCCAAGAAGTTCTTCACCCAAGTCACAGGACATCGTACGAACTCAGATAATCGTTACCCCATCCTCCGGGTATCCGTCTCTACACGCTCTTGCAGAATGTCATGTCTTATGTCTGGTGAAATTCTAGGAGACGAAATCCATGTATCCCGGCTATAACTTCATATACACTGATAGTTCCTCCCAGAATGGTAATGCAGTGTGTGCCTTTTACTGCAACAGTGCCATGCGGAGTCTTCGACTAGACTCTTCGTGCAGCGCACATACTGCAGAAAAATATGCGTTCTTGGAGGCTCTTAAGTTCACTGAATCGATGACATTAAAAGAAGCTGTGACCTGCGGTGATTCAAAAAGTTAGCTCAAATCTATATCCTGCTTCTCTTCTTGTGACCCTCTGACAATTGTGACGTCATGGATACTTACAGCGAACACAGGCACAGAGCTTTCATATAACAAATATTTATTTACAAAGAAAACACAACAAATATTTACAATGAATTTCCTTCTTACACCCGAGCTCTGATAGACCTACTATCCCCTGATCGTGGGAGCGATCCAAACCTAATTTCATGATCTTTTTCGATTGTGGCATTCGCCACTCTTATTTCTGAAGCGCGCACAAAGCCAAGCTTCCGTGACCGGATGTCACACTGGGACACAAAGTTCCTACTGGCGTACCAACTGATGGTTTGCCTCGATCGCAGGAGCGATCTTACCCGATTGAGAATCGGCGTGAGTCGTGGCACTCAACCACTCCTCACCTCGGAGTACGGACACAGCATCGCTCCCACGTGACCGCAATCATCCAAGGACACAAAGTCCTCCACGGGCTCGTCAACACGTGACTTGCCTCGCGAACCCTGCCCGCCGATGCACCATCGTGGCGCCAAGTTTTGTGCAAAAGCACGAGGTTCTCCCACTGTCTCCAGAACCCACCCATTTGCTCTGTGCACTCCCTTATATAGTCGAGGCCCACGTGACCTACTACGTCACGCCGCCCCCGCCGCGCTCTATTACCGGCCATTGAGGGTTTGGATCTCCGTTTCTCATGACCGGAAGACCCCAAAGCCTCGTGTCTCCCGTTTCCGCGTTCTTGCTTTAAGGAAAAACCCTTCTCTCCCTCCTGTGGCGAGGAGTTTCCTCTTACTAATCCCTTACCAAGCGTCCCCAAATAGATGCCACGAAGCACGCTGGCTAATACGTTACACAATAATCATACAACACCAAATCCATAATTTACTAGTTCGTCGTTATAATTTGGTGTTTTGTGGGATCCCTGGTCATGTTGGGATAATAGGGAACGAAATTGCTGACCAGGCAGCAAAGCTCACCACAAAGAAAAAATCCACACAGGTGTACATCCTCACACTCCCAACAAACGATACCAAGCTGTTTATCAAACATTATATTCTCAGTGCATTTCAAACAGAGTGGCAGAGCTCAGACTTCAAACTCACGAGAAACAAGGATTCCGTAAATCCTTGCTCTTTATCTCGTGGGTCACGACGCGAGCAGATAATTTCGATATGCCTTCGGATCGGTCACTGTCATTAGTCCCACGGCCATCTTCCCCGCGGTGACCCACTCCGTACTTGCGAGCCGAATCTCAGCGTGGAGGATGTTCTCCTGCACTGTTGTATGGTAAGAGATAGCCTCGGAAGGCTTCACCTTGCTAGCTCTCTAGCTGAGGTACTTGGAAATGACGAAGTAAGCTTTTTAGCTTCTTACGAGAGTCTGACGCTGCCACCCTGCCCCCTAGCGGCGCCTCCCAGCACCTTCCATTGCTGGGCCCGACGCCCAGTCGGCCGGTGCCAGTGTCCCACCAGCCTCTCCGGTGCGCCACTGGGCCGCTGGCGCGGCCCTGTTTATGCCATAACAGTATTGTATAAACTTCATGTTTAATCTTGCTATACAGTGTTTACCTTCCAAACTTGCACATCAAAATTGGGGCTAAATAAGAACTTTGTCAATGGCATGAGCAGAAATGGCAGAACGGTCAAATACCTGAGACAAAAATCAAAGAGGATATTTGTGTTGGCCCCCGGATAGATTATTGATGAGAGATAGTGAATTCGATGCAGTCTTAGAAGGAAAATGTGCCTGGAGAAGCTTTAACTCGCCAGTGCATGCAGTTGGTATGAGAGACCCGGAAGCCTTTTCTCTAATATTGTGATTGCAGTTTGGCCGCTCTTGACCACTGCTTCCATGTACCATTGCCTTCAACAAATAAGATTCTTACCTCTTCAGAGAAACTGGGTATTGTTATCCTTTCTAGCGGTGAGACATTCCAAAACGTTGATCTGGCCTATGAGTCCATCTGCGCGCACTTCTTAACAAAATATTATTGCCAAATATGCAAAATGTTTATTTGATTGGAGCATTCACTAACAGTTTTTAATGAAGAAAAGTTGTCAGCTATGTAAAATATACCAAATACAATGAATATAATATATCAGCCTATTCCATTTTTTTCAGTTTTGTTAATTTGCATACAATACTCTTAATACAATAATCAATTATTTAAAAATATGTATCATTATTGAAAATAATATCCGACTTTTTTCTGGTCCACTCCTTTGACGACATTAGAAGGGGAAATTGAATTAAGGGAACTACAAGCAGACGGGAGTATGTTCTGCCGGGTTATGTCACCAAGCACTGTTCTCAACTCACTGCTCACCACTCAAAAAGGTTCTGTGAAAAAGGGCTTATATTTGCTGCCGAAAGTTCGCTGTTTTTTCGCGCAGCATTACATAACTTTCCCTATACTGCGTATCTATATATACGTACTTCATATATACGAATGTATACTGGAAAGTAAAAAGTTGGTAGTTTGCTCCTAATTTGTGCTTGGAATTACTGTAATTTTTAAAAAGCACATTTTCTCAAAAACTGCTCCAAATGTTTCGTCAGATTTTTCGCACGGATAGAATAACGAACACTTAAATGAACAGTGTAGGTATCATTTCTGTTGACGTCTCTAAATATTTGAAAGTAACAAATTTAGAAATAACACGAAAAAGTATTAAGGAAGATTTTAAAGCAAGTTTATACGTGCACTGTGAAATTACAAAACATTAACAAGGAAATGTAAGATGTGTAAACTGAAAACTGCACTACATTTTTCAGTCAAAGAACATGTTCTTTTAACCCCACTACCAAGATTTTAGCTGCCGATACACACAGCAAATTACTTTCAATAATTCCCACACTTGCCAACATTTTCGTACAGATTTTTGTTCTAGAAACTGGACTGCCCTTTCAAGTTGCGTTGTGAAGGGTTGCTTTCTCAATGTTAAATAATACTCGGTCGGTGAACGCCATTCGAAAGATGCACAATTATTTTTGGTCTTTTAATTTATTTTGATTTATTTTCGCCAATGATTATTAAAATTTGTAGGTAACGTATAAATGAGAAGTATTCTCTGCGCACCGTTTCTTCAGCTCCAGAATCTTTCCCCCACACTTCAGTCAAAATACTTGAATGATGAATAAAAGTTTCAAGAAAGCAGTACTAAAACTTTTAAAAAACTAAACATTTTCGTCCCAGAATTATAGAAAATGTAGTTGCTTCGGTAAACGAACTACAAATTTGATATTTTAGTAGTGCCAACAAAATAGAAACTCCCTTCCCGGTTTTACTCTACCACAAGCAAACAAGAGCTCAACTTCAAAATGAAAATTTGAAATTAATGCATTATATCGGTGGCTTAGTGCTCAAACATTGGATATCCACTTATGGACATTTTTAAGTTAATGGCATTTTTGGAGACCTCTCTTTCATACCTAACAAGTGTATAAATAGTGTGTGTCCATATAAAAGGGATCATATTTTTCCCATGAAGCAAACATTCTTGCATCATTTTCCTCGAAACAAGAAATTCTGGACATACATATGTATGCTCTAAACTATCGCTATATTTTTTTAATTAAAATAAATATTTTATTTTTGATTATGAGTATAACTTCTAATTGTATAGAAACAATATTGCAGAACCGGCTGTGGTGGCTCAACTGATGTCAATGCAGTGCCGCTACGATTTAGGAACATGTCTTCGTGTCCGACGGTGGCATAGCATAAGCTGGATAGCTAGGTTCGATTCAGCCGCTGGCTGAAGGCTTCTAGCAGCAGGTTGTTCTAATCGGCAGTTTTGCTTAGCACGATCAATACCAGACAAATGACGAAGCAGTACCCTAACAAATGAGCCACAGTCCGCGCGCGATTTATCTTATGTCCTTGTTCTCCCCTCACCCCTTAGTTATCCGCACACACGCAAACACACATTCTCTGCACTACCACGCATGTCGGAAGGTCAGTCGGACTGATGTTAAGGTAACAAACTTTTTAGGTCTTCAAATTCAGTCAAACCTTAAATGGAATATCCATTTAAATGAATTGAACTCTAAATTAAGTTCTTTATGCTACGCTTTCAGAATTCTTTCACATTCAGTCAGCCTCCATACTGCACGTTGTGTATATTTCGCGAATGTTCATTCCCACCTGAGGTACGGCGTAATATTCTGGGGAAATACATCTAAAAGCTCCTAGACTTTTAGATTACAAAAAATAATTGTGCGAATAATAAGCAACTCCCACCCACGTGATTCTTGTTTGTCTCTCTTTATTAATCTAGGTATTTTACCATTACCTTGTCTCTTGATATATGAATAGGTGTTTTTTTGTCAAAAATTACTTAAGGGCGGGAATATATTTTCAGCCAACGCCGATGTCTATAACTACAACACTCGACGTAGTAATCATATTCATCAGGAGACAGTATTAACAGCTCACTACAAAAAATGCACATGCAATACATGTATATTATTTTACAGTACCTGTCCAGATGACATTAACCAATCAAATTTGATACTAAAGTTTAAGCCCCAAGTAAAATCTGTTCTACTACACAATTGTTTCTGTACAATTAGAGACTATACCGAGCATGTAACTTCAAATTAACTTCTCCCCATAGCACGTCACACACAACTTTTAAGTTTTAGACGTAAATAAATAAATAAGTAAAAAAGGTTCGGACTTCCGTCTGAAGTGGTGCTTCGTTGGTACCTGGAAGGGGAAACCTCCGCAAGCCGACGTATAGGTCGGTGCCCCATCCATCAGGAAAACAATACCGCTATTACCCATGATAAAACATGTACTACTTGCGGGACAAAAGCCATAGCAGTTGATGCACCTGGAAACTCTAAATATTCAATAATAGAGCAGAAAACATTTTACTCTGTTCTTAAACTAGCCAATGGATATCAAATCTTAAATGTCATCTGGCAATATGTTGAAAAGTAACGTATATCTATTATATGTGAATTTTTTGAAATGCGCTGATGATTATGGCATTTACGACGAGTTATGTAATTATAAAGATCAGTATTGCTTGAAAATCTTTTTCCACTATTAAGTAAATTGGTTTTGATAAAAACTACAGATTTGTAAATAAATAAGAAAGGCAATGGCAAGCTTCCAAGTGCAATGACGACAGGCTTGAAGAAATCACGTGGATGACATTTGATTATAATTCGTATTTTTTCTGCTTTCTAAAAATCTGAGAACTACAGAATGAGATTCCCACAGTCCCACTCAGGCGGAAATGTACATTTGAAAAATACACGCAAACGAGCTACACGAAGGCTTACTGAGTTTGAAGGTATTTTCAATACGTAACATAATGAACTTAATGTAGTCTTCAAATTCATTTATATGGATATTTCATTTGAAGAGTGTCTGAAATGAATAACCTTGACATTTTTTTTACTTTAAAATCAGCCAATTGCATATTGCTCATTTGCAGTGGCGAACGCGATTGCCTTTTAGAAATGCAAAACTGCTTTGAAATGCAAACCTGCTTCTTTAACAATTAATTTGTCAATACGATACTTTGATACTCCGAAAATCGTACTATTTACTATTTATTTTATTGTAAAGAACGTTCGCGTCTTCAGTAAGCAAAACTCTTCTTCCGTTTCTAATGGACTAGTGCATATCGTTTACGTATGCAAGAGGATGTGGCTTATTATCGAATCTTGCGGGAGAGTTGGTCTTGGAAAGCCACTTCGACTACCACCACTCAATTGCCGGCTCAATAATTAGAAAGATGAGAAATATATGTACTTTCGTGCCATTACGGTATTTGTACATTTTGTCATTGAAGTTTAGGTTGGAATACATTCCGATCTAGGTCAATACCACGAATTCCAAATGAAGGTAATTTTGAGAGTAAAATGTTATGGCCAATGACGTCAAAGCTTTCGAAATATCTAAAAATATTCCAATAGGTGTTTCATTTTGATCAATTGAAGAAGCCACATCTTAAGGAAAAAAGAAAGGGGCAGTTTCCATATTTTAATTTTCTAAATCCATGTTGCGAATCTGGAAAAGATCGGTTTTTGTTCGAGAAATGTTTGTAATCGCATATAGAAAAACGTCTGTAATATTTTTGAGAAAACTAACCAAAAAGAAATTGGCTGTTAATTTTCAAATTCATTTTTGTTTCTTTATTTAAAACGTGACTTGATTTTTCTGTTTTAAAAATACCTGGAAATATTTCTGATTGAAGCATTGAAAAAGTGAGTTAACGGTCGTATAAAACAGGTGCACACTCTTCTAATAAACAACCCGTACATTCGTCTAAATCAGCCAAATATATTTTTTAGTTTTTTGAGAATTTTGAAGATTTTACGGGAAAAAGATTCAAAACTATTTTTGGGAAACGTATGATGTTAAATATTGTTGTTATTGTCCCTTTAGGACATCATCAGCTATACTCGAAAAATGTTGGTTGAAGAACATTGCAACTTTTATTGGATTGATGTGTTCTCTGTCATTATCCTTTAAAACAACATTCTCTACAAAGTAACGAGATGTGCTTATCTTTTACGATATTTCACATTGCTTTCATTTTGTTACTAGCTTTCAAAATATCCTTATCTTTTTTCATAATTTTTGCCTGGGCCTTTATTTTTCTTAGAATGATTTTGTATTTTCGGAAATGGACATGGTGTTACGTGATGATGTTTAGAAATAAAGTTAAGAATGTTTGTTTTTACACAATGTTCTAATACCTTGTGTTATCTATGTATTGCTTTTTGTTAAAAGTTTATTTTTCCTTTTTGAGAGGAAAGCATACTTTAAAATGAAATTAAGTCCTTGAGAAAAATAATAGGTATTTATATAACAAGGGGTTTAGATAGAGCTTTATTCACGAGGCAGAACAGTTGTGTCCCGATCGCGAGGGACATACTAATCCTCACGAGTGAATAAAGGTCCGGTCATATACAAAACTTTATTTTTAAACAATTTTTTTTCGAGTGCACACCTATATCACGAAGGGCAAAGCAGTAGACGGGATCATCTTTGTGGAGGTCACCTTAAGGTGACTATGATTTCAGCTGACTTGCCATCTGCTTGGAAGAATGGAGAATTTTTTTAACCAGACAAACTATATTTATTAGACCCTGATTATTATTATTATTTAGACCCTGAAGTTCTGCAAATTCCTAATGATATCATGAAGGGAAAAGAATGTGATGTTTCAAAATTATTCCTTGAAAAATCCAGGCGTTTCAACGAAAAAGAGTACGAATGTTTGTACAAATGGAGAAATGACAGGAATGTAAGAAAAGTTTCAGAATAAATTATACTTGCATATTTTAACAATAAATCAAAAACATAAAAGTACTCGTGTTGGAGGTATTATTGAATGGTGAGGGCGACGTTTTCTCTAGGGAAAAATGTTGATGATACGTGTTTAAAACTTTAATTGATATTGATATTTTTAGATAATGTAAATTGATTGGATTTTTGAAGAGTCATGGAAAAGGCTACTAGCCAATAAAACTAAGTCTTTTACAAAGCCTGAATTTTACAGATTTGTTAAAGAAGCTTGTGACGATTGTATCTATCGTATTTATTATTGATGGTTAGGTTTTAACTTACGTATATGTATTCTCTTAAACTTACGGTAGATCCAAACATTCTTTCTCAGATTGTAATTATAATGGGAGTCGCTGGTGGGTGTGGTTACTTTAATCCCTCTCTATTGTTACTGTAATCCTGAAGGGATGAAAGTTCCACTTTAATTCCGGGAGGAATAAAGACACATTTTAACATAGGGAAAAGTGTGATTAAAGCCGCACATTAATCACGTTTCAAAATAATGAATATTATGAGTTTGTGTTAACAACGTTATAAACTAGTCCCATGTCTCCTGTAGCATATTGCTTTTGTTTCATTCATCTATATTCCGTATAGTTATATTCACTGTAATATCAAAATTAAAAGAATGAATGAAATTGAGAAACTGTCCTTTTTCGCGAGATTAGCCCAGAAAATCAATCTGGAAATCCCCACATACAACAATTTAATAAGTTGTTATTGTTATCACAGCTTCTTTAAAACGTTTTCAAACGTTTTCAAACGCATGTTAATTGAATTCTTATAAGAAGGTAGAATCATGGCTCATATTTGATTCCCTCGCTCTACACTAAGATCCTGCAAGATAAAAACTAGGAATTTTGAACGGCATTTAGTTCATTATGAGGTATCCAATATTCTTTAACTCAAAAAACATCTATTTGACTTAGACAGCTCTGTAAAGCTGCCTTCATAATTCTAATAATATTTAAAAGTGATTGAACATTATGATGAATGATACAAATCTCTATCTTGTATTTACATGGAAGTTTCTCTTCTGCATCTGACTGTAGTTGCTATTTATTTATCTCATTTTTACTTCGAGTGCGTGGACAAAGGAAGTATCGTGCCCCAGCAGTGACAGGAGGTGAGGAAGGAGGGGTGACAGATGTAGTGGAATGAATAATGGGAGAGGTAGTACACGGATTAGGTTCAGGGGATAAGGTAATTGGTTCCAAATGGGTCGCGGAGGATGGAAGGGAACTACGCGCTTTGGACAGGGATGGGTCTTCGGCAGGTGACTGGCGACATAGTGCTCATATGTGTTTTGCGAGCTCTCTACTGAGTACATGATTTTCGGCAAGGTTCACGTGAAGACTATGTTGGGTAAAGTGTTATTCTGAGACCAAATTAAGCTCAAATAATTTAACAATTGTTCTCTGAAATGCATTTTTCATTGGTTATTTGCGTCTCTAATTTATTTGCGTATTAGATTCTTTGTATGTCTCATTTCTTTGCTTGCAAAGAACGAATGCCTAAAGGACATGGTCGAGATGATAAAGTTCGTGTTTAGAGCGGTTCATTGGTTTTAAACAGGATGGTCAGTTGTAATTTGGGTGACTGTCCAAATTAATATTTGGACATACTGACAGAGACATTTATCTTTATTATTATTTTTATTATTATTGATTTTATTGTTATTAATATTTTATTACTTTTATTATTATTAATATTACTGTTACTTTTATTATTATTATCATTATTATAGTATTACTGAAAAATTTATCATCATTGTTAACACTGTCATTAGCTTTGGGGAAACTTTTAAGTTATTATTATTTCTTATATTGTTATTGTTATAATTATTATCGTCATGTCCCTTATAGAGTGAAGTGAAGTGCAGTGTAGTGGAGGGGAAGGGAGTGTAGTGTAGTGAAGGGGAGTGCAGTGTAATGTAGTGTAGTGAAGTGTTATGTAAACTAGAAGTGAATTTAGAGTTAGCTAAAAAAATTGGAACTATGATATCGACTCCTAATTCTAATAGTAAACCTAATTGTAAATGTTGAAAATGTTTGGTAATTATAATTCTAATTGTTATCATGTTTGCCACCGAGCATTAGCTCAAAGCGAACTTTAATAAATCTATCTATCTAATGTATTTTTGACATCCAATTCTTTCAATATTATTTTTCAAATGATCACTTATCAATTTAGAATCACAAATTACGATAAGATCCATTAACATTAGCGATATTAACATTTAGCGTGCCAATTACGACCATTTTTTCATGTATTCGGCGCCGAATATCTCCATCAGGGTTCATTAATTCCAACTCACGATGCATTTAATAATAAAAATTATAATGATATTAAATCGTGATTTCAATCCAAGATGTCACTTGGGTGGAAATTTCTTCAACTCATGAACGCCATCTAGTGTCTGACTTTTTACAGATACAATTACAAACTCTCAGAACAATAAAGTAAACGCACGGTTTACTGTTCCAAAAAATGTCACTGCCTAATATTTACCTGAACTGAATGAACTTCAAATTAAGTGAATGTTTAGTACAAGGTATAAACAAAAATTATTTCAACAAGCAAAATACTCGGCGTTGTTCGGCTTTTTTCATATTCAATCCTTATGAAAAAGAAAACGTCTCCATTTCTCCGTGTCTTTCTCTATCTGTCTCTCTCTCTCTCTGTTTCTCTCTGTCTCTCTCCCTCTCTCTATCTCTGTCTTTCTGTCTCTGTCTCTGTCTCTCTGTCCCCCTCTGTCTCTATATCTCGGTGTCTGTCCGTCTTTCTTTCTCTGTCTCACTGAGTCGCTCCGTTTGTTTCTGTCTCTGCCTCTATCTGTCTCTGTTTTCTCTTTCTGTCTCTTTTTGTCTCTGTCTGTGGAGCAACGATTGAACGGAAATTATATTTTTAAAAAGCACAATTTTATTCTACAGCACCATCTAGTAAATTTACAATAAAATTAAAAGCACATAAACCTTCTGTGTGAAAAAACGCGATGTGCCAATTTCCTTATATATATATGAGTATTGTAGATAGTCCTTCGATAGTATTGTATAATATATATATATATATATATATATATATATATATATATATATATATATATATATATATATAACTATTGTAGATAGTCCTTCGATCTGCTCCTTAGGAACCTGGTGGCAACCTGGAATAGACTATATATTCAACCGACTCATACCATCTTTAGACGTGACTTAGTTAATAATTAATAATAAAAATTGGAATATAATAATAATAATAATAATAATAATAATAATAATAATAATAATAATAATAATAATAACAACAAAAACTCCACCTAGGGACCTTGTAGTTGACCTTGTAGTTGTGCTAGAGCTTGAGTACCCCATGAGCTTGAGAGATAGTCGGTGGAAGCCTAGCTACTGGTAGGACCTCCCTTGCTGAATAACTTGAAGGGGAGGAGTCAGACGAAGAAGTACTTCAGAGGAGAGTGGGAATTAACTACGACGACAATTACTCAACAGTGGAAAATTAACAGCAGAACAACTTGCTGATATTCAGAGAAATGCGGAGTATGTTCTTTGATAGAACTACCCACATTACGAACATTTCGAACTCGAAAAGGATGGTCCTGTTGAAGGTTGAACTCTTTCCTATAAAAAATATGTCAGTGATGAAAATTCATCTGGAAATGCATCACACGATAAGGACATGATGCGGATTCTCCTTCACCGCGCGATAGAAAGAGTTCGTCAACTTCTATTCAAATCTCGTGCCCCGTTGAGATTATACGAAAATGCCAAGCTAAGAGAGTCATAGAGACAGCAAACTGTCTTAAATGAGGTTGCACAGGCCCCAGAGAAAGATCTAGATATTACTGAAATCAATCACATCGTGTATGCAACTTGATATCTGGTATCTCAGATAATTTTGGGGCCAGCCAAGAACCCCGACAGCCGACAGCAAAGTAGAGTAAAGAGACCAGTACCATAATGGACGAAAATAATTATGAAACGGATAGCCGACATTCGGCGTGAAATATCACTCTTAGCCGAGGCATCTTCTAAATCAACGCACACCTCTGAAGTTCAACGAAAAATATTCAATGTTGAACAAAAATACCAAATTGAAAATAACACAAGTAGGCCAACGATAGCCAAGAAGCTAAAACATAAAATTCAAGCATACAAGCAATAAATTAGACGTTACAAATGTAGAAGAGATTTCCTTGAGCACAATTGTTTTTTTGTTTGTTTTTTTTTTCAAACAGACGCGACGGCAATGTATCACAATCTGACTCAAAAACAAAATAACCATGCTGTCACACCTTCAAAAGTGACGTCGGACCATTTTGAGCAGGAATATGGGAGGAAAGCAGATGGTACCACAAATAGCATTTTGGCTTCAATCTGAAGTTGATGCTGTCGATGAACTTGTGGAAACAGTGAAACATGTCCGCGAATTCATGGACGAGGACCTCTTCCAAGCAATTAAGAACACGGGGGAAATCCTCCGGGATTGATATGATCCAAAATTATTGGATTAAGAAATTAACAGCAACACAGTCTCATCTAGCAAATGCTATTAATAAAATTTGTGTATTTACAACCCAAAGCAAGAGAAATCCCTTTGGCGAAGAATTAAATGCCAATCTCTTGTCTGCCAGTACTATACAAAGTTATAACTGTAGCTTAGCTGACAAGTCCAGACACCTAGAGAGGAAGCATCTGTTGGCAGTTTAACAAAATGAATGACGTAAAGGTTTTTATGGCTGCAAGGAAATATTCATACTAAATAGTCATTTTGAATGATGCGAAGAAACGAAAGCTTAATTTAAGCATGGATTGGAATAACTACCACAATGCTTTTGACAGTGTACCACGCGATTGGAATTTGAAGACACTGGAGATCTATCGATTTCATCCTAGACGTATAGAGATTTGCAAGGCTAGTAAGAAGTCGGAGAGTGCAAGGTTACTAATATACAGTGGAAAGGAAGCAGTAGAAAAAAATTATTCAGATTAACAGGGGTATTTGTCAAAGAGATTTGCTCCCCATCTGCTGTTTTGCATTAGTTTGATCCCTCTACCTAGACAGGTGTCGCAAGCTGATTAAGGTTACAAGCTTCATGGTGATGAAAGACCAGAGACGCATTTGTTTTACATGGATGTTCGTAAAGTATTTGCCAAGAGTGAAATGATTCTCTTCCAAATGCTGTCAATTGTGAATGACTTTAGCAATCTGACTGTAAATGCCTGTAGCAATGACATCTGCATGAAGTTTGGTCTTGACAAGCGTGCAAAAATCAATTTAAAGAGAGGCAAAGTGTCGTCAGAGAGCATTGAAGTATATATGCACACTGTGATTCAAGATCTTGAGCCAGGTAAAACTTATAAATATCTGGGCATTGAAAAATTTAAGACCATCTTGAACCACACAAGAAAGAGAGAATTGGTAGGGAATATTACAGAAGAGTGAGACTCGTCCTACAGTCCGCCCTGAACTCCAGGAGTACAATATCTGCAATTGGTAGTTTCGCGCTGTCTGTAGTTAAGTAAAGTTTCGGACTCGTTGACTGGACTGAGCAATAAATTCGAATCACGGTCCCAAAAAAAAAAGAAACTGCTCACAATGCAACATGTCGCCAACCCTAGATGATGATGATGATTAACCATTAAGGGCGCTTCAACAACTAAGGTCATTTGCGCGCGTGTCAAATTATTTTAAGAGCAATCTGCACTGTAGCAATGTCAGACCAAAACATTTTTAATACAAAGAACGATGTGAGTAAAACTAAAAATAAACGTGTTCAAGAATTTTAGAAAAACAGATTGGCATAAAAGAGAGAGATAAACACTTTAAAGACTCCAATTAAAAGTCAAATAATTGACATAATCCTCTTCTCTCAGATAATGCTGTCAGTTTCTAGTAAGAATCAAAAAGCTTGGAGCGAGAAGATTCGTCATTTCCAAGTATCTGTGGTAAAGAGCTAGCAAGGGAAAGCCTTCGGTGGCTATCTCTTTCATGCTCCACGGTAATTCCGTCTCGCAACTATTGCAAGTAGGAGTGGGTCACCGCGTAGATGGCCGTGGGAGAAATGGCAGTGACCGATCCCATGGCGTGTCAGAAATATCCCCTCGTGTCTAGACTCTAGAGATGAGGAAGACCAATGCTTTATGGAGTCCTTGATTCTCATGAGTTTAAAATCTGATTTCTGCCACCCTGTTGGCCATGGACTGAGAAGTCAGCTTTTGAAAAAAGCTTGATATCATTTGTTGGGTCTCTGAGGACATCTACCTCAGTTTTCTTTGTGGCGAGCTTTGCTGCCTGGTCAGCAGTTTCGTTCCTATTGTCCCAACGTGACCAGGGATCCAAAAAAAATTATAACGACGCACCAATAAATTATGGATACGCATAGCACTTTCGTAGCACTAAAGGACCCACATTACAATATCATATCGGAGGAATTATCAGTGTACTCCGTCTCGATCTGGTTTTGTTCAGTTTCCCTGGTCCCTTGAGTAAATGTTGAGATGGCCCCTTGTTTGCTCCTGAACAGTAATGAACGAAGGGTCGATGGAGACGCTGACCCATAAACAATATACTCATTATTTGAGATAGGACGAATGCTGGTCATATATAGGCGCAAAACTCAGTCTGCGCCACATGATATACCAGTAAGAGTGCGATGAAGGTACAGTGGGGATACACATCGACTCTTCAAGTTTTGAATATGCTTTCGCCATTTTAAACTCTTGTCGAATGTCAAGCCAAGGAAAGTTCCTGATTCAACAGAGAGAAGCTGATGACACCCAAAAATTATGGAATAGATGCATCCTACAGAAATGCATGCAACTAGATTTTGAGGTGTAGAACTTCAATCCAGTTTTATCGCTCCATTCTTGCAATTTGTTGAGGAAAAGCTGTAATTGCCTCTCAAACCTTTGCATACTATTGGAGGGGCATAATATAGCAAAGTTATCAACGAAGAGCGATTGTTTCACAGGCTCTCGAATTACTGGTGCGATACTATTTATAGCAATGGCAAACAGTGACACTCAGAATTGATCCTTGGGAATACCGATTTCTAACTGATTGACTTGAGCATAGCATGTCACAAAGGCAGACGAGGAAAGATCTTGACGAAAGAAAACCTACTAGAAACGAAGGAAGCCGTCCCCGAAGGCCCCAAGAATGAAACGTGTGAAGAATGCCGAACCTCTAGGTCATGGCATACGCCGTCTCTATGTCGAAAAAATCGCTACCAGGTGTTGTCGTAGCACGAAGGAAGTGATGATCTGATTGGCAAGGGATCTAAGTGGTCCATGGTTAACCTGTGCTTTCTGAAACCACACCGGAAAAGTATAATATATTCCTTTGCTCTAGGAGACAGACCAGACGTTTGTATACCATTCGCTGTAAAAGCTTGTACACACCGCTGAACACGAAGGAAGTGATGATCTGATTGGCAAGGGATCTAAGTGGTCCATGGTTAACCTGTGCTTTCTGAAACCACACCGGAAAAGTATAATATATTCCTTTGCTCTAGGAGACAGACCAGACGTTTGTATACCATTCGCTGTAAAAGCTTGTACACACCGCTTGTGAGCTTGGGCGGTAACTTGAAGGGATTGTTCTGTCCTTTCCTTCTTTATGAATTGGAATAACAATGGCTTCAAGCAAAATCCTTGGTAAGGAATTAACATCTCAAATCAGGTGGAAAATGCGGAAGCGAAAAGAACGAGCATTTTCTTGCACGTGTTTAATCACTTGATTATGTATCTGGTCTGGTAATAGAACAGAATCTTTTGCACAAGCGAGGTCACAGGAAAATTTATCCATGGAGAAAAGATCATTGTAATCTTCCTCCACGCGGCTCGAGAAATTTACATTCTTATTTTGGCCTTCAGAAAGCTAGGAGAGTGGTGTACAGAGCTGGAGATGTTCGTAGTGCGAGTTAAATTCTGGTGAATCTTCTGGTGAGGTGAGAATATTTCCATTTACCAGAAGCCTTGAAACAAAGAGCGAAGGAAGTTCCACCGATCTGACGAACATTTCGCCAAACTACTTAAGGGTTGTAAGGCAAGAGAGTGATGCAATATAAGGTCTCCAGGACACGGTTTAATTTCCCATGTGGTCAATCTAGCTCTGGCTCGTGATTTGTATAATTGATCAGAATACCCATGTTTGGAAACCTACCAAGATTTGGCAATGTCGTTTCCGATCACGCACCGCGGTGGCACAGTCGGCATTCCACCATGGTACGGGTGGATGATGTGGGTAACCCGACGTTTTCGGAATTGCAATTGAGGCCTCATGAAGAACGGCATCAGTAAAATGGGCAACCATAGCGACGACTTCGTTTGGGCAGTTTCTTTTCTCACCTTCTCAAAAGTTCTAGAGTAACACCCGTGGTGCTCCTCATCAACATCAGAGTCATCCTGATTGCTGTTGGAGATGGTCGCCTGTGTCAGGGGGATTTCCCTTTTCTTGCCACAGGCGACGGAGATTCGGCTAGAGAATCGAAATGTTAGTCTCCGAAGTAGTAAGAGGATTGGACTTCGCTAAAACACTTTTGTTGAGAAGCAATATCTGACATGAACCTATTTCCTTAATGGGCTCAGTGGAAGTGATCTGTCTCTGGTGAAGTTTTTGGCTTGATCTTTACATTTTGTTGGTATTATTACCTTTCTACCTTGGATACATGCCGTATCTTCAGAGACGTCTATACGCGAACCTGACAACTGAAGTGCAAGCGCGCTACTAGATCAGGAGCATGTTGTGTTTGACAACTTGCTGTGACCCCTCAGGACTTGGTCTGTAAAGTACTGGAGAAGGATGGTGACAGATCTACTGGATTTCTAGCCTTGATCCAGCGTTTGGCCTGAGGGAAGGAAACATTTCGGTGACTTCTTAATTTCTTTCCCGGATAAAGGTAGAGCACTGGTTGTAGTTGGCTCGATGCTCACCCTCACAATTGACACAGTACGGGGTTGCAGCGCACGGATGTGAATCGTGCATGGATGCACCGCACTTCCCGCACACTGGGCTTACCGACATACATTATTGCGGGGTATGCCCAAACCTTTGACACTTAAAACAGCGCAAACAATTTGGTACATACTGTCGCACATGTAGGTTGTAGAAACCACAACTGGTCCTTTCCGGGAGGGACAGACGGTCAAAAGAAAGGATCAGTGTTGAAGTAGGAATCACTTTCCCTTGCTTTTTCCTTTTAAACCTATAAGCTTCAGCCACGCCCTGACTCGTGAAAAATGAAATTAGTTCTTCTTCATTTTCGGAAACACAGTTGTCGTGGTTCATTGTACTTTGCACAAGTTCAAAGTAGAGTGCGTCACAACCTGGAGACCGGCAATCTGCTTGGTTTTTAATAATTTCTGTATTTGCTCGTCGGTACATGCTTCAAAGATATTCGTTCCATTTCTCTGTCACACGACCACTTGGAGGTTCCCGTGTGCTTTCGCACGCCAGACGGACAGCACTTACGTTTTTAAATGTTTATTCTTCTTCTTCGACGTATGCCATTAGGGAAAGCGAGGCATTTTCGGTCTGTCATCGTTTGCAAAAAACAACTATTTAAATTACTAATTCGTTACGGATATCTCCTCTTCCTTGCCGAAGCGGGTGGGAGAGAAGGTTTAATATCCATGAAGATGGAAATAAGATTCATCCCCGTGGTCCCCACCCACCACGGAGCCCAACAAGGGGACGCTCCTTGGAGTGCCAGGGTTGGTTGATATGACCCAGCGCTGTCACGCCGTGGATCCCCCCGGTCACCCTGGTGTTCAGTACAATACCTAGTCCAAGCCGATTGATTGGGAGTGGGTTAGCACCCGACTGCCCGTCTAGAAGAGTCCGATGCCAAAGCACGTGAGTTGCAAACATTCAAGGAATGTCCCCAAAATACGAAAGCAACGTATCCCGAGGTGCAAAGCAGAAAGTAGCACAATGAGTAGTCGGGAAACAAACAGGTCCATCACCTCCCAGGACACACATTCCCTCCGTCACGGGTCGCCATGCTCGGCAAACACATAGGTGGGCATTCGGCATACAGGGTTAGCTAGTGAAATAGAAAGAGTAGAAGAAAAGAGTGACGTTATAAAAGAGTGCCCACAGTCACGAAGTCGACCGACCCACTTCGACGGGTCGCCCACCATCGACATGATGTACATAGCCTTTATGTGACGCGTCAGGAAAGAGGCAGAGGCCTCAGACAAATTGAAGTCTCCTGTCACAATGCAATCGTCGGGAGGGGAAAGTATGAAGTCAGTCATCAAGGAGACCCTCTAATGAGGCAGGTCATGAAATCTGGCCGAAGAATGGGCATTTGAGGCATTGCCAGTGTAGCAAGAAACATTGCAAAGAAAACTATGCAAGACATGCAAATTAACACACACTGAAATTCTGATGCTACTAAACATGAAATGTGAGACACAAAAAATATTAAAGAAATCTGGAGAGACAAACTACTCCATGGACAATATCTAAAAATAAAGGATAAGGTACAAATGAATGAAGATCAATCATTTGTGTTTCTTAAAAGGGGAATAATGAAGCCAGAATCCGAAACAGTTGGAATAACTACAAAGATCAGGCGTTGAGAACACCACATTATGATAAAGCTGTTCTTAAAATTTCTCAAAATGATTAATACCGCATCTCCCAGGAACAAGTACAAACCATTGATCATATCGTTTCAACTTGTCCAATTCTAACAAAGACCTCATATTTGGAAAGGCACGACAGGGTGAGTAGTTACGTTCACTGGCAGATCGGTATCGCTCTCGAAGTTCCAAACACATGTCCTAAGTGGTACGGACACTCACCAAAACGGATGACATCTGTTGCAGTCTATACAATATTGTACGACCAACAAATTCAAACGGATAGCACGATAACAGCAAACAAACCGGGTATTGTTAATCAGGATTTGGAGAAAAAATCGTGTCTAGTTGTAGACGTTGCTATGTCTTGCGTTGTTGCAAAACATTTTAACCAAGGAGGCAGAGAAACGTCATAAATACAAGAGTTTGGAAATGGAGATCAACAGAATTTGGGGCGTAAAAGCACAGGTCAAACTATTAGTCATCGGAGCTCTGGGATTTGTTCCTCAAATTTTTTGTAAGAACTTGGCTAAACTTCCAGGTTCAAAACACTGGGAAGTGCAAGAAATCGCTTTATTGGGAACAGCCCACATTTTGCGCAAGGTATTGTAGAGGCACAGACAGCCTCCGGATTTGCCCCTTAAGTAACAGGTTGCAACCTGGAGTAATTTCTTTAATTCAGCTGACTCATGAAATCTTTAGTCGTAATGTAGAGGAATAATATAATAACAAAAACAACTACAACAACAACAACAACAACAACAACAATAATAATAATAATAATAATAATAATAATAATAAAGCCGATCAGATGGCCGAGATCGCTAAGACAGTAGTGCCGGAGTGGTTTCGGACCAGAAGATCGCGGGTTCGAGTCCCGCCTCGGGCATGGATGTATTTGTGTATGTCTGTATGTGTTGTCCTTTCACCCCCATTATCATCCTATCATCATTTCATCTTCCGTACCCCCAGGGCTAACAACCGTGGGGGATAAAAATCGGATCCAGCTAAAATGCTGGTCCCCCCAAAAAAGTTGTTGCAAGCACCTGCCACCGCGATAATAAATAAAAACTGAGCCACGGTAAATGCAGGATGCTTACATGCGTGGTCCTAGTCGGCCGATTAACGAAAATAATAATAATAATAATAATAATAATAATAATAATAGTAATAATAATAAAGTCGGCCCCCTTGGCACAGACGGTTGCGGTAGCCGTCGTCTGCGCCGAGGACGCAGCAGGTTCGAGTCCTACGTAGACATGGTCGTATTTGTGATTGTTCCTTCACCCCTCATAATTCTATCATCTCATAATTCACACTACATGGTTTAAGAACCTTGTACTGAGGGATACAGCTGAAAAGCTGATCCTGCAAATTACACACGTGTATCGTGGTCACTAATGGCCTAAACGCCAATAATAATAATAATAATAATAATAATAATAATAATAATAATAATAATAATAATAATAAATAATTAGTAAATGAATGGGTAATGAGTCACCATAGGCAACTACCTTAACTAATACTCTTTCCCATGCTTCATTGTTTGCTCTTCTAAATTGCTATTCTACTAATTTGTGTAGGAAGATTATATATGGATCTTCAGGAAATACATTTTGTAGTATCCGTCGAGAGGGATCGGTCCATGTCCTCACGGAGGGATGCAGAGAAGACACTCGCGTCCCCTACGAGTACCGCCGTGCCCTGGTGACTGAGGAGAAGCCTCCTAACACATTTTGTGGCCTCGGACTCTTCTAGACGGGCGGTCTGGAGCTAACCCACTCCCGATCAATCGGCTCGGACTAGGTCTGCTACTAAACTCCAGGGTGAGCGGGGAGATCCACGGCTGGACAGCGCTGTGACATCCCCTTATTATATCTTCGTGTCAGCCCTGGCACCTCAGCGGGGTGTCCCCGTAATGGGCTCCATGGTGGGTCGAAAGAACCTGAGGTTAATTACTGTCCTAATTCTAAATTATCCCCTGTCCTCTTCCGCAAGGAAGATATGTCCAGAACTTTTATAGATCTGAATAGCTTCCTTCCTGAAAGATAAAGTCTGACCGAAGAAGCAACGCTTCCTCCTCATGGCATCAGCCGAGGAGAGAAAATCTTTCCTTGTTTGTGCTGTTCGTTTGACGCGCGCAATGGGGTATGGAAAGCTACAAGCTGTGGTCCGAAAAGGAATATCGTTTTTTCAAAGCACACACGGATGAACAAATTGAAATGATTCGGAAAATCAAGCAGAATGCCGGTCTCCAGGTAGAACTGGCCACCATCCAACACTTAACCTCTGCAAGGGAGTGGTCAGCCATGAGGACTTCGCTGCTGTGTGTGTGAAAGAACTAGTTGGGTTTTGTAAGAACCAGATTGTGTCGGACGTTCGCAGGATCAAGAGGAAGGGGCATGGGCTAGAAATCCCACATTTAACCTCAATCAGACATACGATCTTCCATATCTCCCCGAAAGGACTTCCTAACCTTCCTCCCCGAAAGGATAACCTCCGAGTACGACAATGTGAGTCTAAAACTTTGCTGTGCTTTAAGTACCAAAGATTCGGCCATACACAGCAAAGATGTATGTCAGAAATCCCGGTGTGCAGTAAGTGCGGAAAATCAGTGCACGAAGCAGAACGCTGTGATTCACCACCACATTGTGTTAACTGCGAAGGTGACCCTCCCGCTACTCATCCCACCCAGTGTCCTTCCTTTCTGAAAGAAAGAGAGATCCAGAAGATCAAGGTTGCAGAGAAAGTGTCCTTCCCTGAGGCCAATCGTAGGTACCAGGAAAGTAATATTGTTGATATTTCTCGGTCCTTTTCTCGCACCATGAAGGCCCGGAAGGTAGTAGCGAACTGCCAAACTGAGCAAGATCGCCAAGTCGTGAACTTCGCGTGTCAGGTGTCCACAGTGGACGTCCTTGTGGATACCACACCCCTTCAAGGTGGGAGAGTGATGATACCAAATATAATAAACCTGCTAAAAAAAGCTCAGACGTCGCAGTTTATGAAACCTACATTAAAAAATCTCTGGATGGAAGTCGATGTCAATCAGGTATCCGGCTCAGATTCTACTATTAAGTACTCGTCATCAAAACCTCGAAAATTCACTCACCCTGAGCGAGCAACTAGCTCCTCTTGCTGTAGCCTGGAGAAATCGGCATCGGAGAAAATTCCCATCGGGGAGGAAACTCCCCCTTCGAGAAGCAGCGCCACAGGAAATAAAAAAAAACTAATTCCATCATGCCATGAACCTATCATGGAATATTAATGGTTTCTCCTCGCGACGGGACGATCTCAAGCTGCTGTTGTTCCGTTATACGCCTTCAATATTCCGTTCACAGGAGACACAAATTGTTCCAATTGAAACCATCCGGAACATATATTCTTGTACATAGATGGTTCATCGTGCAATGCCTTGGTGGCATGAACCTTTAGAGACACCAAATCATACCGGCTTCATTCTCAGTGCAGTGTATTCACTGCCGAAATGTATGCAATTCTCGAAGTCCTAAAGTGCATGGGGTCAGCGACGTGGCGGCGAGTAGGACTCTGCTCCAATTCTCTCAGCGCTCCTTAAGCTGTCTACCATTCTTCCTCAGACTACCTGACGAAATCAGTTCAAATCTGATTCATCGCTTTCTGTCTTGTCTCTATTATCTGGAACACAGTTGGGTCTCAGGCCATATGGGAATTGAAGAAACCTCTGTCGATCAGGCTCGAGTCAAAGCTTTGAGATTTTAAAAAACATTCTTTACAATTTGTGGGTACTTTACATCAGGCACATTTCAAAAAATTTCTCAAAAAGTAGTCCAATTTTTTCTTCAAATTTCTTGTAAGAATAAAGTAAAGTACACTTATAAAGATGGAATAGCCCTAATTTTCAGGGTTAACACTGAATTTTCAAAAATTTCAAAAGTTTGAATTATTTTTGGCGTATTCCTACAATTGTAAAATTAAAGATAGAGATTTTTCCTCCAAATGAAACTTATTGATCATAATTAGTTCTTTCAATGAGGTCATGCACATTTTTTTTAAAATTTAGTAGTGATAGAGCAATATTGCTCGCAATATTTTAATTTTCAAAAATTACATAAACATTATTTTCTCAAAAGAGTAGCAATTTTTTTCTTTAAACGTTTGGTAGGGATAGTGCTACAGACACTGTACAAGATGTCACCATATTGCTCTATCCTTTTATTTTTCAAAATTATAAAAATTTAAGTTTTTGACTTGTCGCTCACGTCGTGTATATGTATGTATACATTACTGCGTGACATAACTTACGGCGCTTCTGCGTGAGCCTGTGTTTCTCACACACAAGACGTTAATAAAGTACGTGATTTAGAATATCCACTAACATCAGTTAAAATTAAGTTCAATGAAATCTGATAACGCAGGTGGGATGAGGAAAGGACGAGAAGAGCAACTTATACATTCATCCATGCCTAATGTCAATGGCATAAGTGAGTGCAAGCATTAAAGGCCCGCGCCTTATTTAGCCTTATTCAGCTAGACTGAGCATGGTGCTGTCAAAGCTAAATAATGCAAATTTCGCTTCGCAGACTCACACTCGTCCGGAAAAGATCAAACCGTAATTAATTTGCTCTGTCACTAACGCAATTAGTGGTATTCTCACCATTAAGTGCTTGGCGTTTAGGTCCTCTCGGAGAGCCTCCCAACTTTGATTACAATTTCCTGATTTTACCAATCAAACCAGAACTTTGTCAAGACAACCATCCAGATACAACTCTTAGTTAATATATGCCCATTTATATATGTCATTTATTTAGTTTATATAAAGTCCATTTTGCTATATGCTTTTGTTTTTTTAATTACACAAATATATTTTTTAATAACTCTCACGGCGTTAATAAGCACATGTTCAGCAATTTGTAAACAGTGTTGCATTTGCGAGTAAAAGTCCCTCAAATGATTTAAATGAAGTTTCTCGAATACTCAAATATCTTCTGTGAAAAAGAGCTTTTACAGTAACACTTAAACGCCCAATTGACAAGATTTTACACTTCTTTATTATTCTTAAATTCTTTAATAAGAGAAAATGTCAAAAAATGTACTTTGGGCGGTGATAGATTGCAGTTGGCAAGACGACGGGGCAAGACCGTAATGTTAGTCCATACCAAGGAAATTAGAAAACTTGACAAGGAGTAAATCATTCTGTAGAACTACTAGTTTCTTGGTACTATTATGCGCGCTCTCTGATCGAAGTACGTCCGCACTATTCTCCGCTTTGCGACGAGCTTTCGGTGACGCATAGACCCTCGCTCAGGCGCGAATTCAAATGTGAGGTCGGACGCAATGTGAGGCGTACCGGCCTAGCCCAAGCTCGCGGTCACAATAGTAAGAAGAGTTTGAGAGACACACGAAAGCTCCATGGTATTATATAATAAGTGGCGATAAGAATACATGCAGCAAATTTAAGAATAGATGTTGTCAGGTATCAAAATAGATTTAATCTGAAGATCTTTTGGATCGCGTGGCGATCATCAGAGCAAATCGTGCAGCGTCTGAGAGGAAAACAGAGTTCTGCTCTGATTAGCTCTGATGATGATCGCTACGCTATCCCAAAGATCTTCAGATTAAATATATTTTGATACCTGACAAAATATTTTCATTAATTATTAGATGGTATCGACCTCACCGGTTCGCCGGAAAAAGCAGGTTTCAGAAAGAACAGAAGTACGAGAAATCAGATAGCCAACGGTGGATAATAGAAGCTGCAAAAGAATTTCAAAAGGAACTGCATGTATGCTTCATTGGCTACTCCAAAGCGTTTGATGGTGTGAACCGCGGCAAAATGCAGCAGGCGATGAGGATCAAGGGTGTTCCGGAACACCTGATATCGCTAGTAAGAAAGGTTTTCCTGGAACCAGCTGGCAAAAGTGAGAACTGATCAAGGTGAAACAGACTGGATCAATATCAGTAAAGGCGTGTGGCAAGGATGTGTATTATCTCATAGTCTGTTCAACATATATGGTATGTGAAGGTAATATGGTCTCGTTAAGCGCCTCAAATGTTCTTTGTTATATATTTCAACATTCAGTCAAATTAACAGCATCATGATGAAATTTAACACTTCTGCTTCAAGTTGAAATAGCTATATCACAAAATAAGTAATTCAGGAATATTTTACAGAACATTTTAATGTGAAGGTAAATGGAATATGCCCACATGCAGGTTTTATGGCCATTGCCAGATTAACTGGTTTCTTGTAGCATGACCATGGAATTAGGGCAAACTATACTAATATATAATATGAATTACCATTTCACAGTCTAATGTTACAAAAATACGGCCTGAGATGATTTAAGTAAAGCAAGGATTGCTGGGTTACCAATAACAAAATCAGTATTTTCCACAATTATACTTTGTTATACAAAGTTAAAAACATAATTGCTTGAAAACTTACAAAAGTCAAAAATAGTTTAATCAGTTTGACATTGACGACAAATGAAAGTTTCTTTGTCTTTAATCCTACACCCTAGTTAGTCCTTGGTCATATTGTCAGCAAAACCAACATGTTATAAAATCTCTTCCACGTTGGTAAAATAATGAGCATATTTAAAGCCATTAATCGGATTAGATTTCAAATTAAATGCGCTAAACATTGATGTATACAGTCAAAATACTAAATCCTCCTTCAAGTGTCACTAATAATAAAAACTCTTGGAAAGAGGTTATAGGGAGAGAGCGCCTTCGGCACGTTCTTAACAATAGAGGTCCCTGAGTGCGAATGCACGAGTCAACAAGTATGGTAGGGGCTAACGCATTTCTTACGCTCTTCCAGTCAGCATGCTAGTAGGAAAATGAAGTCGTAGGCTTCCGCGGCCAGAGTCATATGCGTGATATGAATACCAGCCCTGAGGAAGACCACGACATGATGGTCGAAACGTCGGCAACACAGCCTTCGACGCGGCGTCACCCGAACAGCCCAGATCACGTGCATGCTAGTAGCTAAACACTTTTATCTAACAACATAGCTTGTACGTGGCCATATTACCTGCACTGGCCATATTTGCAACACTTACCTTGTATAAAAAAATATAATGAAACAGGCCTGGAACAGGTGCAAATTGTAGTGCGAATAGCGAGAAGGAAAATCAACGATCTAAGATATGCTGACAGTCTTAGTACAAACGGAAGAACATCTGGCATTTCTCATAAAGAAATCAATGAAGAGAGCAAAGAGTTCGGACTCTACCTAAATCTAAACCAGACGTCAATTATGAGTACAGGAAATGAAACAAGTATTTCAAATGATGGACAAAGTATTAACACGATTAATGAATACAGCTTCCTAGGATCATATGTAACAAAAGATAGCAACACACGGCAGGAAATAAAAATAAGGACTGGACTTGGCAAAGTTGCTATGTCCAAACTAACGAAACTGATGAAAAGTTCAGGCATTTCGAGAAAATGCAAAGTTCGATTAGTAATAACCATAGTTTCCTGTTGTGCTTTATGGTTGTGAAAAATGGACACTTCAAAAAGTAGTCAAATGAAAACTAGACGCGTTTGCAATGTGGACGTGGAGAAAGATGCTTAGAGTTCCATGGACCGTTAGGTGGACAAACACGTCTATTCTAAAAGAAATTCAACCGAGCTCTTTGTTAGTAGCTGTAGCCACCAGCCTTAAACTGCAGACACCTGATGAGAAGAGAGGTTTCATTGGAGAAGGATCTAATGCTATAGTCTATTTCCGGTTGCAAAGGTAGGGGCAGGAAGAAAACAAGGTGGTCAGATAAAATTAAGACAATAGGAATAGACTGGAATTCTATCATCAGGATTAAAACCTATCTTTCTTCAATTCGGTAGCATTATTTTTTGGAGCATATGCACCTAAAACTAGCATCTCATATTTTTTATTTTAAAATCAATTTGAAAAACATTCTCACTCATCACTAACTCAAGTCCAACTCAAGTCATGAGAGAGTGATCATGTTATGCTTATATTTCTCTAGTACAGCAATGGAAATTCGTTTCTTACTCCCAAATTCTTTGTTGACACTACTAAACATGTAGAGATTTAACTCTTACACTCTTATATTAACAGCAATATTTGGTGATACTAGACGTGGGATAATAATAAGTGGATCACTTTGAGGAAACTTTATATAGTTACAATTAACACATAATAATAATCTTTTTTTACATTGAGGATGTACAGAGTTATGATTAGGTATCATTAAATTTTTCAGATTCTTTACAAAATTATATGATGTTTCTCTGGTATTCAGGTATTCCAAAAATTGATTCAAATACGCCCTTCAAGCAGAAATTGTTTTTTGTGAGTACAGTAATATATGGAATGGTTACTTGAATGGTATATGTTAAGCAGAGTGGAATTGTTACAATATTTACAGGTGGGAGGAGGGCTTTGTTGAATACATATATACGAGTATGACTGAATCTGAAGTATCCATTTAGGATACTAGAAATTACTAATTATTTTCTATTTATTTTAGCATTGTATTTAAATTTACAAAAAATATGATTTGTTTATGAAGTTCACAGGTTTTTAGCGTGGATCTTTTTGCTCCACCTGTCTTTCATCAAGATCTCAATATGTTTCCAAATATCGTTGAATGTACATGATATTTTAATAATTCCATTGGTGTTTTCTTCAGATTCAGCCTCGAATTATACAGATTCACTTTTGCATTTCATTACCATTCCAAGAAATCCTGCATCTTCAGCGATCTATTTAATCACAACTGACATTCCTCTTTTGAAAATATGGTGGTGTAGTTCATGTGTGATGATTACTATTTCAAGATTGTGGGCATTATTATTGATGTTCTGGATTGCTGAACGAGAGCTACATAAAATGATATTTTTTTTCGGAGTTTGATCAAGTGGTAGTCCGTCATTGGAGAACAGATTTCTGTACTAGTAAGGTTAGCTTAGGGAAGTCGTTGATATTCAATTGTAGCATCTCGAGTTACAACAGAGGCACCTTTTCCACTGCTGTGTTTAAAACCACTGGTATGAAAGCAAAAATCTTCATTATCAATCTAAATGAAATCATACTGTATTCCAGACAGAGCCCAGATAAAATGTTATAAGTGCTTTTTCTTTTCAACGAAAGGTTGGTGTCCGTGAAACTCCTCGAAAACTTTCCTTCATGTCGCAAACACATATGTAACGAGGAAGATCAACGCATTCACGGTGCTTAAGGTTAAAGTCTATGTAGATAATGGGTTTTTTAAAAGCAGCAGCATTAGGGGCGTCTTTTAAGGCTACCTATTCTCGATGATGTGCTAGGTTAGGTTCTTTAGCTTCTATAAGTATACTTCATATGGGAATGCTATGGAAGCATCTGATTTGATGTATTTAGCCAAAAACAATAGAACTGTATGCGTCGTATGGGGGGAAGAAAATCAACTGCGCACATTTTCTTGAGTTCCAGAACCCCTTCCCAACATTTGACTATAAATAGTTGAAAGATGAATAAAAGTTTAGAAAAGCATAAATAAATATGATTAAAAAATTATAAAAAGGGAGAGATTAGTAACATTTGTAGAAACTAGACATTTTCGGTCCCGAGTTCTAGAAAACTTATTTGCATCAGCAAACTAACTCCAGATTTGATTCTTCTGTATTGCCAACAAATAGCAACTCATTCCCAGCTCTACTCCTACCACTTCCACCACTACAAACAAAACATGCCCATAGTGAAGCTACATTTATATCCAGAGCAAAACAAGGAGCCATCTCCCATTTGATCAATGGATCAGGGAAACTGGACAAAACCTGATCGAGATGGGGGTCATCGACCCGGAAGCTGAATTACATTACTTGATACAGGCACATTTAGTCTTTTTTAAATTATACAATACAAATGTAAATGCAGCAGAATATATATATATATATATATATATATATATATATATATATATATATATATATTGTGACGTCATGGGATTGTGCAACCCCATAACGCCACCGTCTAGCACCTATCCACCTACCCACACACATCGAGGATAGCATACGCGGCGGAGCAGTGGCTCTTAAACGCGCAACCTGTTATCCGTTGATCGTACTAGAGCGCTCGAACTAGCGAGCAACGTGTTCCCCGTGCTTAGCATAACATTTAACAATTCCCTTCAAACAATACGTCTAACGTCTGAAACATTTACAATGAATTTTTCTTTCTACGAATCATTAAGGAATGAAATATATTACATATTCTAAAAGACATTCTCTGATCTCTTTTTCTCATTGTGTAGGTTACAGTTTCTGCTTTAATATTCAGATTTCCCTCAATCTTTGCCTGATGATCTCAACGATCGCGCGCTTGCCGCGTCCCTTGCCCCTCAAATCCCGTTACAATGATTCTTTTTACATTGCTATTCGTTCGCACGGCGGCCAGCTTCTCCAACGTCCACTCGGAACGTCCGCGCCGTGGTCTCACGATCTTGGCCTAGTTTGGGGCGCGCCGTGACCTCGCTCCTCTGCAAACCGACAGTCTGCGATGCCGTCTTTTTTAGCCCTCCATCAGATCGTAACCGAATCTGCTCATGACTTGTATCTTGATACGCCCGGCACCAGAAGAGAAAAATTGCCTCTTCTTTTTGTTATGGTATAAGCAGATAGGGCCGCGGCAGCGGCCCAGCAGCGCACCATGGCTGGCGGCGTACTGGCCGACCGAGCGTCGGGCCCAGCAATGAGAGTTGCTGGGGGCGCCGCTAGGTGGCAGGGTGGCAGTAAGAAGACTCGCTCCACCGGCTCCAGAAGTAAAAAGCGGCCGGCCCGAGAGGCCGGAGCAGTGACAGTCCTGAGTTAGTGCAGTGCATGAGCGAGTTAGCGACAAGTATTGTTAGGCAGTTCAAGGTGTTGTAAGGCTACTCTTTTGGTGATTAGTGATTTGCGCTTGTAAAGGGACATCTTCTGATAAACGACAACCTGGCTTTGAATATTGTTTATGCTATTGCATTTGGAATAAAGCAACATTGCATTACGAACTGTTGTTTCTTTGGCCTGAATATACAACACTTCTCTCTTCACCGCTCTTCTCGTGCGGCACATCGACGCGTATTACAAAGCTCTATTTCAAAGCTGTTTAATAAACGACGTATTTTGTCCCAGGCGTTCTCTATGATTCACTCTCACTCGTGCAGCTAATTTCAACAGTTCTCCTACCATAGCCCAGCAACTAAGGTATTCCCTTTAGCTGCCACTATTCCGCCTCGTACTCGTTAGTTTTTGAATCTCCGCAGTCTATAATTCACCCAATTACATTACCAGTTCTAATGTGTAGATTATCTACTCTTCTAACTACTTGCTTCCATGAACAATCACTTTCTCCTATAATGTCGCCAAGATGCGTCTATCACCCTCCTCACTCAGATAACCGGGAACGCGGAACCAACCTGGCTGACGACTTTCTCAAGAAGAACGGGCGGTCAGCTGCCCAGCCTCTCCTGGAGGGGTAACACCACAGAACAATAAAGGATAGAAGTGCACCCTCAATCTTAAAAGTCGGAAACAAATGTCGCTCGCAGCACTCCAAGTAGCCTGGCAAAGAACTACACAAAACTGCCCGCCCAGCGCAGCGTATGAAAGTTAATTTCACTCAATCGTCTTCGCGAAAGTTAATGGATATTAATAGGCTACATTCTATTGCAATTTTTCTCAAATATAGTAATTATCTATTTTCGTAATGCACTTGGGTAAGGTCATAACTGAGGAGAGTCATCTAATTATACGGTAATGGGAAAAATGAAGGAATCAAAATTAATAAATAAATAAATAAGTATATAGATAAATCATTGCCTTTATTATACAATTTATATTAAAGAATATTCAATACAGACTTCAACATTTAATTTTCTTTTCCTTTTCATGTCCTTTTGTATATTTTCTTTTAGTTTGTATTTTCTGTTTTTCATCTATTACATATTTGTATATAAAAAAAACGTACACACTTTTTAAAAATAAGTTCTTCGGAAAGATGCACTTAACAAATAATGTATCATCTGGTGATCTGGATTTAGAACAAAACCACCTCTCCAAATTATTTAAATGGCCATTTGTTTTCTAGAAATGTATACAAATTTCATGTACATTCTTTAAAAATATTACATTAAATAACAAATCATAATAAATCATTACATTACATAACAAAAAATACATATTTTCCTTAGAGTGTTGTGTGAATACAGTAGGCTACAAATTTCATACAAATAATCGTGAATGGCACTTTAAATTAAATGCTAACCTCTATATTGCGATACATCCTTGTATTCCACTAAGACCAGATCGAAATGGAGAAAACTCGAAACCGTTGCGATTGTGTCCGCTAAAACAAAAACGCACACGCGAAACACATACATGAACGCACAGAACACTAAAGTAACTCATGAATGTAACCAACGGCAATATGATTCACTCTTCCGCCATGTGGAAAACGCAGGCAGGCTGGATGTGACGTACAAAAAACAACCGAAAACCACTATCCAATCATTGCTTGATATTCTTTCAAATAGCGCTCATAGTGTCCTGGTAGTGTGTTACCAATTTCCCTATCTCACCTTCACCCCTGTGAGTAACACCGCGTCACAACCCCTACCGACTGACCTCTCGCGCTCGCCATATATTCCCGGTCCCATATAAGTCCGGCGGTTGAATTGCGGGCAGCAAATAGTAGGCCGCGCTCTTTCGCACCTACAATAGCGGTGTGCATGCATTGCGGGGACGTGTCTGGACGGCGCCGTAGCTGCATGAGCAGCTGGAGTGTTTGGTGCATGTTCCAAATGCCATTATATATACAGGTTGGAATAATTAAGTAATAACATCCCTTGCATCTCCTCAACTGTGCAAGATGCAAAGATGTCATTTAGACAGTTTTTGTATACACAGGGGCTTCTTGATTACAGCATACTTCGTCTTTGGACTATTTTTTACTACGAAGACAGAAGGTCAACTTTGTTTTTTTTTAATGGAACCCTATTCTACATTTTTGCGTATTGTAATCGGATTAAAAAGACAATTTGAAATATTGTGTACATCTTTGTATTTAAGCAGATAGTTTTTTTAGAGATTGATGTATTTTGAAACGTATTTTTCCATTTGACCTTTCCTGTCAACTAAATAGGGAACTTCGCGAGTCTGTCCTTCAGACAAATGGGCTCATCTATTTTAGCACAGCAACAACTTCTTTCTTCGATACTAATTTTGCCGAAAGATGACTTCGTCCAAGGAAGACTCAAATGCTGCATACTGTAGCGATACCGATTTCCTCATGCCAGGAAAATTAAATTAAACAAACAGACTCGGCCACCCTGAGTCCTACTGAGAGGATAAACAGATGGCGTTGCACGTGCAACCTCGCTTATCGGACAGCTATTTGCGCCCCCGGCCCATTAAGAAGGTCGTTAAAAGGGTCGGCGTCGAAACATTTAACTGACAGAGGCACGTGTTCGTAAGACCAGCTGCGAAATTTCTAGAACGCTCTTGAAATCGACATCCAGGGAATCCCAGAGCGATAAATTCTTTCACGGACAACGCCTGCCTTGTGTAAGCATGGCTGGTGTTCTAGAAGGAATAAGAAAATTCTGTACGCTCACAGTGACGCAAAGAGTTGAAACTTCCTTCACTACTCCCGTCACGATTGGTTGAAATAGCGTAATGCGCCATTTCCTTTGGCCAATAGCGACGCGACTATTATAAGGTGCTGGAACATACGAGAAAATTGGGTGGGGGCAAAAGTTAACTTGATGCGATTTCGACTGATAGAATACCAGAAAGTGCAGAGCATCGGACGGGGCCAGATCATTTAGACGGGGAGCAGTCGGGAGAGAATCTTCTCTGGGGGGATAACTATTCGTCGGGGAGAGACCAGTGTGCCTCTGAAAAACTTATAATTATTCGTCGGAAGGAGCCTGAGTTCTAGGCTGAGGGCAGTTGGGAGAAAAACTTATCTGGGGTGGGAATTATTCGGGCGAATGTGCCTATGTGGGATTTTATTATTTTGCTGCGAGTTTTGAGCATTGTGCCGGCTGCAGTAGACAGAGAAAATTCTCTGGGGTGGAAATTCGTCGTGAAGAGAGGCGAACGTTTCTCCGAAGGATTGCTAAACTGTCCGAAGTTGTGTTCGACAATTATTATAATGAGAATCAGAGGTACGCATAGTTAATTACTACGTTCCTGAGATTGAGATCGCCCGACTACTCCGAGTTCTATCAGAGTACTACCAGTTACTACCAGTCCCGCTTCGAGTTCAACCAGACTACCAGACGCCGTTACAACGCCGCCACGCGCCACCACCCCTGGGTGACGTCACCAGACGGCCGACCAGCTGACGTGCGTGTCTGAGAGGGTGCAAGGGCATCGCCCCGGCCGCGCCCTCTGTGAAGGTTGCCGCCGCCCCCTCCGCCGCGCCGCGCCCGTCTCGGGCCCACAGAAAAAACTTTCTTCCAGGCAGTATTATTCAACGGGCATTCGTCCCGTGTAAAAATTTGTAATGCGGCGCCGCGCTATGGCGCATTGACTTGTAACTTTTGTTTTTTTTATTTTACCATTGTAATGTTAATTATAATTCTTCCTAGTTTTTAAGCTTTACTCTGAATACTAACTTTTCATCTTCTTTTCTTTCCACCTAATTTTCACATTTCTTCATTCTATTTACAAGTGTAACTTCCCTGGGGCATTAGATTTGATTGCCCAGGAATAAAAGTAATTTTTACCAGTGATCCAAGTGTTTCTTTCATGTTACCAGTATCTGTTTAACGATTCCTTCCATCACCGACTGAGCTATTTCCGGGCCGCTTACCGGGCGTTCTCTCACGAGGCGACCGGGGGGTGTTACAATACAGAATTCCGTAATGTTCTTGTTTTGTCACTCAAATACTATCCTGTTATTTTGACAACTGTAGCAACATATTCCATTATAAATTTTAAGTAAAAAATACAAAAATAAATTAACAATATCTTATTAATCGTTATATATTCGTAACTAACCGTCACATAAAATAATCCTGTGAAATCAAAAATAATTAAGTAACAGAAGAAATTGTCTTAATTGTTTTACATATAATTAACAATAATGTATATTCCCAAATTATTTTCTCAAAAATGATATCATCTGTCAACTAATATGTATTTCAGACAGGAAAAACCTTGTTGTACATTTGCACTAGTCAGTGTGTGGAGCCTCACTATGACGCACGTGTGCACGCTGCAAAACGCGCTAAAAACTGCGTCGCCTTTCCTGAATCTCGCAAGGCAACGTCTGTCCCGAGGAAATCGATGAATTTGAAACGCACTGTTATGTAAGACGGAAGGTCAAATGTGTTTCGCGCATGTCGCCTCGCGTTGAAAAGTTCAGCGAAGACGCCAAACGGATATATGATACGTTTGCGAAGATACATCCAGAACATTGCGTTTGCTGAGCGGCCGCAACCAAGGGCCGTAGATCTCTGCTGCATGCTGCAATAAGTCAGAACTTTTAATCAGACAATAGGCATCACGGAAGGTAAAGACGCTCATAGGGCAACAAAATGCAGAATTGATAATATTAAACGGTACTCGTGATTCGTAAGAAAGCTAGTTTTTACAACTACTAGAGATTCGTAAATAAATAGACAAGGCAATGTTATAATTCCAAGCTCAATTAGGAGAGACTTGGAATAATCACATGGCATTTTTTTATTATTCAAATAATTTTTTTCTCCAATCTATAGGCCTCAGTACTATAGGATGAGCATCCCCGGAGCAGTATGTCATATCTCAGCAGGGAATGTACATTTACAAAATACACACAATGATCTACATGAAGGCTGAAAGAGTTTGAAAGAAATCAGAATGCGTGACACAAAGTTAATTTCCTGTGCATAAAGAAGCATTTAAAATATGGATTAACGGGTGCATAAAGGCATGGGCACAACTTTTTAATAAACAATACGGAAAATCAAAATCAGACGAACATTTATATTTTAGTTTACTATTTTGAGGATTTCACTGGAAGAAATTTCGCAAATAAACATTGTGTCGAACTTTTATTGGGAAGCGTCAGAAGTTAATTTTTTGTTTGTAATCCCTTTGTGAGATCAGCCGCAATTCAAAAAATATGTTGGTTGAAGAGATTTGCAAATTTTTCCGGATAACTTGATTCTCTGTTACTTCTCTGTTATTATCCTTGAAAATAACATTCTCTACAAAGTATTGAGATGATTTGGCGGAAGATTTTACGATATTCCACCGTATTGCTTTAGTTTTGTTACTAGCGTTCAAAATATCCTGAACTATTACTTTCCTTAAAATTATTTTTGTATTTTCAGAAGTAGACATGGAAGCTGTGAGATACATTATGATGTTTAGAAATAAAGAGTACGCTTGTTTTTACAGGATGTTCTAATTCTTTGTGTGATTCACGTGGGCTATTACCTTTCCGGGAAATGTTTAATTTTCTATTTTTAAGAGGAAAGCACGTGTTAATGTGAAATGAACGCTATGTTAAAAATAAATTGCATGTTTCATTTGTGCCAACAACGTTGTAAACTGCGTCCCATGATTCTTACATCCAATAGTACATAAATAACTTTATGTTAGCTTTAATGAATACTTTGCACATGCATGTATAATTTATTGTGATACTGTACATGCTATTAGTCATTATAGTAAGAATTTGAGCTTTGTGGTCATTCTAACCTAGATTATTCGTTATAATTTAATATCTAGTTATGATTTTGTTAATTATGGTTTGATCTATTGCATTTAGTGATTTATATGTATTCCAGGTAGGTACCAATAATAATGTCTGCAGTAGAAAACTTTCACTGTGACTAAACAAAATTTAAATACTCTTATTCTGTTTAATATTTTGTATACGAAAACTATTTTTATAGAATTATGTTCTGGTTCCATGACTATATACTATTTTGTATTCGGTTATCTGAGAAACGGATAAAGTATTTCACTATTGAAAGCAAGTATCTCGGTGACGTGTTTGTGTAACACACGCTAACATGTATTTTTCAAAGTTATTTATTTTTCTAATAAAATAACTATATTAGAGAGGTGACTGTGGCAAATTATTTGCATTGTATTTCGACCACCGCGGTATGTGTGCACCCACATTTTTCTCAGTGCAAGATTCTTGCATCAACCCGGTCCGTTAGACGTCCGCAATCCACTGTATGATGTTGGGGTTTCACAACTGACAGTGGTTTACTACAAGAAAGGGTGTAGTAGCATCCCCACTATGGCTCATGGTCCAGAATCTTTACTTGACCATAAAAAAGGTTTTTAAAAAATTAAAAAGAATGATCTCAGGAATATGGTGTAATAGGTAAGAAAGGCGAAAACAAAATACCTTAATACGATTGAAATATTCAGTCTTAATATAATTTTACTCACTTGAATACACTTAAAAAACAGAAACAGACAAAAATGAACAATGGCAAAAATATAAAATTGTACTGGTACACAACACGAAGGTAATATCCTCTAAAAACTCACTTTTATATACACAAACTGAAATATACACTATCCTTAAGGATCCTTCCTATATTTAACAATGCTATTTAAATTTGTATTATTAAATGTATCTTGTAAGATAGTTAAAATTATACCTCATAAAGTCCACTCTTTTACCATGTAACAAATTACACTATTGTTTCGTAATTTTTTTTTAATATTGAAATAGTAAATAAGTTGTTATATGTATTATAATGTACAGAAGTATGCACTAAAAAATATGTTTTTTTGGGGCGAAATATGTAAATATATGTAATTTTGGGGTAAAATATGTACTGAAAAGTCAACTTTTTTTGACACAAATCGATATGAACCGTAAACATATCGTTGATTCGACTTGATCTAGTTACGTCAAGAAAATATGTTGTTACATAATTATTCAGGACCTTCTTATAACCTCATTTGAATTCTGTAGGTCTTTCCTGCGCAAATACAAAGAAAACCAAGAATTTGATCTTAGGTCAGGTGAAGCGTATTTTACAAGAAATGGCACAATTAATGTCCAAAATTTGCATGTGAGAACCGAAGAAAATCCACATGTTGCACGTAGTGTCACTCATCAAGAGCGATTCTCTGTAAATTTCTAGGTTGCCATTGTGGATGAAAATGTCATTTCCTTTCGTCATAGCATAAAATGAAATATATACTAAAATGCATTAATCTAAAGTGAAAACAAACATAATGTCAAATCATTAAAATCAGCCCTTTAGTGATGACCTTCGGCTCATTGAAAGCGCGGCGGCAGAAATAAAGGGTCAACCTGGCAAACTTTTTAACGTCACGGAGGCCTTGAGGCACAGATGCTTCAGATTCATGCAGGAGAAGGCCATTTGAACACTTGCAGAGCCCCAGTTACACGAGGTGAAAATGCGAAATTATGGCTGCGTAAGCAAAAATGGTAAACTCTCCTAATCGCGGTATGCTGCATCCTGCGCGGTAGCAGTAGTGAATGTCCTGGTGAAAATTCACCATTTTTTTTTTTTGCTTACATCACCTACTTTTGGTCAAAGTAAATTTCTTTGAGAAAACAACTTGTGCATTTTTACTCAGATTCTACTTCCAAGCAAAGGGTAAATTTGTAACAAATTCTCAATCGGTCGCATATAATTCTTCTTTCTTTTGTTTCCCAAGAAAACTTGCATCACATTTTAGAAAGCATTTCGTTTATCAAAAGACATTACACCTCTAAATTCTGCAGATTGGAACATCAGTTGAATCTAAAGTCCAGTAAAGTTCCACCTTTTACTTCTGCTTTTGATAATTAGGGGAAACATTTGTTGTCTGAGGCTCAAAGCCACACTATTGCAATTTATCCTTTCATAAATTGTTAAACGTGCCTAAGTTTATCATGAAATGGTCTTCTCCACCATCCGAGACATACAATTTTTACTGTTTTTTCACTATAAATCAAAATGGTGGCAACAGATCCTTTATACACAGGGCTCATTTGTTAAGTTGTGTGTACCTGGAGCAAATTTTGTTCTTGGTGTCCATTCTTTTCTAGTGCAATGTATACCATGGGCCCTGCTGACACATAAGCGGAGGAAACAGAAATATTTGTTGTATTCACCTTGAAGCTTCAGAAAAAAAACCTTTTAAAATTATCACAAATGTTCCAAATGCAACATCCATAGTGGACTTTTACCAAGAGTAGCTCGACATTTTCGTCAGTCCCTTCCATATGAACAAAATGAACAACTGAAATTCAAGGAAAGTTGTTTTCATTGCACAGTAGGACAACTTTCGACTTGTGCCTGAACTGTCTATAAAAAGTCACCATAGGTTCATGAGAACATTTAATGGCTTCAAAGATCCCATTAACATCACTACGAAAAGTAAGATTTTCGTAGGCTTGATGGAAGCATACGTGCCTTAATATTGTATTCCAAAATTAATCGAGCAAGTTATATACTTTGAGATGGAAACCAAGGAGTTCAGCCTTTGATTTCGTCATTTGTATCTCTTATAAATTCATCTAATCTTTGTTGATCAAAAAGCTGCGGTTACGTGGATATGCCTTCATCACTGCAACTTAAATCACTGATATTACTTGAATTTTTAATTTCTTCATCCCATAGATGTTTTGGTGGCGATAGAACTTGTAGCTCTTCCCAATGTGGCTCTGGAGCACGGCGGAATGCTGTGGCAGAAAATATTTCTTCTGTTCTTGGGTCTTTTGTAATGTGTAATGACCACCGTACAAAAATAACACTTGTTATGATTTTTGGTTTCCGTTGTATCCGTGGAATTGCAAATGGCATAAAATTCCTGTTGATCCTAGCCAACCCACCAATGTAGACCGTGGGGAGCCCATGAAACATTTTGGTCTAGAATATATACACCGAAAAATGAAAGACATGTCTCACAGAACTTTGTGCCTAACACGATGTTATGTTTTATTTGCTTAGCATCGATGTAATATCCACAAACATAACAAAAAGAGTCTGCTGACAATTTACAAACTATAGATGGATCTTTCAGTCAAAGTACAACTTTAATACTTATACAACTTCAGATATGCAATAATCGTAAGAATATATATATATATATATATATATATATATATATATATATATATATATATATATATATATATATATATATATATATATATTGTGGCGTCGCCAATAATAACATAATAATCTCATCGAGAGATAGCTTCCAACGCGGCAAAAGTAGGTCGCGAAGGCCTTTTGTCACGAAGGCTCCGCCCACGACCGCGCTCAGCCCCTATCAGAGGCAGACATGTTTATTACCCCTCGTAGGACCCTGGCCGAAACCCTGTCGAACAATACACACCCTCGCGCCCCCTTTCTCCGCCGCCACCCGGGGAGGAACGCGGAGTCCCGAAGGGGTTGGCACGGGTGTCGATTAAGAGGAAGACACATTTACGACGCGTCGTGAACGAGACCTTTCTCAGCCGTCAGCCGGTCCCCCTTCGGACAATGCCTGCCCCCGCACTCGTTTGGCACGCGCCTTGGGTAAGGCACCCGAATCCCCACAAGGGCTATTTACAAATTAAACACAGCAGGCTGCCGATTAGCCTTTTGCAGACCGTTTATGGCCCGTGAATACGCACTCCTGCTTGAACACGTGTCCAGACAGCTGCGAGGAGCTTCTGGAACCTTTGACAAAGGGAAGCGAGAGAGAGGAGAGAAGCCGGTGTTAGACAGAGAGCGATCTATGGAAAATTACAAGAAAATTGCCACATGATTGGTAAATCAGAATCCTGCAACGCAGTTACCCTCAGCCAATGGGAAGCTTCGCCATGAGGGAAGGGATAAATTTACAGAGTTAGAAACATTTTGGGAGGGGGGAAGGGAAGTTTCTTAAAAACGGGGTGCACGAAGGAAAATTAATGACGATCGGGACGCGAGTAGGGAAAGACTTCCCGGAGCAGAGGAATCGGAACGCGACTTGGGAAATACTTTCCCAGAGTAAAGTTTGATTTTATTTTGAACGCAACCAGTGGACTTGTCGCGGAGGAAAACTCGGGCGGTAGACCACCGGATCCCGCGCTATTTCCGCATCGGCCCGTCGGTCTCCGCGTTTTTTTACGCCGGGCCCGTTGATAGCCCACATCGCATTACGCCAGCGCCCGTGGCCACCCGACCGACTGAGCCTGCTCGAGTCGGCGATCTGAGAGACTGCCGCTACCAGCTGAGAGGGGACGCGCCGCGGAAGGTCGGCGACCTGGGACCGCTCGCCGCCCCTGCCTCCGAGGGCTGCCACACGGCCCGCTCGGGGACTCAACACAGCCAGCGGTGAACGCTACGAGGCGAAGCTGTCTCGCAGGACAATTTTACGGCGAGAAACTGATAGTGGCCGCGCTCAGGCCCTGCAGATCATAAATGGTGGACTGCATGTTTCATCAGAGATTAAGCCTAATATGTTAGCCTTAAGGGAATTAGCCTATTAGTAATTAGGACAATGAGCTCACAGAGTAGAGTTAGTAAGAAACTTGCGTCGCCCTTTGCGACCTGTAACTTCCCTGGCAGCTCATGGTGCCAGGAATAAACTACTATTTGTTATAAATGACTCAGTGTTATAATTCATGGCCTCCCAACACTTCCATCCAGCCATATTTCAGGAGCTGAACCTGGCGCCCTCCCCCGCTTATATTACATTTGGCTGGTCCCAACGTGGGGCTAGTTTAGTTGATTAGACCGCTTGTATTACAATATATATATTGTTACCGTACTCACCGTAGACCCTTCTTTGACGGGGTCTGTCAGCATGCAGGTTAACTGATAATCACACATTTTATCAGTTACATACAATTATTAAGATGTGACAGGGAATGTGATTCAGAGGAAGTGATCTTATTGGTTGCATGCACTGGTTGTGCACCAAAAAAACACCTCTTTAAAGAAAAACAAGAAAAACATTTATTACTAATATTACATAGAATGATTGCCTTGGGTGATCACAGCTAAATATTCCCCAATGACTCCCATCACAAGTACGTAAAATCTCTATACTGACCCGATTTCTACCAGAAACCTCCATCTGAATCTCATCCCCAATATAATGTTACACAAATACTTGTCGATGCGAGTCGGTTCCAATGCTGTTCTTCCTTGACCGTTGTCCCGGAAACGTTCGGCATCGCCCGGTGATGCTCGGCACTGCTCGGCGCTGCCCGATGGAAGCGTCCTCCATGATGCCCGGCGCCGACGCTTGCCTTGCAATGCTGATGACGGCATTCACTCTTCTCCTCCCACGCCTCGCAACCTATTTACCAGCTTTCACGGACGTAAATAAGTCCAAATAATAATTATAATTAATAATAATAAATAATAATAATAATGTTGGCAGAACATGATTATTATGCACCACCACTGTCTCTATGATGCACTTACACTGTTCTGGTCGCCACGTGGTAATTGTTCATTACCGGCACTAATTCATTATAATATACTGCACTGTCGTTAACTTGTTTATTCATTCCACGTTTAGACCATAATTGTCCATCAATGTTCATCACCCTACAATCCTGGTAATCCTATTCATCTCAATTATTCTGAATTATTACTACATCTACTCCTCCGTTTATTACACATTCGCCTGCCCTCCTCGCTGGTCGAGCATCTACCCGCTTATAACTGACTTCTCGCCTCTGCCGGGCTTGGGACGTGCGGAAGACCCGTTCTTCCTTTGTCGTACCGCGGTTGGCGGCGCCGCTTGGGTTTGTGCGCGTCTTTTGAATTAATGCCTTAATTAATGGCTTCTTTAATGAGACCGATCGGGTCACAATACACACACACATATATTTATATATACACACACATACATACATACACACACACATATCCTACATCACTGTAACCTTCAGTGTTTCACACACTTTTTCATTGAAAAAGAGAATGCAAGCCCAACAGAATAGGTTCTCCGCTTTTGGACATCCAGTGAGCCATTCATGAGCTGTGCAATAATTATTGCTATACTTCCTTACGCAGGTCTTCACTTGTGCACTTATATCTAATTCAGGTGTGAGCCTTCCATTCAAAATTATTTCTTTTTTCTCTTCAAAACCACGAGAAGTAAAGTTTTGCCGTAAAAGACTTTTCACAATACAGTCACATGAATTTACATTACTGCATTCAGTATCCGTTGCACTTCCAAGTTGGAGATCCATTTTAATTACTGTACGTAACTCCGAGAATTGCTAACCTTTGCTGAAAATTGTCAATAATATACTTCAAACGCAGATACTAAATGTTGTATGCAGGAAAAATGCAATGTAACAACATAAGCAAGTTTTATTCGACTCACAGGCAGATTTCTTACAAACAGTGATATTCCCATTCATCTAGAAGAATGTTCAGAAACGAAGCCAAAGTAACGTTATACCAAGAGATGTTCCAATATTAGCGCAGTCGACAGTTATTCCAATAGTGTCCAAATACAGGCTGTCCAGATTGAAACCAGTATTCAAATTTTAATAGCTCTCGTATACACGCCGGCCTTCTTGCACACACTGTCTGCTGCTCCGGTAGCGGTACCTGGCTTTATTTCCGGTCCCCGCATAGCCTCGCTGCTCTGCTGTTTCTCCGCCCGCTGTCCACTAGCTTCCCTTTGCGACAAACGTCGGGGAAGCTGTTTCGTGCCATTGTCTCGGCAAGTTTTTTGAAATATTGCATACAGGCGCAACACTAAAGATATAAATTATTAACACATTTTTAAATTTACTTTAAATGTTTCAAAATCACTGCGTTGCGAACAGCAGAAATACTACGAACACGCACGAACTAAACGGCAGGGTCTGCAATCTCTACGGTTGAGTACCCTTGCCAAAGAGTATGAAAACTTGAGACAGGACACTAATTCCTCAAGTTCAAATGAGATGCAGAGAAGGTAGCGAGAAGCTTAGAGATGGTGGGGGTAGGATGGGTGTAGTAGAGAAAATATTAACTCTCGTGGCATGGAAGCAACAAGGGATATATGTTATATTTTTCATAGTTTGTAAAATACTCCATGTTGTAAATACCGTGGAACGTCTGATCGAATTATTTAGGTAATCAGTGCTTACCTTGCGTCTATGGTATACGCAATAATGACGCCCCTGGTATACATCGTAATGGCGGCAAAACATGATAGTTTCTACGGAGAAAATCAAATCGCTGGTAATATCTAAGGAGCCTGTAAGATGAAATTTAGAAATAGAAGGCACAGTCATTAAACAAGTTATGAAGTTCTAATTTCTGGGAATGAATATCTACAGTAATCGCCATACATACAAAGAAGCTAGGGAGCAAACCATGAAAGGTGCTTGCGTATCAGGATACTCAAGAGATCTAACTTGGAAAAATAAATACCTTAATGTAAAGTAAAGTTAAAATCTATAAGACAATGGTACGACCAATATTGACGTATGTAGCACAAAACCCAAGCTGCTACGAAGAAAACCAAACCACAATACCGTTTTGTAGAAATGAACACATTACGATCGATGGCAGCAAAGGCCAGGAGTGACCGGATAAGAAATGAGGATCAAAGAAAACAGTGTACCAAATTTGTGAAAATAATGCAAAAATAATGGAAAAAGAACCATCAAACGAATGAGGGATGAGAGACTGGTGAAAATAACTAGGGATATGAAATCATTAGGTAGAAGAAACCCTGGAAGGCTGCAGAAAAGATGGAGAGAAGATATGTAGTCAATATGTAGTTAATCCCCTGGATAAAGCATGATGAAATAGAAGTGTACAACCTTCATACAAGAAGAAGAGTCAGCAAACTATGCCATTTTGGATATGGTTTGTGGCCGGTATTTCAGAAGAGTAAGTATTAAATTAAAGGTGAAATATGGGAAAAGGGGGAAAGTGGGAATACTTGTGGTAGACCTGCTAGTATTGTGAACGAATATTTTCTGTTAGTCTAAGAAATTGAAACTTGGTTAATGAAGCCAAAGTGATGTTTGTGTATGCTTTGTTTTAGTTAAATAATTGTTTAACCATTTTAGAATTAACTTGTCTTGACAGTGATGGTAATAAGCTTACTGGTCTGTAATGTTCTGCATTACTGTGATTTGTATTTGGCTTTGGAACAGGAATAATGTTTGAATTTCTCCTAAGTATTAAATAATAATCGTTTCTAAATACAGTTAACTCTGAATAAACCTGTACAAGCCGGAAACCTGCCTTAACCGAAAATTTTATCCGGCCCGTGAAGTTCAATGGCGTTTTATTCAGCATAAAACGGAACCTGTCCAACGGGAAAATGGAATGAATTTTCATGTTCTACAGGGGTAAACACTATGAATCATGTTCGTGTCAATTTAATGAAATTGCAGATAGACATGAGATATTCTTAATGGAATGAATGCATCTACAAGTCGGTTTTAAATTGTCTGCCCCTGTGACACGCAATTCAGCCGTTGCAGCAGCACAGTGAGGGAGAGAGGCATCCAGCGTAGAATTTCACATTGAAGTTGCTTTGCTCTCAAGGCATAGGTCGTAGGGGAATTCCCTCCCTCACTGCTCTTTTAGCGTGGAAAGGTGTAGAGGCAAGGGTTCTATTCACGCGCCTCTTTGCCCAGCATTGAGAATTGTAACCCCTCGACCACATTGCCATGCGAGGGTATCAGAAAGAAATGAAGATACTCAGAGCTGTGACGTATTGCGTCTTGAAAGAGTCAGCGAGTAATCCCCGAGTGCAGCCACTAGGCAAAGAGGTGTGTATTTTATGAGCTTCACAGCCAGTTTAACAATGGTTAAAAAACAAAACACTAACCTTAGATGGAAAGGTCAAACTAATGGATAACAAATCAGGACGGAATTCGGAAAAATCAGAATGAAATCATGCAGGGAAACGCAGAAGCTGTCAATGAAGAACGTTTAATATTCATTTTTTGATTTCTTCCATAAACGCATTATATGCTGATGTATTTTAATATTTATAACAAAGTCATGTAACTTACTGGTTTTAGGACGGAAATATCAATGTCACAAGTGTCATAAAATTGACAACACTTCATAAAACGGAAACTTTCCTAAATCGGAATTTTTGGGTCCCGATCAATTCCGGCTTAGCCAGATTTTACTGTATTGAGTTGAAGATATTATATATGTAGGCTATTGGTGTCGGTAGGTTCTTTAGAATTTTTTAGTTATTATTGTCATGACCAGATTTTTTGAGGAGAGTGTTCTATTATGTTCTTCAGTTCGTTTGGTGAAATAAATTTTATTTTTTGAGGGACATTATAGTTCAGGGTAGAAACAGAATTCAATTTTTATATGGTCATGGTGGGCTGGAGTTGAATGTGTAAATGTACAGTTTCAAAGAGATCAGCTACTGCTTCGGCTTTGTCAATTGAGATTTTTTTCCAGTGGGCGAGAGTATAGGAGGAAAAGTGTTCAGCTTCTTTATAAAATGTTTGTACGAGTAAATGTTTGTATGTTTTTCGGCGAGCAACCTTTTTATCCGGATGAGTTGAGTGTGCCGCTTCCCGCGGCTTCGTCGTACTGGTCGCGCCGCTGACATGCGACGCCTGGGAACTCGCAGCAGCCATCTTTCCGAATGCGCTCTGTAAGCGCTGCGCCAGCGCCCATTGCCACTCCAGCGCGGGCGATTTGAAGCTGTTGGAAGTACATGAATACATATAATCGGATCGTCTCTCTCGATCAAAAAATGTTTTAGACTTGTGTATTTTTAGTGTAGCATCCGAATCTGCAATAAAAAGTGGGAGGTCCCATTTAATATTTCAAAGTTGGATTCCGCCTAACCTTCAATGGGCGAGCGGGGAAGTTTGATTTTAGGTCTGACAGATGTCCCCCCTTAGAGATATTAACGGCTGAAAGACAGTTCTGCCTTTACAGAAGTAATTGTATATAGTCTTCACTGCATTAGAGTTTTAATTTGAAATATAAAATACGTTCGTATATACATACTATATTTAAAATATTTGCGAGGTCGGGGTGTTGAAGTGAATAGTAACCAGTGATCATTCTCGCTTCAGCTGCGGGCCAGTGCAGTCGCTCCGCCAACAGCAGCTAGAATCGTTCAGTGTGATAGTGCAGCGCAACATCACGCCAAACTTTAAGAACATTAAGTTCGTAATAGTGTTCAGTGACCAGCTATTCAACTACGAGTGCTTTAGTTGCTGAATGAACCACAATGTTTTATCCAGCACAGGGCGAGTGGTTAGTGAAGCCCTAAACTCATTATATCTAACGGAAGAGTCATCTAATGTGGTTCCCGACGAAGGCAACGTAAATCTCACCGACAGCATGGAATTCATCGAAATACCGCCTCAACGCCAACACTTCGCAAGTAACAACTACCAATTCGGGGTCGGATCATCAGGCCAGCCCGATGAACAATTGCATTCTCAACAGTCAGCCGCTTCAGCGCAACCGTATCAAAACAAGGTAATGTCGCAAGGAAAGCGAGCCAGCGATAACGACGGTGATAACAGAGACCTTAAACGTATAACCACAGACAGCCAGCCCCCGGCAGGGTCGAACCTACAAAATCAATATAACGTAGAAATCAAAAACAGATTTAGTTGGCTAAATGAAGAAATCCCAGATGATCTAAGTGACGAAAATAAAATCCCACCAATTTTTGTTACTAATTTCGAAAACCAAGTTTCTCTCGCGAATGAAATAAAGTCTAATGTTTCATCCAACTTCACCACAGAATTCAAAAATCAAAAGATTCGAATCCAATTTCAATCAGTGACCGACTTCCGAAAAGCAGTTAAATATTTTCTGGCCACCAAAAAACAATTTCATACGTATTCGGATAAAATTAGTAAAAAATACTCCATAGTTATCAAGAATATTCATCCTTCAATCCCAGAAAGTGAAATATTAGACGAAATCAAAAACAAATTCAACTCAGCTGTAAAAGTGACACGTCTGTATAAAAACAATTCCCCCATCCCAGTAGTGGCAGTAGACTTTGATGGAACCCATAAAATCGAGGATGTGTTGGAAATAAAACAAATAGGTAATAACATAGTGAAACCAGAAAAAAGAAAGAAAACCAAGGGCCCCCTACAATGCTACCGGTGTTTAGACTTTGGTCACAGCAAAAACAATTGCAATCATTCAATTTCATGTGTGTTTTGTGCAGGTGATCACCTATCAGCAAACTGCGAAAAAAAGAAATCCACTCCTACATGTAAACATTGTCTCGGGAAGCATAGGGCCGACCTCAGATCAGTAGAATGTCCATACTATCGAAAAATTTTAGAAAGTAAAAGAAACAATCCTAATGACAGACCTAGGAACAATCCTAATCCCCCGCAATTTAATACAACAAATTTTCCAACACTACCTCCAACCAACAACATACCTAATTTCTCACACGCAACAAATTTCAACCACCAACAAAACACAAGAAACACAAATCACCAGCAACATAACAACCAACAGACAAACAGAAACTACAACAATTTCAATATTGGTAACTCATTCATACAAAACATCACTCAATTCATAACTAACCACATCATTAATTTTATAAATTCATTAATTCCAACAATTACTCAGAATATCCAACAATCATTTGCTATGACATTTAGCAACAATTATGGATCACCATAGAGATATAATTATATTAAACTGGAATGCGAATGGCATTATCAACAAAAGATCCGAACTACAACACTTCTTACATGCTAACAAAATTGATATAGCATGCATCACAGAAACTCATCTCAACCAAGAAAACGCATTCTTCATTCAGGGATACATAACAATCAGAACAGACAGACAAAACTCGAAAGGTGGAGGAGTATTAATACTAATAAAATCCAGTATACCACATCACCAGATTACTCTACCACACACGCCCGGACTCGAAACAGCAGCAATTAATGTAAAGTATAATAATAATAGGACAATTACAATAGTAACTGCTTACAAATCTCCAAATATAAAAATCAATAATACCAACATATACACACTATTACAACTACCAAACCCATTCATAATTGCAGGTGATCTAAACTCTAAACACTATTCATGGGGATGTCGAACTACGAATACAGCTGGCAAATACTTATACAACATAAAAAGGAACTTGAATTTCAACATATTATCACCAACCGAACCCACTTACTTTCCATATGATTCAAACAAAAGTCCAGATATACTTGACATAGCTGTTACTAATATTAAAACTCAGTTCATTTCTACAACGTACCATGAACTAGATTCAGACCACTTACCAGTAATAATTTCAACTCGAGTAGAAAAGCCTCCTTCAACACCCCCACCCACTTTAAATACTTATCACATTAACTGGAAGAACTTTAAATGTTCCATAAATAAATCCATACCTCCATTTCACAACCTGAACTCTCCCCAAGAAATTAACCAAGCAATCATGACCCTCAACAATATAATACTTAGTAATATTAGCAACAGTCATATCCAAAAAAGCCTAGATGTTAACAAAATAATGCACAAACCACTACCAACTAATATAATTAACTTAATCCGAATAAAAAATAAAACAAGAAGACTTTGGAATTCACTAAGAATTCCCTCTTTAAAAAAAGAACTAAACCTGCTAAATAATATTTGTAAAAAGGTTCTAAACAGATATAAACAAGAACAATACAACTCATATATCAGCTTAAATACTAAAAACAACTCACTATGGCAGTTTACTAAGAAACTCTTAAAAAAAAGAACAAGCATTCCCCCATTAGCAACTAGTGATGGTAAAAAATACTCCCCAATGGAAAAAGCTGAAGTACTGGCTTCACACTTTGTTGACACTTTCACCCCCAATAACACCCCTAAAGATCCGAAACACGATGAAATAATGACAATGTTCAATGCTCCCCTATATGATGTTCCCCATCAAATACAATTCATATCCCCTAATGAAATAAGAAAAATAATAAAGGACATGCCAAATAAAAAAGCACCAGGCCATGATCGGATCAACACAATCATTCTAAAAAATCTACCAGAGAAAGCTATTGCTTTTCTAAATAACATTTACAACTCAGTATTGAGAACAGGATATTTCCCCCAAACATGGAAACACTCAATCATTCACCCAATAGCAAAACCGAGCATGAATCACTCAAAAGCCGAGAATTACAGACCTATCAGCCTGCTTCCTATAAAGTCAAAAATCTTAGAGAAATTAATACTCTTCAGATTGAACAAATATATCAAGAAAACAAACAGTATTCCACAGCACCAGTTTGGCTTCAAATCACAATACTCTACCACCCATCAACTACTAAGACTTACGGAACACATTCACTCTGCATTTCAAAAGGGACAACATACCATCGCTGCATTCATAGATATTTCGCAAGCATTCGACAGAATTTGGCATCCAGCTCTCTATTTTAAATTAATATCAATAGGTACACCTAAATATCTAGTATCTATTATCCTTAGCTACATAACAAATAGAACATTTTCAGTTTCAGTCGAAGGCCACTGTTCCAACCCAAGGAAAATTGCTGCTGGGGTTCCCCAAGGTTCACCACTTTCCCCCACGTTGTTCAATTTATACACAGCAGATATTCCTACTACAGCACATATAAACACCGCTCAATTTGCCGATGACACTGCACTGTATATCTCAGGAAATTCCTTAACAACTCTTCAAACACAGCTTCAGAAGCACATAAATTTAATAGCAAACTGGGCTAATGTCTGGAAAATAAAGTTAAACCCAACAAAATCTGTTGCAAAAATATTCACATTAAGACCTTTTACTCACCCTCTTCCATTCTTCATAAATAACGACATCATCAATTGGACACCAACTAATAAAACAATTAAATATTTGGGCTTAAACTTCGATACCCGTCTCGAGGCAAAAACTCATCAAGCCAAAATTAAACTAATTCAACTCCGACCCTTACTGAATCAACATAGCCAACTCTCCAAATCCAATGCTCTATTACTCTACAAAACAATAATCCGGCCGACATTACTCTATGCTTGTCCCATCTGGACCAATGCAGCTAATTGCAACCTATACAAAATACAAGTTATCCAAAATAAATTTTTAAGATTAATTACAAAAGCACCATGGTTCATCACCAACAATCAACTACACAATGATTTAAACATAAACACAATAAAAAACCAAATAGCCTATCTTGCACATAACTTTTACACTAATTCAAGCAACTTCCTTCTATAAACTAGGCAAAGCCCCCAATTATCGAACGAGAATTAACAACAGATTTCCCCTCCATTCATTTTATAAAATATTCGCAAACTTGGAATAATACTAATCTGAGGTGCTACGTGCTTCCTCTCCCAGTATATTGTTTTATATAAATTGTAATGTATAATTTTAAGTTAATGTAAGTTAGTATAAGATAGGTTAAGATCATCAATCATTTGCACAGTTAACATGTAAACTGAACAATGTAATGTCTACCAAATAAAAATAAATTAAAAAAAAAAGTAACCAGTGATGAATCAGGGGAGGGTAAAGGGGACGTACCCCCAAAATATGTGGTAAGAAAATGATCTGTAAAAATTTGTTAGTTTTCGATCGAGTTACGCATGGATTCGATGAAACGCGAGTAAGTACTTGATTTAAATTATTTCCTCCTTACAAACATGCGCTCAACCTTCATTCTGAGTACACGCTTTCCAAGAAGAGAGCGGTAAGGTTCACAATTCTTGGTGAAGTGTAGTGATCATCCGAGTCCCTTTCAAAGGACCGTCACAAGAACTCAGCAGCGAGACAGCGGCGCCCTCGGAAAACCGTCACGCCTCAGTCCGCGCGCCGCCGCGACTGCTCACGAGCAACGCAAAGCGGTATAATAAGAGAGATAGACTTACGTGTTAAGGAGGAGTGTTGTTGGTGTCGGGCGATGAGTTTACTTGGGTGGTGATACTGTGGCTTCATCAAATTTTGATGATGATGAATAATTAAACTTCCAACTTATTTCTTACAAAATGCGACGTAGAACCGACAGACGTGAGGGTCTGGTCACATTGTGTGCCAAGAGGCCCCGATTAGTCACACCCTCCGCTGAACCATTTCGTTGTTCACGACTGCAGACGGAGAAGCACGGAGCGCTTTGGGACCCCTTATCTCATTTTGATCTGTTAAGTGCTCGATCGCCGAGAAAACACCGACATACCCTCTCAAACTCGCCCACCCGTCTCTCCGCTATTCATTAACTTTAAGTTATGGGAAATCGCGAGCCACCGTCGAAGCTACGCACAGCACTGCATTTGCATTATATAAACAAAAAGAGTGACAAAGAAGGAGATGCTGTAACTTTCCATTCGGGGAACTTAACACGCGTCCGGAGATTGGCCGAAATTATTTTGCAACGCAAGAACCTTAAGCCAATGGCCAGCCATTTGATCGAAATCTTGGAATCTTTTAGAACTTTTGGGAGTGAAGGAGGGAATAATCGAGACCGTCGGACAATTCATTACAAATCGCCGGGCACTTCTTGTCAGACCACCGCCCGCACCAATACTTGATTTCTTGTTAAACCGTCGGGCACTTGACTTAGTTTTAGAACGCAGTGATGTGCGTTTGAAACTTTACTATTTGTTGAACCGCTCTTTAGAAACAATGTGTGGTAAAGTTTCACCCACATTTGCTTGCGTAATTTGAAATATGAAGGATACTTATTGCATTTTTGAAATTGCGCTACACGTCTTCTCGAACTTCGAAATTCTGTAAAGTTTCGACTAGTATTACGAAAATTTGTCACCGTTGCCAAAATTATCTGAGTTATGAGCGCCTGCTGCATCGTATCTGAAAGTGAGAGTGAGAGACTATTTGTGGACGCGACTGCGGTGAACGGTGGTATGGGTCGCGAATCAGCCCGCTGGCCTCCCGCTACCCCCAGTTAGAACTTCCGCCCCAGTCCCACAGCCGTCGTGGTCGATGCCTGTCTTTTCAGACGATCGGGTCACACAGTGAAAGGACGAAACAGCTGGAAGGGGGCGAATGAACTCCACAACAACAACACGGTGATGTCATCGCAGAGCCTGGTAGTGGCTTCAGTTAGGCCCTTCAGGCAGTATTGAATAATATACACTTGCTCAAATATTTTTGTGTAGTTCAGGCAACGATTCTGAGCCGCCCATTGGCTAGAATAAAATTCAAGTGGCAAACTAATTTCCTGTAAGTGTAGGGTTAAGATATTCCTGTTTTATAATAAGATTTGTTTTGGGAGAAAATGAGCTCAGGTTGAAACTCATTTATCTCTTGCTATGCTTATTTATTTAGTCCTTAAACTTTAGACTTTACCTCATTCAATAACTTCTTTCATTCTTGAAAAACAACGTCCTTCCACGTCACTCGATTACAGGGGACCCACTGCTCTTCGAGCTAGCCGGCAGGTAAGGCAAGACGGGTCCGGGGTCACAATACTTAGAAGATAAAGAAGTGCGATACTCAAAACTCTTGCACGAGGATCATTGGAGGATAGTGAAAACAAAACAGCTGCCACTCCGTTACTGTATTTGGGAAGGCATGAGTAAAGATATCGTTCGTATGCTTAGGTGTGAGGCTTGCCAAATGAACCAGTGTGTTCCCAGCAATGACTTGGTGTCGTGGCCCGAGCATAAGGAGTCATGGGAGCGCGTCTACGTACATTTTGCTGGGACTTTCTGGGACTTTGCCGGGACGCCATGTGGCTGATCGTAGTAGATGCTAAGTCAAATTACCCGTACGTGGTAGAAACGAGCAGCACCACATCGACACGTACGGTCGACATAGTTGAGGGAATTTTTATGACAAAAGAGTTGCCTGTAGTCCTGATTTCAGACAATGGTACGCAGTTCACGTCCCAGGAATTCGCAACGTTTTGCAGAAACAACGTGATCGGCGCACCGCCTTTCCACCCGCAATCCAACGAGAGATCGAGCAAAGGTGGCCTTGGGGAAGGCACGCGCAGCTAGAACACCGAGGTCCCGGGCGCTGCCGAGGGTCCTCAGCTCCTGCTGAGCGTGGCCAGCTAGATATGGCAACATAGCGGCGGAGACACTTCGTGGTAGGCAACCGCGTACAATTATTATCCCTCCTAAGACCAGAAGAGACCTACAGGTCTGAGGGCACTCGCCCAAAGTTTAAGGTAGGTGACCGCGTATACTGTCATTCTTAAACAAAAGACCCAGCGTGGCTACCAGAGATAATCCAAGACAAAGGGAAACCGAATGTTTATGATAAGGACAGGAAAGAGGACCACGGGCACGCCACCAGAGGCACATCAGAGCCGGGTCTCACAAAGCAGAGTAGACACCCTACAACGGGTTGCCCCCCAGGAATTTAGAAGAACGCTGCTTAGATAGCTTATATACAGACCACAGGAGCCAGGCGCTCTACAACTACGGAGCAAGCAGTTCCTCCGGTGACCACAGAGGAAACATCGAACAGCAGCGAGGCACCGGGATCACCCAGAGCATTACTGCGGCCCAGGAGAACTGACCGGTTGGTGCGACTTGCGACATATACGACGCATTTGGACACGGAGGGTGCAGTGGTCGCCGCGTCCCTTTAAGAGGACCGCCACAAGAACGAAGCGGTTACAAGAACGACTCCCACAAAAACGCAGCGGTGAGACGGCCCCGGAAAATGCGGGCGCCGCTCACAAGAGGTCGCCAGAGTCGGCACCGTCACGCCTGGGCGTGTCATTACGACTTTTTACGGACGCCTGGGCATTACGGGCGTCTCTCCTGGATATTGTTTACGACCACGGTATAGTTTTGGAGACATCTTTTGGACCTTGGTTGAACCGGTAAGTCCCCTGTATATCTCCTGGCAATTTTGTAGACTGCTCTCGACTTTGGTATTATTTTTGTATTGTACAAACTTGAATAAAAACAATTTTACGAATTTTGCTTGTTTTGGTCACAACACAAAGGTTTGGAGCGCAGAATAGAAGCACAGAAGCAGTACATTTCTTTCTAAGAAAGGTGATTCCGGCTACACTTATTGAAAACTCGTATGTGAAAAATTTCGGTTCCAAGCATAAATATATCAAAATGTAACTAGACATGGTAGATATATGTAGTGAGAGCAAATGCGGGTTTCGGAAAACCCTTCTCTATTTTTAAAATTTCATGTTTGAATAACTTGACTGATGGAAGTTTGCTTCAGAATTTCTACATTGATACCTATCCCTTGATCCCCAGTTGCTCCACTCCTCCGTTATGGCCAGGTTCATCCTCCACCAATACCGTACCGTCTGCGCGCTTCCTATTGGTCGTCTACCTGCGCAATCCCGCCCTCCCTTCTCCTCCTTATAAGGTGACCACGCTAGCCATCTGGTAGCAGTAATCTCTAAGGAAGGCTGGCCGAAACGTTAGCCATGTCAGTGACACGACTCGTCCCGGATAGCCTAGATAATACAAACTCCGGCCGCGGAAGCCTACACAACCATTTCTTGAACTTCTACGGAGAGGGGACCTTCAAGTATACCAGACGACTCAGCCATCTGAGGATTGTACGTGCCAAGAGGCTCAGCCAACTCACATTTTTGCAAAGAAGCTGGGATTCCCACGTTGTCCCTAAATTTCTCCTTTCCTCACACCGCATCAAGACTTCAGCCGCCCAACGCATTCTCCGACGCACGAGCAAACAACTCGGTGGGAACGTATACATCACATCAGATATGAACTCGCGAGCAACCAGCGCGAACTGTACAACCTGCACCTGAATCTCAGCTTTACTTTTCAGCCTGAGGATTGGGGCACGCTGGACAGTTTGTCCTTCAACAATGCGGCAAGGTGCGGAGATGCAGCCAGAGATCAACAAATCTTCGGCAGGTGAATATTTCTGGTGATAACCATGTCCTGCGCAATTCTGTGGTCAACCTCACTAGAGAAACCGTTGACACGGTCACGACAGCCGTTCTATCCCGAGGGCTAAATTTCACTGTCGTTCCGACACGCATCCCCACTGATGACGTCATCGCTGTCGTAGAAACCGCTATACGTAGTCTACCAGAGAATACAGTCGAAGTCATAAGAAGGGACATAAGCACCATCTATCTTGGGCCATCCCCCCACGATGAAACATCTCCCGTAAAAAGAGGCTAGCCATAAGACAGCTAAAACAGCGCGATGACATTGCCATACTTCCCGCTGATAAAGGAAACGCTACGGTGGTTATAGAGAGCCCCAACTACCACAGCAAGATGACTAACATCCTAAGTGACGGTGATACGTACAATAAATTGGATAAGAGTCCCCTTTCAAAAGTGAGACAGAAAGTTATGGCCATCATAGGTGATACGTCATCCATCAACGAGGAAGACAAAAGACGTCTTAAGCCGGCCACTAACAACCGCACACCCTACATCTATGGTTTTCCTAAAATCCATAAACCCGTCGTGCCTCTTCGCCCCATAGTGAACGTTATCATCTCACATTCTCAGCACTTAGCCCGCTTCCTCTTAAACAAGTTGAAACCCCTCACCAACAACCTGCCTACCACAGTCCTTAATTCCAAACATTTCATTGAACATATTCGCTCTTTGAAAACCAGTCCTGGTGAGATTCTTGTGAGCTTCGATGTAACTTCCCTTTTTACGATGATCACTGTCAATGATGCTATCCAGATTGTGGAGGATAACCTCAAGAAACACCAGCTGCCAACGAAGTGGGCGAAACTCGCTCGAGGTCTGCTTGTCTACCAACTTCTTCCAGTACAAACTAGAGTTCTACGCGCAGATTGATGGTACCGCAATGGGCTCATCGCTCTCCCCTGCGGTGGCGAAACTCTTCATGGAAGCCTTTGAAGAGCACGCCCTCGAAAACGCGTCTCTAAAGCCGACGCTCTGGCTTCGCTACGTCGATGACACCTTTTTCATCTGGCTCCACGGCCCCGAGAATCTACAAACCTTCCTTGCGCACCTGAATAGCATCCATCATCGCATTCGTTTCACCAAGGAAACAGAACTACACGGCCAGCTCCCCTTCCTCGACGTCTTGATCTCTAGGCGTCCCGACGGTACCCTCGGCCACTCCGTGTACAGAAAGCCGACCCATACGAACCACTATTTACACGCGTACTCGCACCATCACCCTGCCACGAAACGAGGAGTACTCACCACCCTGACCCGCCGGACCGCTCTAATTAGCGATATCGACAAAATTCGTCTCAATACAGAAAAAGGAAAAGAGGTACTAAGAAAGACTTTCCTGGCTAATGGCTACAGCAGATCTGCCATACAACGGGCCTTAAAGAACCCCGACGCACATGGTGACGCCACAACACCTAACGAGGCATCTAACCCATCTCGTAAGACAGCTCGTCTCCCCTACATCCACGGTGTCAAGGACAGAATTGGAAGGCTACTGCGTAGAGCCGACATCCGCCCGGTATTCTACGCCCACAACAATATCGGAAGGTGCCCGGTCCAGGTGAAAGACCGCCTTCATTCACGTCTGAACGCCGGGGTGTACGAGATCCTGTGTAGTTGCGGGTTAGTTTACGTCGGCCAAACGAGTCGCTCTGTAGATGAACGCATGCGAAACGACCGGCTAAAGAACATCCACAAATCGACCTTAGCACAACACGCCGCCGAAACCGGTCACCTTATTGAATTTGACAAGACCCGTACGATTAGCTCCGAGGACCGTTGGTGGCCACGCGTCATTAAAGACTTTGTTGATTGCTATTGCTTGTAAATCTACTGAGTGGGGAACAGGTGCTTGACTATGCTTCATATCTTTTCGAAATATGATTGGTACTGCTCCTGAAGCATTTGTTGAGATCCGATCATTACGATAAATTCTGAAATCGGTTGTTGAGAAACGTTCAACTGGTATGAGGCGAGTTTCTGTAAAACATGCAATTATTATTTTATGCTCGTTTTAGAAGTGCCGGAAGGAAGTTTCTTGTCTCTTTATTCCATTTGCACTAAAGTTAAGTAGGTGAAGAGCATTTAGTTTATTTGGATCCATTATAGTAATTTGCAAGAACATCTAAAATCATATTTTGTATTTGTGGTATTAAATGAGAAATTATTTGGGATACTGTGCTTGAAATTAAATTATTTACGTCAGGAATGTTATTAGGTTGAGTGTTATTCCATGCTGTATTATAATGAAGGCGCAGGGTGGAAAGTTTGTTGAGCGAAGGGAAGGTGGTAGAGGACCTTGTATGATAAATATACTGATGGTACTGAATATATGATGGTACTGGAGGAGAAGGTGCAGAAAATGGTGGTCTGGGTATGAAAACATTAATGTATCGATCATTTTGGATGCCTGATAAAGATCCTTGGGATTGTCCTTGGTAGAGTTTGGAAGGAGTTTGAAATTCTGGGTAGCCTCTGTAATTGGCGGTATGATCGCCTTTGCAATTAACACATTTAGAGGCGGTAGTTTCATGTTCATTATATTGATAATAGTGATGGCTTTCGAGACACTTGACACATCTAGGTACTTTGCGGCAATTTGCCTGAGTATGACCAAATTGCTGACAACGCTTACATTGATTAGGCTGGTTAGGTTTGTTTCTTAGTTGCACTCGTATTATACTATACATCAGTTTGATCTCATTAAATATATTTTTAGATTCGAGTTTGTCAGCAAGATCTACTGCTGCTATTTGTACAGGTTTTCTGGCTTTATCGTTAAGTCTACACTCTGTAGTTATGGGATATTCCAGTCTTTTCAATTCTTGTTTAATATCTTGTTCGTGTAACATGTCGGGATTATTTTATTACAACAGATAACGCTTTACTACCCGGATATCGATAGAGTGAAATTTGATGTTGTTTTCTTACCGTATTTTCTAAATTTTCTTCACTCATTGATTTCACTGAAATTAACTTCAATTTACACGCTATTTTGTTCCGACCTAGGGAGTACATGATCTGGGCGTTGGTGGTGGAGCTTGAATACCCCCATGAACCTGAGAGCTATGTCAGTGATAGACTAGCTACTGGTAGGACCTCCCTTGCTGAAGAGGTTGAAGGTCAGGGGTCAGACGAACAAGTACTCCAGAAGAGGACCTCGACGGCAGTCCAGCGAAGACCTTCGCACAAACAGCTGTAACCCATGTCCGGGGTGACAAGGACAAAGTCACCAATGGCCAGAAAAAGACAGAAGGATCAGCCCCCCATGTGGGGTTAGTACGCATGGTAATTTGTGATCAAGTCATAAGACAGCAGCCCTGCCTGATCAGAATTCCGCGAAAGGCAGGTACCGGGCAAATCTCTTACTCGAAAGCTTCAAGTGAAACAAGACGGTCACTATAACAACTCTAGCAAGAATAAGGAAAACAATTGGGAATAACGGATACAATTTTAGGTATGTGGAATGTGAGAGGATTAAATAATAAAGAAGCAGAATTGGAGAGAGAGCTAAAAGCAAGGAATGTAATTATTGCAGTAATTTCTAAAACCAAAAGAAGGGTAGAGGGACAAAAGATCTCTATGACTACACATTAATATATAGTGGAGTGGACACCAATAAAAGAGCGTGCAGTGGGGTTTCTTTATTAATGGATTCGAAATGAAAAAAAGCTCTTACACTATACGTATTGCCGTGACAGGATACTTGAAAGACGATTCCAAATTCCAAACGGACATCTGACTGTACTAGGTGCGTAAGGACCAGAAGAAGGCAGAACTGAGAACACTGATGCGCTTCATGAAACTCTTCAAAGGATTTTAGATAAATGTAACAAAAATGATTACATAATAATTGCGGGAGATCTAAATGCCCGAGTAGGAAAACAGATAATTACAAATGTTGTTGGGTGCTTTGGAGAAGAAACTATCAATAGAAATGGACAAGAACTTAGAGAATTTGCTACTATTAACTTCAAGATAACGAATACCCTCTTCAGGAAAAAGGATATAAATAAATTTACGTGGAGCAATGGCACCACGAGATCGCTAATAGATTATGGTATAGCGAACAGAAAATTATAACCGCAAATTGGAAATATTTATGTTTACAGAGGCAGTGATATATCATCCGATCGCTACTTAGTAGTCAAAAATATCTCAATTACAGCCCGATGGAAGAAAATTATGACAAAACAGCATAAAAACGGGAAATCTATGAGCAGAGATATTTACAAAGTTCATCTCTTAAGAGAAGAAAGTATAAGAAATCTCTGTCAAACACGTCTGAAACAAATGAATGCAAATATAACTTTAGATGATGACATTATCGCAGAGAGGAGCAATATTGAAAATATTATAAGCACTGTACCGTAAGAAGCTATTGGTAAAAGAAGTAAACATAGAAAAAGAAAAGGCCTGAAAATCTGGAACGGTGACATTTCTGAAGCCATACGTGAAAAGAAAAATGCCTATCAAGAATTACCTCAGAAATCAACTCGCAAGAGAGGAAAGAAAACTACGTACGAAAAAGAATCACGCAAAGCAATTAGTGAAAAATTCACCAAGAACCGTGGGACCTTTTCATCAGCACAATTGAAAAATAATGTCCATGGTAGGCAGAATCTGGCTTATAAGATCATGCAACATCTAAAATCAGAGGAAAAGGACAGATTAGAACTAAATGTAATAAAGAAAGATGACTAGATAAAACATTATAAAGATCTCCTATATGATCCAACTGTAATTGTTGAAGATAAGCCACAATACAACAACCCTCAGATAGACCATTTGAGCAAACATGGAATGGAATATGTACTGTCAAGCATGAAAACCCTGGAAGTATTTAATAATTGTTGGAGAAAAAGACAAATACCTGCTGCATGGAAAACACCTAAATTCATCACTCTTTTTAAGAAAGGAAATAGAAACCAGCCACAGAATTACAGAGTTATAAGCCTGTTGATCAACGGTTGTAAAGTTAACACAAAAATAATGAATAAACGGCTCACTACAATCTCAGATACACTGCTATTGGAAGAAGAAAGTGGCTTCAGGCAAGGAAGATCATGTACAGACAATGTGCTTACAATAACCAAATAATTGAAAGAGTCTACAGTTCAATTTAGAGACCAACATAGCTTTTATAGATCATGAGAAAGCGTTTGGTAGTGTTAATCGCAAACTTCTTTGTCAGATTCTTCGAAAAAGGAGATATTCTTTCCACTTGATAGAAGTTATTAAATCCCTCCATCACATAACAAGAATTAATTTACAATTTGGGAACAAAAGAAGAGTTAGAAATAAACAGAGGTGAAAGACAAGGGTGCAGCTCGTCCCCCACTTTGTTTAATATTTAGAACATTCTAAGGGAATGGATAATTTTAAGTAAACCAAGTATTTGGATAAAGCCAATTACACATCTACAATCACTTCTGTATGCGGATGACCATATAATTATAGAAGATAACGAAATAAGTCTGCAAAAGTCCTTGTACAAGCTAAATAGAATACGCCAACCATATTATCTCTGAATATCTGTCTCTAAAACTAAAGTGATGGCATTCAGAGGCAAATATTCTATCAGAAGTAAAATAATAATAGAAGACAAAGTAATAGAGCAATTAAAACATTTTAATTATTTGGACTGTGATGTCACATACGACTACAGTGATGTTATGAAAACAAAATTACGTTTCCAACATACTTGCAGAATAATAAACAAATGCTTTCACAATAAAACTAGAAAATACACACTGTTAAAAGTTTATAAATTCATTGCAGCACCACAATTGCTTTACGGGTATGAATGATGGATGATAAGAAAACAAGATAAAATTAATATACAAGCCTCTGAAATGAAATTCCTCCGAAGAGTAAAACGCCTAATGGATATAATAAAAAATGAAGAGATAAGACAAGAACTTGACATATTTTCTATGAATGTAAAAATAACCGAATACAGATCACGGTGGGTACCGCACTTCGGAAGAATGACTCACGAAAGGATCCCCCGACATGCCTTTCTGCACAGACCAAGGGGAAGAAGGGACATTGGCCGTCCACGACAGAGATTCTGCTTTGAAACCGGAACAGGGAATCTCCCTAATCCGTGAAGTGAAGAAGAAGAAGCTATTTTGTTTAGTTAGAATGTCATTTATTGTAGCTGAATTTAGGTGTGGTATTAGGGTTAAATACTCATTTTTGTCCATATGAACAAAAAGTGGGGGAATTTTAAAATTGTTCTCTTTCGTACCGACTGAAGTTTAGGTTACTTCATCTTCTTCATTGAGAGAAGCGAACCTTGGGTGAATAAGTACATTATTTTGCAATTGGTTGCTATTGTTTTCACTTGAATTTTGGTTTTCCGAAAGTTTTCGTTTTTCATTTTCGTTGTCCTTTCTTTACTGTTTTGCGCAGGGGTGTGAGCAGCTGACGGTCTCGATCTTTTACCTTTGTCATGTTGATAAGCGATTTGTTGAAAGGCTTCTTGTTGCATTGGGGGTTGTTGCTACTGAGGTGGTAGCTGTAGAGCCTGCTGAGGTACTTGCAGCCAAACATATCCAGATTGATACACTTCAGTCAATTGTTGTTGCTGACTTAATTGTTGCATTATAAACTGTTATTAATGATAAATGAAGCACATGATGTTGGTGAATTTGAACTTCACTATCCTGAGCGTTGTTTTCCCCGGTAGGAGAATTTGAGAACACATTTGTTTTGTTTTGGATTTAATTCACTGTATTCACTGGATGTACAATTAGGACTTCCGTGTCGGGGCAGCCACTCGTAGACATTACGCACTGTTGAGTTGTAAGCGGACTTGAACTTGGCACTTATCGCCATCAGATCGTGCTGCCGAAAAAACACTGTAGATAAGAGCTGAGACGCCCGATTTGCACAGCACGACTTCTCGGACTCGATTGTCATGATAAGCCCTGGAATAGTCTAGCAAAGAGAGTGTGGGAAGTTCGAATTTCACAATTCGAAAATTTGCAAAATGTTGCCAAACTACTCATATTTTAAAAAGATGTACATTTTTTTAAAGACATTTAAAGAATTTTAGAAAATACAGAGTGTTTGCCGAATATAGACCAACACCATTTTCTTTACCGTTCTTTGCTAGAAACGAGGCGGAAAAATTTAAGAAAAAATTTGGAGCCGTTTTTAAGAATTTTTTAATAAATGTTTATAAATTTCATCAGCTACAAGCATAAAATACTCGGTGCTTTTTACAAAAAATCTGATAAAATTAGAATTGAGGTTTACCATTTTCTAATCATATTTTGATACGAGGAGAAAATTTATAGAAACAATTTAGAGCCGTTTTGAGAAAATAATTGTTTGAAAAGTGCTTATTTCACGTAAAATTACCCGAAAACTACTCATATTTTCCAAAACATTTACATGACCTTACTTCAACACCTGTCTTTTAACAACAGAGTTCATTAAGAAAAAATATCTACCTGAAATATTGTAGTTGACAACAAAGACAAAAAGAAAAATTTTGAACTTTTTGCAATTTCCGAAAAATCATATCTTTCAACTAAAATTAGATCCACACCATTTTTAAAGAGTTCTTTGTGCTATCTGTGGACAAAGCTAACGAAAAAAATTAGAACCTTTCTGAGAAATTTTTGAAAATATTGTGGGAGCTTCATATAAAGTACCCTCAAAAATTTGAAATATCTATTTCAAACTCGAGTTCGTTCAGGCGATTGGGAAATATCAATTTTGAAGGAAAATTGAACCGTTCAGACGCTAGCATTGACCACAGATGGATGGACGGACATTTTGCCGTCATTCGATTTTTCGGTGTCAAGAACCCACTAAGCATGAATTTTGACTACACGTTTTACAGGAAGTAATTTACTATATATATAGGAACAAAATGTATCCACTTTTTCGTTTCCACGGCCCGACAATAAGGGTTTTTCTGTCGAAAAATCAACAATTTTCCGGGGCATAACAATACTTTCTCTATACTGCGTGAGCAGAACGAGTTAAAATAGAAAAAAAACACGTAAGTAATGATCACTTTCTCCACTTGTTAATTGGACAATTAATCAAGCTCGTCGCTGATACTGTAACAGGAAATCGAAGTCTTCCGTGATGGCAAACAGTACTGTACTTCGCCCAAGTAGAATGCCCATACGTCAAGTATGGCTAGAAAATCCTACTTTTCTACGAACATTTCGAGACTTTTTTCTAAGAACGCGGGGGAGCCAGAAAACCTCAGAGCGGTTCTAGAGGCCTAGGGAGACGCGTTAGAGGCGTCAGCAATGCTTTGAGATGGATCGCGCGGGTTCATGTCACAGAGCGCTTCAAATAAAAATACAGTTGGTGCTGCGATAATGATGTGTTCATTGTATATTTTCAGACGAAAAATAGTTGTCTCCTAATATAACTGTTTCGTATAGATTGATTATTTACTTCGGACACTTGAAGTGCTAAGATCATAAGTCCCGAAAGTGTAGTGCATTTGTTTATCGCGGGATATGGCGGTGATCTTCCCACGCTCGATGGCGAGATCCGGCTCGCTGTCGACCTACGTCCGCTTGCAGGGAGTTTCCCTAACCAAGTACCTCCCACCAGTGTGTCACCACCCCAGCCGAGACAAGCTCTAAGCCCCCGACTGGACTCCCGACATGTGTGGTAGTATGGTGCATGTGAGAGTAAGTGTGTGTAATTGAAGAAAGGTGAAGAAAGGACAAGAAAGAGGAACGAAAGATCGCGCGAAGAAAGAAAGATCCGTTGCGTACTTGTTAGGGTTCAACTCTGGCATTCGCCTTGTGTTGATCGGAGAAACCACGGAAAACTACCGATCAGAGCAACGGGCCACTAGAGTTCTCCTCCAGACAGCGGCTGAATTTGACTCAGGTGTTTAGCTAGGGTCGAAAATTCTACCACCGTCCGGACTTAAACCCCAGGGCATTCCGGTCGCAGGCACTGCAGTGATATCAGTTGATGCCCTGAGCCACATTTGCCCGTCATTGATTTAAATTGTATTAAACTACAATATATTTCTCAGGGTCTCTCAATATATCTCTCACTGCCTTCGTTGCCTTGTATAAAAGGTATTAAACTACTACGTATATATTTCTCAGGGTAGACACTGCCTTCGTTTGTACTACAAGGAGCCGCCACTGAAGGTATATTTTTGGTATTTAATGGAAAAATGGCTTATCGAATGCTCATGAAGTTGAAATAATTTTTGGTCAGTTTCATATTCTTTCCATAGTAATTCAGTTGAAATTTTCATACCGGGAACAATATTGTAACGTGAGGTGATCATCAACTAAATTGTGTACGCCGGACACACGCTGAATATCCTCGGTGAATTGAGCTATATGTATCAGATGATCAGATTGTACTGGTGGCAAGGCTTCAGTGTGTTGCCTGAAAGCATTCACGTTAGACGTGGGTCTCTGAGTATGGAACTAATGGGCCCGCGCCCGCTTCCGCCTCGTATTGGAGACATTGTCAGCCAGCGCGTTTAATTATTTCCCAGTGAAAATTGCATACCGGAATCATGCCTTTGTGACCTGTAGAATTTCAACAGTCAAATATTACAATTGTCTGAAAGCAGCATTACGAATCAAATGTAGTGCAGCATCATTTAAGGTAGAGTTTATTAGTAAAAAGTACCGTTTAAATATTTTTTTTCTCTGGATAAACTACACAAAAACCATAAAAGTAACACTATAAAAAAGTCGTTTTTTATCTTTTAATGTTTGCGTCTTATTAATGTTTAACTGACTTTTTGAATATTACTTTCATTGTTTTCTGTCTGCGCAGTCGGGAACTAATTTCAAGATGGCGGCAGTTTTACTGTCTTTCACGCTCTTCATCGTCATTCTCAATAGCGATCAATATGAGAGAGGTTTCCTCCGTATTTTTAAAATATAATGCGCTGGTGGCGCCGCGGTCCGAAAGCCCCGAGCACATGCAGAGAGGGGAGAGCCTCGAGGGGGGCAGGGAGGGGAAGGGGAGCGGGAGGGGTGGGGAGGGGAGCGGGGCGGCGCGCGGGCGCTGACTCGGAACTAGGCACTCGCAGCTTGGGACGCGGCGAGGGGGAGACGGCGCCGACATTGCGGCATCGCTGCTGCGGCCTCTCGCCGCCAATTCCCCTTCGCAATATGCCGCCCGCCCTCGCGCCTCTCTGCCATGCTTCTCATCTCACAGATTTTGTGAACAGCGTTATCATTACTGCCATTGTTCCGTTATTTTTGAGAAGTCCTCAGTTTAATTATTACTATTATTACTAATATTTTTGCTGTTAATATTATTATTACATTTATTTATTTACTCTATTATCTACATGAAACTTGATACCTTTAGGCATCAAACAGCTCTTACTTGTCATTTAATATGATACTGATTAATACGAAACATTAGCACACGAGCGACACGAAAGCAAATAAATAAATATTAAAGAAATAAAAACTATTGAATAAAAACTACAAAATTGAACACATATAATGTGTGTACTTTTTGTATTTTGTATTTACTGTTCATTACAGATAGTCTTTCAGGAATGTGTCACTACGTGATATTATCCACTGTCCCAGTCCCAGTCTCCCACTATCCACAGTCCCAGATTTTGTTCATTTTTATTTTCTTCCTGTCGAATGAATTATTATTATTATTATTATTATTATTATTATTATTATTATTATTATTATTATTATTATTATTATTATTATTATTGGTAGAATAATAACTTTATTTATTTTCCAGAATTTTACATTTTTGTCATCTAGTTCTTTGTGATTAGTGGTTTGCTGTATTGTATGTTGAGCCACTTGAGTTGAGAATTGAGTGACATAGAGATATCTGTTTTGTGAACTTCTCTCTTTTGGCCGAGCAGCAACATATCAGGATTATTGACTAGAATAAAATTATCAGTTGTAATTCCACAGTTCCAGTATAGTTAAATGCTGCTGTTTTTATATGACAGATTGAGATTCGTGTTTAAGGTGCGGAAATGTTGCGTCACTTCCTGTCAAATATTGGTACAGAAATTTTCGTCTTCCCTTCGAATATTTTGCACTTACAAACAGGCGTCAGGAGCAAGTAATGTAATCTATAGTGTCTGTATATATTGAAATTTAAATCAATCATTAGTATGGCACTGATTCTTAGGTTTTTACCTATTTCATTCCTCAATTCGTAACGTTATTATTAATATACATATCCATTTCATTCATTTCTAAGCCGCATGCGTAAATCCTATAGATCTTACAAACGGCTAAAAGCAGTTATAATGCTAAAAGAGATTAAATTTGGAATTTCTCCAACAAAATATATAAAGTTGGGATAAGGAAATTGATTTCTTTGTTTGGGTTGATCGAAATTTTACGGTGGCTTGGCTTAGATGCAGCTTGCAACTTTATTGACTTTCCTTATATTATTCAAAATTCAGAAGGTGCGTGACTTCTAAACGAAGCTATGAACATCATTGAAGCTGTTTCAAGGAAGGAAGTACCAGGGATGTGTTCTCGTCAAAGCTCTCAAAAATTCAACGCAGTTCTGATTACGCAATGATTAAAGACATTAATGCAATTCTTGTAGGAGATGAAATATCTGCAGAATTACCGTGAGGACTGCGAACAGTACATCAATAAGAAATATACCATTGACTTCATGTAGCGTTGAGCGAACCAACCGTGACAAGTCTGCGTTGAGAGACCATAGGTAGTCCTTCACAAAAGATATTTGAGAAAGTGCAACATGGTGACATTACATGGTTCGTCATTGCAACAAAGCGTCTTAAAGAAAGTTGATTATTGGCGTGTAAGCTGAATTTCAAGAGGAAATTTAAGAAGTTACAAAATTTATTTATTAATTTTATGTGTGTTTTTTTTAATAAGTTGTTCAATTTCAGAAGTCAAAACATTGACAAAATGAATTCGAGGTTTAATTTTCTTATTTATTGCAAATATTGTTTAGTCTGACACTAATATTAGAAAAAATATAAAAACTTAAAACGTCTAAATCGTTTTTTCATAAAGTCATAAATGACATTGATAAAATTCTAAAAATTTGAGTCCCAGTTATCAAGAATTGTTTTTTCTTGAAAGAAAATTCAGTAGATTTTGGCTGGTAGCACTCTGTTTTGGATTGCCTTCACAAACCAAATTGTATCAAATTATCACTCTGAAGAGACTTCCTTTTCAAATGCGTTGCTTCTTAATCAACACTTTCATTTTCGATGTGATTAGCATGTCGTCGCTTTAATCATCCAACTCTAGTTTTGTTCAATTTGCAATTATTACCATTATTGTGGCTGCTAAGAAAGTTGCTTACACACTGTAAACACCTTAACTCAAAATAATTCTGTGATAGCAGTAAAGGTTGAGTATACAGGCCTCGTAACTGCAACTTTACATTGGGGTGTTGACAGACTTTTCATTTCTCAGCTGTTGCATGTCTATGACACCTAGTGCTATCTATGATAGTCTGTACTGTGTTGTGCCACTACTAGTTTATAATTTAATTTTACTCCACTTTGATATTATAAGGTAGAATTCTAAAGAACATGTTTTCATTATTTTCATAATAAGAGTGCTTTTGAATTCAATAAAAAGTAGAACAATTTTAAAAAATATTCCCCGAAAATTAAATATTATTTTAATATGTAATTTGTCAGCTGGGATAAGCTCCAAGCTTTCGACTGTTCTCCCGGCACGAGTGGTACCGGTTGTGTAGTGCATGTAAGTGTAAATGGAAGTAAGGGTGAGGATAGAACAAGTAAAAGGAAGGAAAAATCGCCCTCGATCTGTGGCTCGTTTGTTAGGGTACTACTCTGGCACTCGCACGGTGTTGATCGGCGAAACTACGAAAAACTACCGTTCAGGGCAGCCGACCGCTTCAATTCTCCTCCAGACAATGACACAACTCAATTTACCTATGTATTTAGTATCAAAAAACCAGCTACCCACGGGACTCTATCTCTACGACTTCACGGTCAGAAGTACTGCGATAACATCAATTGATACCCTGAGCCACGTATTGTAATGTTCGGGCTCTTGAGTATCTTAAATGAATGGAGGAATAGCAGAACGGTATAAGTGAGATTCTATAAATTCTGAGAAATCTGTTTAAGTCAATATCACTGTAGAGTCGTAGCGCTTTGTTTTATCATTAAAACCTCAAAAATACATTGCCTCTGAAATACAATTTAAAATAAACACGTTTTTCTCAGATTTTATAAAATGCCACTCATACCGTTTTGGTTTTCACCCACTCAAATAATAATAATAATAATAATAATAATAATAATAATAATAATAATAATAATAATAATCAATATTATTTCACTATCACGTTTTGGGGTAGATTTACACAGCAGGCTTGACTTTTCAAAACATACTGTATTTTCTGTTTAGTTTGTTGTCAATTGTTAGATTGGAAGATATGTGATTCTGTGCCTAGTGTTCAAAAAGATAGATTTTGAATACTTATCATGATTATCATATATACCTAAACTTTTATTTTTTCAAAAAATGTTTTTTTGAAAAGTATCTGAAGTTGTTATTATTTGTGTAAAGATTGTAATTTTTGACTTGAAAACTTGTGTATGGAATACTTTTTATTTTATTTCAGAGACTAGAATACTATATTTTCTAATTTTGTCACCGTACATTTTCTGAATGTGTCTTTTCAGAGGTACAGATATAATATCAACCTGATAAATGAATCAAATGAATAAATGAATAGCATCAGTGACTTTCGTCAGGTCTGATGTTTTGAACTGTTATTTGTGTGCGGATTGTTCTATTGAAATATATAATTGTCTTCACACTTTTTATATCACCAAGATATTGATGATATTAAACATGTCGGTAACGACTTCGCGGTTTTGCAGATACTCATTGTGCAGACACTCCTATTTAATACATATAACAATGGTGTGATATGTAATTGTCTTCTGTCTATGATATCACCGATATTTTTCCGAGGAAAACACTATTGGTTGAGAATATGGATGTTGGAGCAATTAAATATTCACTTCTGAATTCAAATAATGAGAGCACACATCACCTTTCGAACATTAGATATGATGGCGCTTAATTAACTTTTGTTATACTCGTTTTCCTTTTGAAATGTACGGATGAATGTTCAGTGATTTTTTCTTCGTTTCTTCTCGCATATTGTAAATGTAAATTCTTACAGGAGTCTAGTCTGGAAAGCTGCAGATGGAGGGGGAAGTTGTTGGAGGGGTGAAAGAAGGGGAATGGAAACGATAGAGGAGGGGATACCCTCGGTAGAGCCAGGAGAAGAAACACAAAAAGCAAAAAAAAATACTGAAAGAATGCGCATGTGCATCAGGAATGGGTCGATACAAATAATGATTTACTGGAGTGCGAATATATAACTACGGCCGGCTGCGCCAGCAGACGGATGAAGGAAAGAATGTCACTAATCGCCGATCATGTTTGATGACGTACTAGTGTATTGTAGGTGTAAGACGCTGCAAAAAAGACGTAGCATAGAAACATAGACATAGAAGAGAAAACACATGAACGAAAAAACGGTAAAATGTAAGAGGAATGCAAGTTATCTTGCATATAAGGCATACGCTAAATAAGTATATGTTGATTTTCATAAACAGTGCGTAGCATATACAATATTTTCGACGATATTTCTATAGTTATGCATTTGTTCCATGTGCAAGCCATTAAGGGCCGTTTATCGTTCGGTCAGACATTTAGGCTGACTTGGCTACAACCAGAAACGTGCAGATAGAAGTGGATTAATTACTGAATACATGAACGTATGTGGTTTGGAATGTAGATATGATAAACAATTTACAATTATGTATCATGATAAAAATTAGTGGAATATGGGAGTTACCGTCATTTTAACAACATGGGATCATTAGCTGGTCACGAAAACTATTAGCGCTGGGCATAGCACAAACCTTCTCGTATTATATGAAACGTTTTTCGTAAAATTTACTTGATTTTATGGCAATTTATATACTGTGAAAATTTCAGACATCTCATGTAAAACTCTTCCTACTACTATTCACTGCCTGTAAAACAGCACACTTAATTCATTTCGTAACATAGGGTTTCCGAAATATCAAAGACAATTAAGCAAATCATTCACTTTTAGGTATTGAGAGAGTTATTTATTGCACATTAGCGCGATTTATATCCAATTTCACCCTCGAATTTGACGCGGCAACATACCAGGCGTGTTCATTTAACACAATGTTGACAAGTTTTGTAGAGCGTTACGTTGAAAAGATATTCTGAAGGTGAACCTCTTCTTCTTTTTATCTTCTAATTGTTCAATCAATCAATGATGCCTTATCTTCGTGGCGATGCTCAGGCCTGCTCTTCTGCCTGATCGCGCAAATTCCGCTACCCTCCTTTCAGCGTCTGGCAGAGAAAGGAGGTATCACTGATGCGACGAAACAAGCGATTTGAATTTTGCTCGGAGGCTTCATTTAGGCTTGAGGGTATTTTACATGCAGTAAATCTACAACATTGGACACCCGGTTTTACTTCTCCGCAGGAAGGCGTACGAAAGCTTTTTTCGCCCTTAAAAAAAACGCACTACTTCGACCGGGTTTGAACTCGCGAAGTTGGGTACAATAGTTCTACACGCTAACCGTTACATCACCGAAGCTAGTAATATCTGTTCGTATTATTATTTTATGAATTGAAGTACTCCGTGTTGTCCAGGTATTTATTAATCATAATTCTTTATTTGTTAGGAAAAGTAATGAATTCTTATGAAGCAATGAGTTTGTTTTAGGGTACAGTAGAGAGTATGGTAGAGAGGGTTACAGAGAGGTGGAGTTGGTTACAGGGGGAGTTAGAGTGGTGTAAAGGAATGAGTTCTTATTAATTTTGCTTGATTCTCTGATCTCTTTTATATTATGTTTAATTAACCCGGCGATGATTGGGGATTTTATTAACACGAACGGATGGGTCTGGGAGATCCGGGTTAAAAAACAATAATTATATAGCAAATATTTTGTTTATATTATTGCTAGAGGACTTCATTATGTTAGTTTATATGTAAGATAACATTTTTTAAATATATTATGTATTTATTATTCTTATCAAAAAATATATGATAAATTAAGAAGGAGCACAATGAGGCTCCTAATACAATCCCAGTCATTCAACTGGAATGTTTGACTCATTTCTGAAATTACAGTTCAATTTGACTTCAGTTATATGTAATACTACACAAAAATAACACATTTTTAATATTGCAATAATGAATCATTCTAAAAATACGAATATATACCTTCTCGATAACAGTTACACGAACGGATGGGCTGGATCTGAGACCAAGCACGAAAAAAATTATGCATATAATCACATACGCGTATAATCTATACCGCAATAACTATCACATTGAACGTTACATTTGATCATAAAAGAAAAGTAGAGAGACGAACAGGCTACTAGTGCTATCAGTATGTAATTGGCTAAAGTTTTTGTTACCTCGTGAGTCTCATAGACCCAACCCATCCGTTGCCGGGATAACAGCGTAGTGAATGCATTGTGCATTACTGTACATAAGACACATATTGGTTGTTACTCTAATTTTCATTCACGTAAATATATTTGAAAATATCAGTAAGTATATCCACAGTCATTGCATTTTGTGTTTTTTCGTATCACTTCTGTTGATGTAGGCTTTGTTTCAAGCTACTGGTCATGTTATGTGGCTGAATTATGTGCTTCCTTGTTCAAACATACTCACTTCTTTATCTTACGCTATGATATTGTTACAATACATTCATATGAAATGCAAGTGATAAAATTCAAATTACTGGCCATTTTGTATGTCTGAATTACATCCTTTCTTGTACATATATATATATTATTTATTTATTTCATATTATTAAATATGGTTTATCATTTACCCTGTTATTGTCCAACCTACAAATATCCTAGAGCTCGTGGCCCATTTCATGATTTCCCGTATGTACAGCAGACAGAGATATGTTCAAGCTATCGAAGAAATGTCTTTGATGTCTATATACAAATGTTAACTGTTCGTGCTCGAACAATAACAAAATATAGCCAATGGATGGAACACTAAGAAATTATATAAACTAACAGGGCTCCAACCGCACATACTTTTTCGCCTTATTTTCAACTTTTGCAATTTTCGGAAGTTCAGAAAGTTCAACGAAAATAAGACATGCGCCATTTTAAGTTTCCTTTGCTTTATCCATTGAAAAATTTAGAGAAGATAGTTGTCGTTTTTAGGCAAATAATATTTTTATATACAAAAAGACAGGAGCTCAGCCACCAGTAAATAGGATTTGCAGATTTTTCTTATCATAAATTGAGGTTCAATGCTACCCCCGGGACGTGTATGGCGAGCCGCAGTAAGCCAAGACCTAAATATATGCTGGCAAAATAAAGTATAACATCTGCAGTACTCATACGCAGACGTAGAAATTGTTTCTCGCTTCTCTGATCATCGCCTTAGATGGCATCGACAAAACCCGTTGGTAGACGTAATGTAGCATTATGTAGGTACGAAGTAATGCCAATTTCTGATGCACTTCAACTACGCCTTCTGGAGCCTTATCACTGCTTCCATCAAATTCGATATGGATGCTTCAGTTGGGAAGCCGTTCCGAATAGAGGAGTTCACTCCCAGGTGTCTTAGGGTATGATCATTACTGACAAGAGGAAGTCTTTCCCCCAACCTTTCTAGACAAGGCTGCTCAGTGAACCAGGATCGTTCAAATGCAATTTGAAATGATGTACATTTAGCTTAGACAATGTGATGGCAAGGGCCCTGAAGATATTCCACCACAATATCAACCAGTTCTTGAGCCCCTTTGGCATCTTTTAATAGTAGCACCAGATCGTCAACAAATGTTAACACAGACACTTTCCTTTCAAATAGCGAGTATCCTGACACATTTTCCAATTTCTCAAGCAGGCACTTTATAATGAGATTAAAAAGGGAGTGGATACTAATCCCCTCTCCCACGGTTTCACTCCTGTACGAATTAGCACCTCAATGCCTTTTGATGGGTACTGAATGACGTTGGAAACCTCAGTGTAAGACTCAAAGTGAAGATGAATTATGCCAATGGTCTTCCATAAAATGGATGTGGTTTAAAGGGATCCCTTCCCATTAAGGAAGCAAAATGGAACACATGAACGTCTGAATCTGTTTCCTCCAATACATAATGTTTTCATAGTGATTTGTTTCATTCGGGAAATCAACCTCTAAATAGTGCTTTAAATTTTAAAAATCGCATTTTGATAATAAAGCTATAGGATTTTATAGAATTATAAAAATTAAGACTTAGCATTTTGTAGAATTTATTGAAAAAATTATTATTAAGGGAGGACTCTTTGAGATAAAATTATGTTGTCGCTTTTTAGATTTTCCTATTAAAATCTGGAAATAAGGGAATCTAATTTAATACTTCGCCATTTGTCAACTTCAACTAATACTCTCGTAAAAAAGTAAGAAGTTTAAAAAGCGTGAGAAGTAACGCGTGCACCGTAGACGTAGGGCCTTCCTCTTCTAGCCATGACCTTCTCCCTACAGAGAATGGAGGTTTCCGAGACCCCTGAGCGTTTAGGCTTTCAGGATAAATTTTTTTAATTGTTCTTATTGTTTTTTACTTTGTTTTGCCAGTTATATCTTAATTATAAATTAATAAAACAAGGCCACACTCGAATTTAATGTTTTGAAACATCGATGTGTTGCCGATGATGCATCGCTAGTTACAGAGCGAACGCAAAGGACACCATAAAATGTAATTTAGATATTATATCTCAACTTACGATCGATTCCGGATTTTATCACAAATTGAAAACCTTCAGAAATATACCGAACGTCAAACATACAATTACGAACTTTTTCAGCATTTGGTAACATTTTGTCTTTTTAGCAATTGCTAAAATCTAGCATCTCTACCTATAAATACTGCTACAAGGGTTAAAAGGGATAGGGGAGGAAGGGCTGGTGAACATGGACGTAGGACATGGTGCATTGCTCAGATGTGGTCAAAATGGGAGACCAATCAGTAAGAAAACTTCTGACACGGTACCTACTTATTCTGATTGCACCATCATGTCCTCAGATAGTGTAGAGGAAGTAGTTTACATTTCGAATTTTGATTTTGTTTTGTAAACGTTTTTATATAAGTTTACACATCCGTGAAGTAATTTTACAAAGTGGTCATGTTTGTCTGCTATAATATTATCATTTTTAAAGAAAAGTTATTGTGGAATATGATTGCAGTTGCTTCAGATCTATGGTAATGAACTTTATTTATTCAACTTCACCAGAATTTCTTATTTTTTGCTCCAATTTCAAACCTACATTTCTCCTATTCATTTACATGTCACTTGTACCACACTATTTATTGACTTAAAGAAGGAGAAAAAAATTTACTTCATTCTGCCTTTCATTACTAGAATGCATAATCTTTGAGTTCAAGACTGAAGCAAGTAGGAAGATTAAATCTTATTTTTCAAATTTTCTTCAAGCGGCTGCTACAGGGACAGTGACCACTACTGTTGTAGTTACCATGTAAGTCATTTACCCTCTTTGTCACTACAACTTGTGGTATAAATCCTAGTTTTATAAAAAAATAATTACCTTATAAACAGGCACTGTATTGAAATCAATCAAACAACACATCATGTTAGGATATCAAAAAATGGTATAGATTTAATCAAGGATTGTGATTATCCCATCACTGATGTTATAAGTGTAGATAAAAATTTGGAGATATGGTAGTTATGAATCTAAATTCTGCACAGCATGGCCTAATTATAGTTTTTTTTTATCAATTAGGTATGCCAGGTGTTTAGAAGAAAAAGATTTTAAAGAACTTTTAAAACTACACAATTTTATATTAGAGTGAAAAGGATACATGAGCAAGGATATTTTTGAATTAACTTTTTAGAAAATTAAATATCAACAGGTACAATTTTTAAGTATTTCATATTTGAAAAGATAAATATTATTTTATTTTAAAACTTTTCTTATTTAAAAAATGCAACAAAAAAAATCGTTTGACACAGATCTAATCATTTGTCATTAGTCTTGATTGGTTTATAAGCAAAGAATTCAAAAAATCACAAATATGGTTTAATATCTGGTCATTAACATCATGTTACGCCAGTATAGCCCAAATTAATTAGCAATTCAAAAATTAGCAAATTATAGACAAAGTTCTGAGAATGGAGATGTTAGCATTGCTATTCTTAATAGAAGAATATTATCAATTACATTGATCCACAAAAAATATAAGTTGTCTCTTTCCTTATCAAATTCTTACCTAAATGAACCAGAAGAAAAAGAATATGACATCAAAAACATACACATTTGAGGTCACTGATTATGTGTTCTTATTAAGCCACAATAAATAACTAAATTTATAAACAAACAAAATAAATAAATAATTAAAATAAAATAAAATAAAATAAATAAATAAATAAATTAATTAATTAAATTAAATAATCTTTTAAATTAAAAAAATAAATGAAATTAAATTAATAAATAACATTTTATTAGTTGTCCTTAACATTTTATTATTCTTCCTTTCATTTATTTAGTCATATAGGTATGTATGGAAGCCTTGTTTTCAGAATGTTCCCCATTGAACTGTTCACTGGAGTGTTTCAGGTTTGTTTGTTTGCACTTGTATTCAGTATCTACAGCAGCTCTCATGACATTTCAACAATTCTGCAAGAAAAGATTTCTGCTTGGCCTGATATTTTTTCCTTTGCTAAAATATCTCGTTGGATGTGCCTTCAATGTTTGTCACTCAAAACTGTTTAGAAAAAAGTCGAGTTGAGAGTGGAGTAAGTTTTTAGCGACAAATTACAACCTAAGTCTTGGTGTCCTAAGAAACTCAGCAATGTAAATTTCAGATATTAAATTTCACAAGAACAACAGTTCTGAAGGCAACCCAGGTTCATTTCTCTTTTCCTTCAAAGACTATATTAAAGGTTTCTTTCTTATGTACTTGTTGAATCGCAGGTCAATGAGGGTTCCCTCTTATCTCTTAGCATCACTAAGAAGTAAGAATTTTGATTTTAAATATTTCAAAGCTTCCCCTTATTGATTAATCTCTTTCACTAGATACTCTCTCAGACCTAGCTTTAAGAGTAACGGTTGCAATAAGATTTCATCATGCCCAACTTTTTTTGTTTTCCCAGAATAAAATGTACTTGTGTAGTGTGATGTCCTGCCACAACTGTTCCACTATCAGAGCAAAGAATTGTACCCTACTTGGTATATTATCCTAACTAAATTCCCAATATGATAGCAACTACTTTAAGGTCACTCTGTTTGTGCAATTGATCCTTTCTTCTAATTACTTCATTATTAATTTTTTCATGAAGTAATCTAACATTTTCATAGCTCTCCTTCAGTGTAACATACAGGAACAGGCATACAGATGACATACAGGACATGAATTTTCACACAGTGTGACCTACAGGAACAGACAACAAAACATTATTATTCTGAAGCAAAACAGCTTTCAAGCTTCAATTACAGGAGTCTATAAAAGTCTCAACTTCTGCAGATTAATCTCTATTCTCAAAGGTGATCTGAGACCATTAAAAAACTGCAGGCTATGAGGTTTTCCATTTCAAAAAGTAAAAATGAAAATAAAGGTATTAGCTTGTTATAATAAATATTTTATATTTACCCCACAATAATTGTTGTTCTTAGAACCTCAAGTACAGCAATTTACTGAGATATACAAGTTTTCAGCATATAATAAATAAGTATACATATCTGCTGTATACTATATACAAGTATATAGCATACAAGTTTTCATAAGCACAATAAAGGGCACTTATGTGAACCAAATGGCTTCTTCTAGAAGCAAATAAAGTTTATAGTGTTGACTGCATCTGTAAGAAAATAAAACAATAATGTACCATTCAGAAATTCACCTCAATCATAAAATGAAATCCTGCATTTCAAGAGAATGAGAGCCAATTAAACTTTTAAATCATCATATTTGTTTATTTTGCATCAAAATTAATTGGAATTAGTTATTTTAACTCAGAAAGAGTGCAGTGCAGTGCAGTGCAGTGCAGTGCAGTGCAGTGCAGTGCAGTGCAGTGCAGTGCAGTGCAGTGCAGTGCAGTGCAGTGCAGTGCAGTGCAGTGCAGTGCAGTGCAGTGCAGTGCAGTGCAGTGCAGTGCAGTGCAGTGCAGTGCAGTGCAGTGCAGTGCAGTGCAGTGCAGTGCAGTGCAGTGCAGTGCAGTGCAGTGCAGTGCAGTGCAGTGCAGTGCAGTGCAGTGCAGTGCAGTGCAGTGCAGTGCAGTGCAGTGCAGTGCAGTGCAGTGCAGTGCAGTGCAGTGCAGTGCAGTGCAGTGCAGTGCAGTGCAGTGCAGTGCAGTGCAGTGCAGTGCAGTGCAGTGCAGTGCAGTGCAGTGCAGTGCAGTGCAGTGCAGTGCAGTGCAGTGCAGTGCAGTGCAGTGCAGTGCAGTGCAGTGCAGTGCAGTGCAGTGCAGTGCAGTGCAGTGCAGTGCAGTGCAGTGCAGTGCAGTGCAGTGCAGTGCAGTGCAGTGCAGTGCAGTGCAGTGCAGTGCAGTGCAGTGCAGTGCAGTGCAGTGCAGTGCAGTGCAGTGCAGTGCAGTGCAGTGCAGTGCAGTGCAGTGCAGTGCAGTGCAGTGCAGTGCAGTGCAGTGCAGTGCAGTGCAGTGCAGTGCAGTGCAGTGCAGTGCAGTGCAGTGCAGTGCAGTGCAGTGCAGTGCAGTGCAGTGCAGTGCAGTGCAGTGCAGTGCAGTGCAGTGCAGTGCAGTGCAGTGCAGTGCAGTGCAGTGCAGTGCAGTGCAGTGCAGTGCAGTGCAGTGCAGTGCAGTGCAGTGCAGTGCAGTGCAGTGCAGTGCAGTGCAGTGCAGTGCAGTGCAGTGCAGTGCAGTGCAGTGCAGTGCAGTGCAGTGCAGTGCAGTGCAGTGCAGTGCAGTGCAGTGCAGTGCAGTGCAGTGCAGTGCAGTGTAGTGTTTCCATGAGGTGGGGAGTTCAATAGTAAAACAATATATTTATTAAATCAATGTGGCGTTCATAATTCTCACTACTTTAAAATGTATTCTGAAATGTGGAATAAAATATATTAAATTCTACTGAATTAAAGTACAACTGAATTATAAATCAAGCAATTGTAGATGAAACTGAATTAGCCTTTGAAACTTGGTAAACAAATATGAATTTAAAATTTGAAAGATATGTTCTTCATCCTGATATTATTATTGTACCTGATAAACGTTGAGAATCCATGTCAATGTGATCATCATAATATGATCAAATAAAATTGATGGTAAAGGTGGTATACTATCTCATGCTATATATTGTAATGCAAATAATTCTTCATTAGAAATGGATATCAATTTAGAAGAAGACTTGAATTAACAAAGGGATACTCCATGAGGATAATATATTTGATCAACAAGTATTACTAAAAAAATTTGTGTCCAGTGCAAAGCTTCTTTGTTGTGTTCTTTATTTCTTTATCCATAATCTGTGATCGGTCGGCTTCGTCTTCACAGTCATTTCGGTCAGTATGCCTACAAGTCCTCACACAATTCTTAACGACGTCGTCGGTATGCTCTCCAGTGGTAGCCACGTCGGCGTAGTTGTATACGTTGGTTGGTGTTAACATACTGGTTTCGTGAAACACAAACTTGGTCCATTTCTCATTACTAGGTCCAACTTTAACCTCATTTTCCACTAGCAGATTGTCTTGTTTATCTGTACTGATCCAAAACCCAGTTTTCTTCAAGTTTTTCCAGCTTTATTGAACTTCAGGGCTATTGTTTTTTTCTCGGGCACGTAAGAGTATGTTTAACGACTTCTCTGCAATATAGTCTTTTGAATGTGTGAACTAATGGGGTGTGGTTGATCCAATGGGCGATGTTTACTAGTGGAATTGGCAGGTAAGAGCATTATCGTTACGTGTGCAAATGTTAAAGTCCGTATAGACAGCACAGTTGTCAAGGAAAAGGGCATTTTTTTTCGTTTTATCTTCATTTTCTTGACAACTTTTTTCAACCAATCTTCAAATAAATATTTTCTTTATCAAGCCTTGGCATTACTGCAGGGTTACTAGATATGTTTTCCCAAAGAAAGACATTTTACTTACAAAAAGAGCACATTTCAATGAAAAGGAGGTCATTTTACTTAAAAAAAGAGCACATTTCAATGAAAAGAGGTCATTTTACATTTTTATACTCCACGATGTATAGACAAAGTATTCAACAATTCCAGACCATTAACAGTCTTTAAAAAGCATATTAGACTTTGCGTCATTAAAAATGAAAGCTTTTGACAGTATAACATCGCTCCCACACTCACCTTTATTGTCCACCAAACTCTCTCTTACACGCTGCTGCGTCACTACCCAGCGGCCAGAATTGGGAAGAAATAAGAATAGGGATAAGGTTTAGGACGCTTCGAAGGGGTTGGACAAAACCCTGTGAAGCGCTCGTTTTGTCGTAACAAATTTCACATCAGGGTCTACAGGAATTCTACGGGAACCGAACGCGTAACCCCGATGGGTGAAAGGCAAGCGACTTCGCCACTGAGCCACGAGAGCAGCTATTGCCTGTGTGGTTCAAAATTAGTGCAAAACCTCCAAGAAAGTGTATAAATTCGCCTGACAGCTTCTGTTTCATATGTAGAGAATTCACGGTGAAAAAACATTAGTTAATTATTATGGATTTTGTTAATAAAATTTATTTTAAATTAGAACTTTGTGATCAAGATAAAGTTTGGGCTCCTCAAAGTACGTTAGCGTTGTACCAAATACCCTTGTTTTCTATGTTTATGGGACAGTCGAGTCCGACAATATCACTGGAAGCAAAACAATAATTAGATAATAAGAAGTCTAGTTGTTGGTGAAAAGAATGTCATCTGGAAACATTAATACTCCCTGATAAGGGTTTATTACCATTAATACATATAAAAGTAGGAATAATGAAGCAATTTTAAGACATTTCCCAACGGTAGAGAATGCGTCAAGTATTTAGGACCCAAGTTTCCAGATTTATCGGAGGCAAAAATGAAAGAGCAAGTTTTTCTTGGCCAGGATATTAGAAAACTCATATCCGATAAAGACATCAACAGTTCGATTACTCCAACTCAAAACGAAGCATGGGTTGCCTTTACTGTGGTGATAAAAAAACTTTTTGAGAAGCCAAAAAGACCCAAATCACAAGGAAATTGTGGAAAAAAAAATGTTGAAACCATTCCAAAAACTTGGTTGCTTCATGAGCTCAAAATTCCATTTTCTCAACTCACTCTTAGACTATTTTTCTACAAATTTGGGAGCTATCAGAGAAGAGCAAGGAGAATAAAGGGTTTCCATCAAGATATAAAAGAAATGGAAAGAAGGTATCAAAGGTAATGGAATGTTACGATGACGGCTGACTACTGCTGAATGTTGTACATTGATTTTCCAAAATCCGACAAAAGGAAATGCTGAAAAAGACGTTTTGAGATTAAAGAAAGATAATTTCACAAGCACTCAGAGTGAGTGAGGAGTTAATTTGTCGTCACATGTGCAAATACGTTAACAATGTTATGTAAATAACATTACGAGATTTTAAACAATGATCATGCATTTGTTCAAAAATCTAACGCCCTAGGACAAAACGGTAGTCATTTATGGAATCAGAGCACTAGAAAACATAAAAATCAGTGAACTACAGCGAAACAGCTGACCAAAAATGGTTTTTGGAGACATGTGTTACCTTTAGAGGATTCCTTTGAATCTGGCAATTTTCTGAGAACATGATCAGGATTGAATTACTGAGTCCCGTTACTTCAAAACCACTAATAATGTTTTGTGGTTTGTTTGCCTCGTTATTTTTTCAAATTTTCGTTTAGTAAGGAAGCAAAGGCATCCTTAGATACGGCTCCTTTTGTTTTTTTCAATCTCACAAGGCATTGTGCCATGCGTTTTTCAACGGTTTAAAGAAGCCGATATTCAAGGGCTGGAGCAAATGTGTAATTTTGGGAGGTAATAGCATGAAGTAGATGTTATGCTTTTCGCAGAGTTGTACAACTGGCAGTGAAATGTGACTGCTAAGTTTCTCTCCAATGATTACTTTCAGACCAATCTGTTTTTTTCTTTTTAAAATGGCTAAGCTATTGTCTCGAACCTGTCGTCGAATACCGGTGGGTCAAACAACCCACTTTTGTTGCGATTGTAATTCGCCCCAGAAGGCCCTCCTTCTGGCCATGTAATCCACGTATGTTCTGCTTTGTACTGAACATACGGTGACAATGTTCTGCTCTACTTGAGGCGGTCAGTATTACTGATTCTGAAACACTTGTTTTTATTGAGTCCATGATGCGCTCACCATGCTTTACTCTTTTCACAATTAGGTTTTTCCTCCGTGGATCGTCATTGAAATTCGGTTCATCGAAATTTAACATATTATCCGGAGGAACACCAACGTTGCTTCGATGTTGGAAAAGTACTCTTTGACGATTTTCTGAGTTATCTCAGCCCGGGGTATCTTCATTTTTCCTCTAAGTTGAACAATTATTGTCTGTGAGTGCCTTGTTATAGTGATGCAGTTATCTCCGCGACAGGTAGACTATTTACAAACCGTTTCTCCCTCTTGTCGGATCTATCAAGAAAGCCTTTTACTGTGTATCTTATATTCACAGACGTCAGAGGAAATTTCCACTAAGCAGCTTTGATAATTCCATCAATTACATTTTTGTGACCGGCCCTAACATCCCTACTTACGTTCTGGAAATCACAGTTTTGCACTCCAAGACTCCAACAATTGGTCAAAATTGCGTAGCATAGAATCAAGTTCAAAACCTAGTCTTCAAACTAGAAAACCATTGAACTAGAGTAAAAGAGAAAAGAATGATTTTGAAACTTCTGGCTATGTATATAATGTTCCAACCCATTCAAGATATGCAGTACTAAGCAATGTGGTGACTGAAGACGACGGTAAATGCAGACGCAAATACGCAGCCGAAAAAAAAAAAATTCCTCCAACTATAGTGCACGATGCAGAAAACTTTCCTCTAATCTTACAAAGAAACAGCGCAAGGCGTCGTCAACACCCAATTAGAAAATATAGGAGTGAAAATAAATCTAACGAAAACTGAAGATTACCGAAACTTCAAAAAATGTCTAGAATAAATAAGATACCATTTCATTCCTTCAGGGACCCTCTTACAAAAACATGTTCAGTATTAATGAAAGATATTCGCTACTCATATTAGACGCAAGAAATTTATAATGGTCTAACTGAACTAAAGTACAAAGTTGTAAAAGTGTCTAGGTTATTTAATAAAGATAAAATGCTTATCAGCATGTGTCCAGTGAAACTAAAGGACGAAATAAATTCTAGAAACATTTTACATCTTAAACGTTTCAATCACTGTATTGTAAGTTTCCAGTCTCAAGTAAATAACAAAGTTGTCAATGTAAAAGATGCCAAAGAATAGGGCATACGAACACTAACTCTTATTTAGAACCTAGATGTATTAGATGCCCGGATAAGCACCATTATTCAGAGTGTAAAATCAATAAAAGTTAGTTCCCTGTTTGATGTAACTGCCGAGGTAACCACACCGCCAACTACCGGGGGGCCAAACGCGGTAGTTTTCATTCTCGCTCACTGAGGGTCAAACCCATATCATCTAAAGCTAGAGGATACGAGACGGACATATACGAAACGAAGCAAGACCACTAAACGGGACAGAATTCCCTCGTCTACCACAAAGATCACACAAATTTTCCAGAAACGGTTACTTCAAATGCAAGCATCAAATTACAGAAATAGTAACACAAGGAATCGTGGCTATTATACCTCACATAGAAAATATATGTAAACGTATATTCTAAGAATTGTACAATGCCAGAAATGAAAACAAATAATATCAAAATTTTAAACTGGAATGCAAACGACTGAAAAGACAAGAAAAAGAGTTCAGATTTTTCCTTTCAAACTGGGCAAAGGACATTACATGCATCACCGTAATCCATCTCCATAGTAATTTAAAACTTAACGTTCCAGGGTATGAAATCTACGGCAATGATAGAGAAGCAGAAAAGGCTGCTGGGGGAGTAGAATAAATAATAAAAAAAACATTCAACATTATGAACTAATAATAACATTCTATGTTACTATACGTACTATGTAACAGCATAAACACATGTTAGCTATTTTCCTTAATGTAGAAAAGGCCTTCGATAAAATTTGGCGTGCGAGGCTATTGTATAAAATGATAAACTTGTGAATACCCCATTACCTATATGCAATAATTAAATGTTTCCTATACAAAATCGTTTCTTCATGGTGAAAGTGAATAATACCTTATCAGATCAAATAATCACGCAAGCAGGATTACTGCAAGGGTCCCCGCTCTCACCAACACTCTTTAACATTTACGTTGCAGAATACCCTCAGATGGAAAGAACCGAAATAACATGTTTCACTGATGACACAGTGCTGTTCACAACAAAGAAAAAAGTGGATCAAGGTAGAGAAATTTAAAAAAAGCATTAGCTTTATTTAAAAATTGGTGCTTAAAATGGCCAATAAAAATAAACCCTACTAAATCACAATCCAAGACATTTACGCTAAGAAGACCCAAAATACCCAACACACTAATGTGAAGAAATTTGACGAATACGTGTACGGCTCGAAAGTTCACATAATCACTGATCACAAACCGTTGGTACATGGGGAAAAATTGCCGGAAGGTATGGCAAAAAAGTTACAGTTATTATTAAACAAACACTCGTTTATTTAATACAATATAAAAAGTTTATTGAGAACACGAGTACATGCTTTGTGTTGCCTTGTTACATGTGCACTGAGACACAGTTACATGTGTACTGAGCTTACAGACTAGCGCGCAGTAGGCGACTCCGTCTAGAAGTGCTATTGCTGAACTAACATACGTCTCCCTCACAAGATGGAATTTTAAAACACATTATACAAATATTCTTTCAAAATACAACATATTGCTTAAACATAATCTTTGTAATGCTTTGGTTTGTTTCCTGGTCTACGTGATCTTGTAACTAAAATAGCCTTTGGATTCGTTGGATTACATTCAGCTTGTGTTTGTTATTTTGCTACTTTTGGTGTACCTGGTTGGTTAATTTCAGTGTGAGGTGGACTGATTACAGCATTCTGTGTATTGACATATGTATCTTTTTGATCTGTATTTGTTTGTGTGTATTCTTGTGTATATGAGTTGTTAAGATACCTGTTTATAAGATCATCATAACTTTCGTTGTCATTCTTATCAAATATGTTAACTCAAATTTTCTCAAAAATCTGCGATTTCTCACACAAATTTGGTCATTTCTATCTAACTTAACAACATATGATCTAGGTCTGCTTTGGTCAACATCAATAATGATCGCAGGTCCCCAAGTACTCCTCTCTGTTAACTGCACCATAACTTGATAATTTTTCTTTAATTCTGTTAAATCTTTGGCGTTCCTATCATAATATTGCTTTTCTCTTAGCTTTTTTATCTTCATTCACTTTTTCGAATTTTACATCTTTATATTTTGGCAAGAGTATTTCTCCCTTCGTTGGCATCATACCATTTAATCGTCTTCCGAACAATAATTCGGCAGGAGAAGGTCGATCTCTACCTAATGGCGTGTTTCTATACTAAGCAATGTAATGTATATGTCCTTGTTGTCAAACAATGCTTTCTTTAAAAGTGACGTAACAGTTTGAATGTGCCTCTCAATTAGGCCTGATATCTTGGAGTGCTTGTCTTGTGCACAACTTTCCAGTCGTCTAAACATTTTTGAAACTTTTGATTCAGGAAATGTACATTATTGCCTGTATATAGAAGTTCCGGTTTATCATGTCTGGAAAAAATAGATTTTTCATGATGTATTACATTATCGTACGAAGTGTTATCATTCAAACAACATACTTCTGGAAATCGTGAATACGCGTCTACTATTAACAAATATTTATTTTTATTAAGTTCGAACAAATAAGCAGCTATTGTGTGCCATGGTCGGCCAGGAATTTCTCAAGTCATCATTATTTCTTTCTGATTACTATTTTGGAAAGTTAAACAAGCTGAACAGTTCCTAACGACATCTTGAATTTCTTTGGCAATATTAGGCTAAAACACATTTTCTACTACTATTAAAATAGGTTCTCAATTCCCACGTGCAATCTATCTATCATGTCTCGTCTCATGGTTTTGGGAATTACCAATCGATCTCCTCTGTAGATTGTTCCTTTGACTACAACCAATTCATCTCTGCAAAACCAGCATGGCTTGATATCGTCATTTACCTGTCTTTTGGAATTTGGCCATCCTTCCAGAATTACTGTCATGAAGTTCTGTAAATCCTCGTCTTTGGCTGTTTCTTCTTGAAATTTCTCGAACTTATGTTGAGAAATATTGTGAAATAAAATCGAATTAACTTGCGCATCTAAATCATTTTCGTTGATTTCAAAATTTTTGTCATCATAACTGACTCTTGATAAAGCATCCGCCAAATATAATTGGGATCCGGGCTTGTATTTTACTGTAAATTGGTATGGCTGAAAGCTCATACGAAGGCGTTTTAGTCGCATCGGCGTTTTGTTTAGACCCTTTTTGAAGATTGAATGGTCTGTGATCCGATTCTACTGTAAATTCCTTACCGCAAAGATATTGGTGAAAACGTTAGCACCCGAATACTACGGCTAGCATTTCTTTTTAAATTTATGTGTAACGTTGTGTATCAGTTAAACATTTCGATGCCTACGCTACTGGTTTCCCATTCTGGAGAACAACTGCTCCCATTCCGCCCTTTGAACTATCTACCGACAAAGTTATCGGTTTCTTTTCATCATAGAATTGTAAAGCGGGACTGGTTGAGAGAACTTTTAACTGTATGGATTGTTTCTGGTGGGCGCCTGTCCACATCCAATGCACATCTTTTTTTAATTGTCTCAAATTAGTACTGAGGTCAGGCCAGATTGGGTACTTAGATAAATGTTTCCCAAAAATCTGCTGAGTTCCGCGACATTCTTTGGTGTTGATATCTGTTTTATTGCTTCCACTTTGTCTGTGTCAGCTTTAATACCATCGACAGAAATAACATGTCCCATGTACTTGACCTGGTTACTACAGTACCTAGTACTGTATCTTGTTTAGACTAAATCTTACTCCTGTTTCTCTAGCTCTGTTGAGAACACGGTTCAAAGTTTCTTCATGTTCTTTCTTTGTCTTCGAATATATAATAAGACCATCAATGTACACTTTTACGTTTGGAATATCTTCTAAAATTTCAGTGAAAGTTCTGTGGAAAATCTCTGGTGCTATGGGTAATCCAAATGGAAGCCTAAGAAAACGATACCTGCCAAAAGGTGTGGCAAATGTCGTTAGCTTCGATGTTGTATCTGACAACTCAATTTGCCAGAATCCTCTATGCGCGTCGAGAACTGTGAAAAAAATTGAGCCATCCATTTCTGCTGTAATTTCTTCAAAAGTTGGCATTTCATACCTTTCTCTTACCAAAGCTTGATTTAAATGAAAAGGGTCCAAACAAATTCACAGGGATTTATTTGGTTTATGAACTAAAACCAATGGGTTAACAAATTCTGAGGGCTCGGTTATTTAAGTGATGATACCATCATCTTCCATTTTTTGTAACACAAGTTTTAAATCTTTCATTATTTGAAAATGGACTCTACGACACGGAACTGCGATTGCTTGATAACCTTCTTTTAGTTTGAAATCATGAGATTTATTGTTATTCTTACCTATACCTTGGAAAACATCGTGGTGCTTTTGCATAAAAGTCGATTTATTGTTAACTTCTAAAGCATCCACAGTTTTTCTGACCAAATCTAATTCTCGTAGACCTCTCAGGCCTAAAACAGGTGCTGATTTGTCCGTCGTGCGAACAATTACAAAATCCATTTTGTACTTTCGGTCGTTAGTGGAAACATTCAGTTTAAATGAACTTGTAACATGGATCTTTTGCCCACCATAATTAGAAATATCAAACTGACATTGATTGAGATTTTGTGATATATCTAATTTTTGAAAAATATACTCTGGAATTACATGTGCTCCCGTATCGAGTTTAAATTTAAGTGTCATATTACAATCAAGAATCTTTAACGTGGTAAACCAATAGTTTTCTAACTTTATATCATTAATTTCAATTTCGCCAAGAACATACTGACATTCATCATGATTTCCATTTTCTATAGCATTTCCAAATTTTGAACGACGCGTTTTTGCAAAATGACCTAATTTTTTTTTATATTTTAAGCATTCCTTACCGCTTGCCGGAAAAAGTTTTTTGTATGAAACAAACCGCATCGTTGACAACTTGATCTCGATGATGTTGATTGTTGACTTCTTTGTCCCGTTGACAGGGCCTGTTGACTGTACTAATTTCTTGAAGCATTTTGCTTACCTCCTGATCGTTGTTGTGAGTTTCATTGTTGAATTGTTTGAGCACATGGTTACTTCTTTGTTTGAAACTGCTTTCGAACTGTATTTACTGACAGCTTGTTGGTGTTGTCCGTCATTGTCTTTATGTGACAGTCTGCTTCCTCCGCGGCTTTGCAAATTTTGATTGCCTTATCTAAGGTTAGGTTTGTTTCGCGAAGAAGCCTGTCCTTGACCCTTCTGTCGTGAACACCACTCAATGTTCGATCTTGGATGAAACGATCTTTAAGATTACCAAAATCACAGTTCGCTACAAGCTTTCTCAGTTCTGTAAGATACTGATCAAAACTTCCATTTAAATCTTGCACACGCGTATTAAACTTGTGACATTCGACACTGATATTTTTTGACGGAAAAAATTCGTCCAATTTACTTAAAACTGTTTTACCACTTTCTTTTCTGCTTTAGTCAATGTTAAAGCGTTGAAAATATCGCCGACACTTTCGCCAGCACAATGCAATAAAACTGCAACCTGGATTTCTTCATCCTTTTTGTTGATGCCCGTTGCAACACAATATAACGGGAAACTGTTTTTGAATTTTTGCCAGTTGATTCAAAGATCACCTTCCATGGCCATCGGCTTAGGCTGCTTTAGCGATTCCATTGTCTGCGTGTATGTTCTTTGTTCGAATGATCTGTCTTATTGGCACTGAATTATATCAGGCAACTTTTTATTTTGTTGCTTTTGCATTCGAAACTATTGTTGAGAACATACCGTTCTTACGATTGCGCCATGTTATGATTAAACAAACACTTGTTTATTTAATACAATATAAAAAGTTTATTGAGAACACGAGTACATGCTTCGTGTTGCCTTGTTACATGTGTACTGAGCTTACAGACAAGCACGCAGTACGGCGACTCCGTCTAGCGGTGCTATTGCTAAACTAACATACAACATGGGTCCTTTTCTTCACAGACAAATAATTGGCAAATTACTACAGATCTACAACGCACGCCAACGCAGACACTATGTTCAGATTACCGGTAGAACCAGACTTTGATTTCGACGAGTCAGAGGGGGCATTCCAGCAAGTGGATCTGGAAGGCTGGAAGGTATTGAAAGAGTTACCCACAATGGCGGCAACAATAGCTACAGAGACAGACCAAGAGTTACGGGTAATCAGGGGCTTTGGAGGAAGGGTTGGCCGAGGAGGCTACTAAGAAGTAATGAAAATTGGTATGAGAAGATGGATAGCTTATCGGTAAAGGCAGGTGTGTTGTTATTAGCTAGTGAGCAGGGGACAAGAGTGGAAGTGTCAAATGTTCTAAGGAAGCAGGTGCTAGAATTATTGTATGAAGGGTACTGGGGTATCGTAAATACCAAGTAATTGGCTAGGAGACACTGCTATTGGAAAGAAATGAATAAGTATATTCGAAATATGATTAGGAGATTAACGCATGCCAGATAAATCGATCAGCACCGCGGCAGGAGTGGCACTCGTGGCACAAACCATAGGCTCCGTCCGAGCGAGTGCATATAGACTTTGCTGAAGCCCCATTTTGCGTAAACTGTGGTTTGTGGTAATAGATGTTTTATCAAATTTTCCCTATGTAGTTGAAATGGGAGCCACACCTGGAACCACCATAGAGACTTTAGAGGAGATATTTGTGACCGAAGGACTCCCACAGATATTTGTTTCTGATAATGGTCCACAGATTACATCAGAGGAGATTTTCCAGTTCTGCAGGCTCATGTATGCGCACGGCCTTTCCACGCGCAGTCAAACGGCGAAGTCAAAAGATGCGTGCGCACAATCAAGTCGGCCATGAAGAAGGCGAAGGATGCAGGAACTTCGAGGAGCCTTATTGAGGGTGTTGGTAACCTACAGGACGCTGCCGGGGCCAGGGGGAAAGAGCCCAGCGGTGGTACTCCACGGCCGGCAGCACAGAACCTTTCTGTCAGTACTGGAACCAGGTAACCACCAGAAGGATGAAGCTATGGAGCACAAGTTTCAGGTAGGAGAGAAAGTTTATTGCACCAGTTTTAAGAGGGATCCTGCTTGGCGGCCGGGAGTAGTGGTTGGATACAAAGGCAACAAGATGTATGAGATCCAAGTATTGAGCAATGTGGTGGTGAGGCACCAAGGGCCAGTGAGCCCGAGGTATACAATAGAGCCAGTGGATAAGATGGGGGAAACTCAGAATGAGAGAATGCGTTGAGAGATCTCATAGATGCATCGGTTCCAGGAGCAGCCAGCAGAGCAGCCGCCGGCGCCAAGTCAGACGTCAGAAGCACCCATGAGGACTACGAGACGTCGTGTACGCGTCGCGCCATACACCACTTTTTCGAGAGCGGAGGGTGTTTAGGGCGTTGCTGCTGTATGTGGCATTTCAAAAAAACGTGCCGAGACAACGACGCGAAACAGCTTCCTCGAAGTTTATCGGGAAGCGTACCAGCAAAGGCGTCGGCCAATGGGGAACGAGCAGCCGGCGGGTGAAGCGGGAGCCGAGGAAGAAAACCGGGTACCGCCACCGGAGCAGCAGGCAGCGTGTGCGAGAAGTACGGCGTGTATACGAGAGCCATTGAATATACTGGTTACATCCTGGCATTGTGATGTTGGACGTGATTGGATGTGGCACGTGAAGTTGGACTGTCTAATGGATTATCGGCTGACTGCGCTACCATTGACATCTGACATCTCTTGGATGGCTTCGTTCCTGGACATTCTTCTGGTTCAAAGGGAATATCACTGTTTGTAAGAAATCTGCCTGTGAATTGAATAAAAACGTGTTCGTGCTGTTAGATTGTTTTTTTTCTGGAAATAACATTTTTGACACTTTCTGACAGTGACGCCGAAAGAACGTATTCAAAATTAAAGCTAATTGAAATTATTTAGGAAGTAGAATGACACAATACCGTCTCTGTTATTTAAGTATTTTATTAATTGAACACGTAAAAACAATGTGGTTGAAAAATAGCATTTCTACTATCATTGATAAATTGCTAAGAAAATACCAAAATTTAAATTTTAAAGTATATCATGAAATAACAAAAATGATCATTTATTTTCTTTAATAATTACAAGTAGTTTACTTCACCGAGTGTTCTATAATGAGAGACCAAATGTTTGTTTCATGGATTACTTCTTTATTTACTATTTTAAACATTTCCACTTAATCTATGAAAATTAAATATATATATGTCTTGGCAATTCTGGGTGTCCAAATTCACATAACAGGGAATGAACCTTCAAAAAACTAAGATGTTGGAAACTTTCTTTAGAGAGACTTTCCTATTCATCGACAATTAGAATTACTTGACATCAATCACAGTTGTGGTAAGGAAGGAATTTCTCACATATGTAATGCTCTTCCAGTACTCATCTGTAGACTGCATGAGTATACAGTACGGAGGAATCTTCCCGGGGTTATGGTTGCAGTAGATAAGTTAATGCAACTCCCAATCCTGGCCAAACATTTTTTTTTTTCACAATTCAAAGATGAAGTAAATTTTGCGTAGCAAGTCAATAAGTATATTCTCTTTGTATTGTAACTGTGTTCTCTAGGATCGTGGGATTTGAATTACACCCATGTTATCTGACAACAGAAAAGATTTTTAAGAGGATCTTGGTGGAGCTTTCTTGTCTGAGTTTTCTCTATTAGGGGAAGTGCGGTTAATGAGGGTCACTTTTTGTTTTTTTTCAGCATAAATCGGTACGAATTGTTTCTACGAACAAGTATGTGCTTTTATATCATAGATTAATTATTAAGCTTTGTTTTCACCACAAAAAATAATCAAAATTCACAAAACCCTCTCAAATATTGGATTTACAAAAATTTGCATTTCATCTTCATTATCCTCACATGCGGGTAATGGGAGTCACTAAAGAAATATAAAGCAAAATGAACACACTAGTACTTCAAACAGTATTTATTTTGTTTACAATAATTTCAGGAGTCTAAATTGATGTGACTCCCGATGTTGTCCAAGATCAGCAGCACTGAGTCCTGGGAAGTTGGTCAAGTAAGTCTTTTAAAGAGTTTGAGACATTCCATGAATTCCTCATCCGTTAGCAGCAGGGGGTCATTTAAACTCATTCAGATCAATAAATTATTTTGTTTGGGGCAATGGCAGTCATGCTGCGATAATGAGAATCACTTACCACCATTACCCCACAAGCACATTTTAATCATAACTACTCATAGACACATACAATGTTTAAAATTACTCGGAATTGGTTGCAAATAATTTGCTCAAGTACTTCATTTCCAAAAAAATTAATTCTTCCAGAAACTTCTAAGTTCACATGAGTAAGACTATATTTTCTGAGAGCACTTTCTGACATCAACCACTCACTTTCCTGGTACGAACATGAAAGTCGTCGATGTAAGCGTTCTTTGGCTGCGACAATACTGACTATAGTTTTCATGACTAATGGTAGGTAGAAGCATACGTTTCTGTCTTTCAATGTGGTTTGATTACAATATTTATCGATAATTTACCGCTGACTCCCATTACCTGCGCTTCACCTACATTCTCTTGCCAGGTCATGACTGAGGTGAAGAAAGGATTGAATTGTCATTTTCCACCCTAGAAGGCATGGTTGCTGTTTACTCACAAACGTGCTTTTTCAAGTGACTCAAGCTTGGACTGTCGGTACTCAAAATTTTCCTCTTTTTTGCACAAACTCGTAAATATGACTTTTCATCTGCAGACTGTTCGATGTGTCAAAGATTACTTTCCCGTATACGTACGTAATATACGTAATATATGGAGTAATATACGTAGTATAGGGAAAATTATGTAATGCTGAGGAAAATCAGTTTCGAGATTTCTACGGAAATACACATTTTGGGGTCCCCTAATACAGAAAAAGGGTTTTTTCAAAACGCCTGTCTGTCTCTGTCCGTCCGTCTGGTGTCTGCGAACACTAGTAGCGCTAAACAATGCGTAGAATTTTTTCCAAATGAAGAAACCCGTGTCGATTTGGTCAGAGTCGAATCTTTGAGATTTTGAAAAAATGCTTTAAAATTTGTGGGTACTTTACATGATGCGCCCCCGGACATTTTCAAAATGTTCTTAAAAACCGCTCCAAATTTTTCTTGAAATTTCTTGAATGAATAGAGTAAAATACATTTATAAAGGTGGCATAATTCCGATTTTCACGGTTAACTCTAAATTTTCGAAAATTTTAAAAGAGTGTTTTTATTCGGGGTGTTCGTACAACTACAAAATTAAAGATGAAGATTTCCCCTTCAAATACAGTTTGTTCTCCGAAGTGAATTCTTTCATTAAGGTCATGTACATGTTTTGAAAATGTCTGTAATCTTCGCGCAATATTGCTTGCAATCTGTGCAATTTTAAAAAATTACCCAAACAAGATTTTCTCAAAAACATCTCCAAATGTTTTTCTTTAAACTTTTGGTAGGGTTAGTGCTAAATATACCCTGCAAGATGACATGAACGTCATATTGCTCTATTCCTTTGTTTTGCTTAAAAAATTACAAAATTATATTTTTTTTTACTTGTCTCTTATGTCGATAATATTTATGTTAGCGGAAATTTGGTAACATTATTGTATTTATGCGTGCATGTGCTTTAAAAAATGTCACGTAAAGTTACTCTAAAACTCTTTCTGTGAAATCTAGCTCGAAACTCTGCATTTTCAGAAACGCACAAATGCCATTTTCTTAAAAACGGGTACAATTTTTTTCTTCAAACATTTCGAACGGAAAGTTCTAACCACTCTTTAATATGACGTAAAATTCATTTCGGTGTATTTTTTTGTTGTTTTTTTTTTCAAAAATTACACAAATGTAAATGTTTTGAAAGATCTCTCACGCCATTGATATGCTCATTTTCAGCAAATTTGTAAACAATATTGTATTCGCGAGTTAAAGTACTTAAAATTACTTCAAACGAAGTTTTTCGAAACCAGAAAATTTTTCTGTGAAAAGAGTTTCAAATTTCGAATTTACAGTAGCGCATTAACGCCAGTTTTTAAAAACGGATACAAATTTTTCCAAGGGAAATTGTCATTTAGGACGAGGATTTACTGTTCTTCAATATTCCTAAAATAATATAACGTTATTTACGTTAGGAAACCGAGCAATTAAGATAATTTCAAAAAAATGTACTTTGGGCTAGATGGCAACAGGCAAGAGTAATGTGGTAAGTTCGAATAACCAGCCGAGACAATAGGAAATAGAAATCTAATACGGAAAAATCTGTGCCAATTAATGTAGCACCACTAGTTTTAAAAAATGCAGCAGTGTTAGTTATTTCACTAGACAGCTTTCGCATTCTAACAATGCTAACTTGTAAACTCAATGTCTGCAGAGCCACCTTAATGTTTGAAGGCTTCACCGTGAGTTATCTTCACCTTTGGTCATTATTAACGTCAGAAGATCATTCAGGTTTATTAGTGATCTGAAGCGATCCCATTACACAATCATACGAGAAGTCACGGAGTCAGATTGTTTCTCATTGACTTCAGTATATGAGGGAGATCATACATAATTTTTTTTTTTAAATTTCTCACTTCTTTTGAATAAAACGAGTACTTTGTTCAAATGACTATTTATTTAATTGTTTTTAATACAAAAGAACGGAGGGCCCGTTCACTCGCGCACATACAATACCAAAAGTAAAAGTGCTACCAACATGGGGCGCGAGAGTTCTCGTCGACTGATATAGATGGCGCCAGTACTCGAAGTACGAAAATTCAAATAATCCAATACTCCATCCAATTGAGTGCTTAAATCTCATAAAATAAAAAAAAATTAGGTTTTTGTTTTGATGTAACGATGAACGGAGTAGGCTTGATGAAGACGTCGGCTAGTTCTAGATCTGACGGTACAAAACTAACGCTGATAGTCCCCTCTTCAAGCTTCTCACGGATATAATGATATTTGATGTCCACATGCTTTGTCCGTTTATGGAAGACTGGATTTTTCACAAGACAAAGCGCTCCCTGGTTGTCCATCTTCAGGTTTGTTGGTTCCTGAACTGGTTCCCCAATGTCATCAAGAAACTGACGAATCCAGGTCACTTCTTTAGTTGCTTCTGAGGCAGCAACGTACTCCACTTCCGTCGTCGATAATGTCACAGCCTTCTGGATTTGACTGGACCAAGTGACCGCCCCATTTGACAGAAGGAGTACATAACCCGACATGGAACAACGGGTGTCTAAATCGTTTCCAAAATCTGAGTCGGAGTACCCTGTGACCACTAGCATCTCTGAATTTCTACGGTACTCTATGCCAAAATTTATAGTACCCTTCAAATATTTTAGAATACGTTTGACTGCATTCCAGTGAGTCTGGTCATTATTTGAAGTGTACCTGCTAATTTGATTCGTAGCGAACATTATATCTGGTCGTGTCACGATCGCTGCAAACATCAATGATCCCACAGCCTCCCGATACGGATAGGAATCTTCGCTATGATCATCGTAGTCTGGTTTCTTCAGTCTCACGTGCGGATCTGCTGGTGTACCAACCGGAGCTGCATCTTGCTTGTGAAACTTCTCGATCATACTGCGAATATAACTAGATTGGTGAATAAGTATACGACGATTATTACCCTCATCGGTCTCGTCCAATATCTCCATCCCGACAAAATGTCCGGGTTCCATGACCGTGATCTCGAACTGCTTTCCCAACTCATCCAAGAAACTGTAGAGCGATGCTTCATCTGAGGACATGACTAGTCCGTCATCGACGTAGAGAATCAGAATTATCGTCGATTTTGAACAACTCTTCCTGTAAACACACTTGTCTGCTTCTCCTCGTCGGAATCCTTGGTCAAGCATGAACTGGTTAAACTTTTCGTTCCAGCACCGCGATGCCTGCTTTAACCCGTACAGTGATTTTTGTAGTCTGCGTACCTGACCGTCACTTATATTAGCACCCTCTGGTGGATCCATGTAAATTGTCTCGTGTAGGTCTCCATATAAGAATGCTGTGCGTGCATCGAACTGTAACATCTTGTAATTATTCTTCACTGCTGTAGCCAATAAAATTCTTATCGAATCATACCTAGTAGTAGGCGAAAAGATCTCGTCGTAGTCAACTCCTTTCTCCTGGGAAAATCCCTTGGCACATAGTCTGGCCTTGAACCTTGGTTTGTTCGATGTTTGATCTTTAAGAGAGAAAACCCACTTCGACCCGATGACCTTCATGCTGCCAGTTCGCTTCACGAGTTGCCATGTGTCGTTCCTTTTCAGAGCACTGAGCTCCTCTGCGATCGCCTTTGACCACTCTCTTGACTCACTGCCTTCCATGGCCTCCTTGTAAGTCTGCGGTTCATTTACCATAGCGAAATTCGCTGTGTATCTTCCTGGGCGTTGCAATTTGTCTCGCTTCCTCAGATTGTAGTCCCTGGCGTTGTCGACGACTGTCCCTTCATCCTCTTGAAGAGCTTCGACGTTCCTCGGGTTTGCGTCGAACTGTTCTCCATCCAGATCCTGTCGAGGTTCGGTCTCATTTACTGCGGGATTTCTCATTGCCGGCCGCTGCGCCTCGGAGCTGCTAAGTTGGATGCTCCACCTAGATCGACGATTTGGTTTCGACCTCCAGGATATTCTTCAGCGTCGTCGTCTCCATTTTCCATTTGCTCAATGCTGATCTGGACGGTATTCTTCTCGGTATCGATCGTAGTGTGTTCATCGAAAATCACGTTTCTCGAAACTTTTACCTTTTTTGTTGTCGGGTCAAACAGTCGATAATTGTCAGAATTTCCATCATACCCGACAAACATGAGTTTGCTAGATTTGTCATCCAACTTAGTTCTTTGACAGTCGGGGACGTGCATAAATGCAGTGCAGCCAAACTTTTTTAAATGCGATAATGATGGCTTCCTACCCATGAAAGCTTCATACGGCGTCGTACTTCTCTTTTCGCTTGTTGGAGTCCGGTTGAGAATGTACACTGCCGTGTTAACCGCCTCGCCCCAGAGGTACTTTGGCGTGTTCATTGCGTGCATCATGGACCTGGCACTCTCCATGACCGTGCGCATTTCCCTCTCAATGCGATCGTTCTGTTGTGGGGTATAAGGCGAAGTGTTTTCTAGGATTATGCCTTCTCTCTTCAGATATTCCTGCAGACTTTCATTTAGGTATTCTCGACCGTTGTCACAGTGCAAAACCTTGACCTTACGGCCTTGTTGCTTCTCAACCATCCGCACATATTCCTTGAGACGAGTCAGAACATCAGATTTGTGCTTCATGGTCCTGACGACGAGGTAGGATGTTGCGCTATCCTTGAATAGAACGAAGTACCTGGCACCTCCGGAAGATTCAGTCGCAATAGGGCCGCACACATCGGAGAACACTCGTTCCCCAACTTCCTCCTCTCGGACTTCTCTGGACGCATGGTGAAAACGATATTGCTTGCCATACAAACAAGATTCACAGAGAATCTCATCCTCGTCACTCAGTGTGATGCCGGATATCACACCACTCTTGATCATTTCTCGAACACGCGTAAAGTTTACATGGCCAAGTCTGTCATGCCACGCCTTCAAGCTGTTCTCTGTAACTTGTTGAGCCTGATGAACTGAAATATTTCTAAACAACATACGATAATTATTGTTGTCATCGAGAATCGCACTCGCAATGAGTTTTGAGCCATGTAGAATCTCTGCCTTTTTTCCTTCCTTCATTATTGACCAACCCTTCTTGGTCGCGACAGCTTCAGAGAACAGGTTTCTTCTCAGGTCAGGAACAAATAGAACGTTCGTGATAACTGACTTGTACCACTCACCTTTAATCATTTTCTCGATCTCGATGTCTCCTTTTCCAATGACAGGTAATGACACGTTGTTTCCAATTACGACTGTAGTCCCTTCAGAAACAGCAGACATGTTTGAGAATAGTTCGGCCCTGTACGACATGTGGGCAGATGCTCCGCTGTCCATGATCCACGTATTTTCCATGTTGACACCTCCAGGAAATTCCACGTTGAATGAAGTATACTCCTTGTCGCGATGTGATGACTTATGCTTAGGCTTGTTCCTGCAGAACCGGGCGATGTGGCCCCTTTTCCCGCACTGATAGCATTTGATGTTTTGTTTCACCTCCTGGTTTTGATCGACTGATTTCTGCTTGCTCGATCCACTTGATGACGGCTCGCTCTGCTTCGTCGACCTCTTTGATTTCGCCGATTGATTTTTGCCCGATGAGACCGTGAACGCAGTTTCCATTTGCTCAACCAAAGACAGGTTTGCTTCTTCGTCAACTAACCTAGACGTCAGATTTGTCAGCGTTTGCCTGTCTTCGCTAACTGATAGCCACGCCTGTCGAAAATTCAAAAATTTCTGCGGCAACGTGCTGATTATTTTTGTCATTATCGCCGCATCGCTTACAGTCTCGCCAATATCCTTTAATTTCTTCGCTAAGTTTTCGACATTCGCAATGTGTTGAGCAACGCTGTCACTATCTTTCATTCGATATTGGTGAAATCGTTCGTGTGCAATCATTTTGCTCGACTCAGATCGTTGCAAATAGATCGAATCAAGCTTATCAATTATTTGATGAGATGACTCACAATTCTCAATCAAGGTTATCTGCGCGTAGTCTAACGCAGATGTCAAAATAAACATTGCCGTTGCGTCATTTTTAATCCATGCCTTCTGCGTCTCATTGTTATTTTCCGGTTTCAGTTCAGTTCCATGGACGAGTTCGTAGAGTCCTTTTGCCCGAAGTGCACAGTTCATTTGGAATCGCCATTGATTGTAATTACTGCCATCAAACTTACTCAGGCTATTCATGTCTAATCTCTCAGCCATTGTGACGTCACTCAATTGCCACACATGCGACGAACGCGACCTCAAGCGAGACGAACACGAGCTTGAACAAGAACGAACACGCTTCCACCACTAAATTCGAGGTTAGGTCCGTCGCGATTAGAAATCTGACTCACAGATTGCAATCGACAATTATATGCACGTGGCGAGCCCTCCAAACGGTTAATGCCTCCTCGATAAACTGCGCGAGTCACACGACGAATGCGCGCTCAAGCGAAACGAACACGCTTCCACAGCCAAATTCGAGGTTAGGTCCTTGGCAATTCGAAATCCGACTCACAGATTACGATCGGTCACAAATAGTCTGGTTTTTCCACTTCAAGCGTTCTCTGGGCCCATAACCTTTTGAATAAAACGAGTATTTTGTTCAAATAACTATTTATTTAATTGTTTTTAATACAAAAGAACGAAGGGCCCGTTCACTCGCGCACATACAATACCAAAAGTAAAAGTGCTACCAACATGGGGCGCGAGAGTTCTCGTCGACTGATATAGATGGCGCCAGTACTCGAAGTACGAAAATTCAAATAATCCAATAACTTCAAAGAATGTTTTGGACACAGTCATTCAGTGCCATCTCCTCAGCGACTGGTTCAGTAATTCTTAATCACATATGATACATTTTACAATAAAACTCGTTTCATAAACCTTAGTAATGCACGCCTCACTAAAGCTTTAGAGACCATTCACTACATTTCATTTTCATTGCCCACTATTTATTTATTTAACGTCAAATAAGAGTTAACAATTGTGTGAAGGACGATAAGGAGAAGTGTATTAGGTTCGCGTTTTCTTAATTACTACGCTAACCCATATACAAATTGTATTATTAATACAGGTGGAAACGAGCGTTTTTGGTAAGAATTGGTAAGAAAATATTCATTCTCGTGTAATTAAAACTATTAGCAAAGGCAAATCGTGTACAGAGTTTGGCTATTTTCCCTCAATGTGCCCTTCGTGAAGGAATCAACTTATTGCCGCGAGAATATATAGAACGTTAATTTGAATAATTATGTCCTACACTAAACTCTAGAAAACGTTCACAGATATTGTAGTTGCATTTATGTCCAGAAGCAAAACAAGAATCAGTCTCAGCATTCGCTCAATGGAACAGGGAAACTGGACGAAAAACATTACCAAAGAGGAGAGGGGAGTATTGACCCAGAAGCTGAGACACAAAACTTGTTACAGGGATGTTTAGTTCCTTTTTTAAAATTTGTTGCGTCTTCGCAACACGTCTGTAGGCCCAGGGCGTTGGTCCTGGAGTAATCCTCCTTGAACTTTGTCTCTTTGTCACGTCACGTCGCAGTCAGTCAGCGCCGGTAGTAACCGGGGTTCCTGGACAGTCAACCACCCAGGAATTCGTGGTCTCTCGAATTGCTTAACTACTGTGACTTCACGGAGCGTAGTTTAGCAATTCGACTAAAGACGCCGGCTTTCTTTTAGAATTATATATTAAATATCATTGTTAAAACTAATATATTAGTGTAATTGTTCAAATCAATATTACTTCCCTTTTTGATGGACGTTATAGTCTTTAATTGTATACAAACAATTACGCAGCAGAAAGGATTTTACTGGGATCTTATATTTGTACAGTATTTATTTTAATGGTTTAATGTCATTTGAAATTGTGTACTAAAATAATGTTCTACATTGCATGTGAATTTTTTGTAGTAAGCTGTTGATACTGACACGACTAATATGATTACTATGTCGAGTATTTTAGTTATAGACATATACATTTTTTAAATTTCCCCACCTCAGAGTAAGTCATTTTTGACAAAAAACACTTATTCGTAAATCAAGAGACAAGGTAAAGGTAAAATTCCTAGATTAATAAAGAGAGGTTTACAAGAATCACGGGAGTGAGATTTGCAACTTAACCGTACAATTTTTTTGGTAATTTAAAAGTTTTGGAGCTAAAGATTGCGCTTTACTATAATATTATGCCGTATCTCAGGAGAGAATCAACATTCGCTAAATATACACAACGAACAGTATAAGTCTAACCGAGCTTGAAAGAATTCTGAGGGCGTAGCCTAATAAACTTAGTTTTGTGTCCAATTCATTTATATCGTTGTTCCATTAGAGGAGTGACTGAATTGAAAGACCCAAAAATGTTGTTACCACAAATGGCATTACATTAATTTTCAATGGAGTGTATTTTTTTATTTGATATTGAAAACTGCATTGAAATAGTTTTCCTTTCGTTTACTATTCATTTGTTATTACGAAAAAATTTGAGACATCCAATATTGCACTGTTTACTATTTCTTTATCGCAAACAATATTCGTATCGTCCGCAAAAAGATCAGTTCTTCCGTTTTTTGAATCGTCGACCTCAAGCTGTTTGAGAATGAGTAGAAAAGTACCTAAAACCGATCCCTGTGAGACTGCGCCATTAACAATGAATGGTAAACATGAATAAATAATGTCCTATCACTCCAATACGGTATTTCTACTCTCTGAGATCGTTGTTCAAAGAACTAGCATAATCAACCTAGAGCAATTACACGAAATACATACGAGAGTATTTATGATCAATGACGTCAAAAGTATTTGCAAATTCAAAACATATATACGAGTAGATGCTTAATTTGCATCATTAATGAAGCGACATCTTGAAGAAAATAAAATATGGCGGTTTCAGTAGATTTTGTTTTTCGAAATCCACGTTGGCAAGTTTAAAACACTTCATATTTACTGAGAAAGGTTTCCATTGGTACGTAAAAATATTCTCCCAAGCATTTTTGAAAAAAAACTGTCTATATTGTAGTTGGCCGATAATTCATTTTTGTCGCCTTTTTTAAGAGCAGCTTAATTTTATTTGTTTTGAAAATACCTCAAAATGTTCCGGTATTTTCGAATGCATTAAATGCCGGAATTTCATTTTATCGTTGGCTGAAGATTCGGGCCGCATCGCCCCGGGAGGCGAGGACTCGCTCGCCCAGCGATGCTCTGACTCAACTCCCCTGCTGACACATGGGAACTAGCGCTGCGCGTAACTTATTCCAAAGAAGATGCTGAATACGGTGTCCGGCTCGAATTCATTATTGGCACTTACGGAACATACTCTGGTTCTCTTTTCTGATTAAAGGTGATTTCATCTGAGTTGAAACAACTGACACAACAACCGCTATTGGAGTGCAAAAAACCCTTACCTACTTCAAGAAGATTAGTGGGCGTTGAGTTCCACAAAAATTATAGGACCAGTTTTTCAACACCACCGTTACTGTTGATGTTTACATAAATCATATATTGACATTAATCTTCGAACAACTGACACCACAAGATAGGCTCTATTGTTACTTTCAACAGGATTCGGCAACTGCTCACAATGCTGTGACCTGATATGACCCCTTGTGAATTTTTCTTTCAGAGGTACTTGAAACTTCAGGTGTATGCAGAGAATTGCGGTGTATGCGGAGGAATAGCCCCGGCGCTCAATTGAAGAGAAAATCGCAACAATTTTCGAGACTTACATCAAAGATAAATCAGAATATGTTCCGCAGGTGCCTAAAATGCATTCGAACCGAAGGACATCTATTTCAGTGTCTTCTTTAAGGTAAGATAAGTGCAGTAATAGTTGCCGTGTGTCAGCACGGGAGTTGAGCACAATCTCCAAAAATGAACAGCCATTCAGAATATATTTTTAAGGAGAACTTTAAATGCCCCTTGGTTTATTCCAAACATCCAGATTCGCAGAGAATTAAAAGTGCCTTCATTAAGCGACCACATAACACAAATAGCTCAAAATGTTTATGAAAACCTGCACTTTTCCCCATACTCCTTAATCTTCAGTCTAGATCGCGATGCTGCATACCTACTATCAAATCCAGGTATTCCAAAAACCGATTCAAACCACCGTAATCACCCATTACTGTCAATAGATCAAAACTGAACCATTCTTCAACCTCTCCTTATTTACATTAGCACCATGTTTACGTTCTTCCGAGTAATAAAAACCACTGCTTACGGATGGCCATTCCCAAAAAGCCAAAAACCATGTACTGCATAATTAAACCTCCTCGAAAGACACGACTGTCGAAGGAGAAGAAATAATTGTTAATAAAACGGGAGTTGAGTCAGCGCTTCGAAGCGCGTGAGAGCCCTCGCCTCCCCGGGCGACGCGCCCCGAATCTTCGGAGAACAATAAAATGAACGTCCAGTATGTGAATCAAAAAGGTGTGAATTATGGTAGGCACGCAAGACTTTAACAAACAACCAGAAATTCATCTAAACCGGCAGAATATTTATTTTTTTGTTTACCGATAATTTTGAGAATTTCATGCGAAGAAGATTCAGAAATAAATAACGATTCAAAATTTTGTGGAAACGTCTGATGATGAATTTTATCGATTAAGACCCAGAGTGAGATCAGCAGTAGTTCTTGAGCATATTCCACGTTACTTTTGTTTTGTTATTTGATTTCAAAATATCCTGATCGTACTTTCTGACCTAACTCAATTCACTTCAATTACGCCTTATTTTACGTGGCAAGGCTCAGGCCATGAGGCCTGCTCTTGTACCTGACAATGCAAAGTCCTCTACGCTCCTTTCGCATTTTGCAGAGAAAGCGCTTTCGCAATTTGCAAATTTAGCCCAGAGGCTTCTTTTTAGTTCGAAAATCTTTTACTTGCAGTAAATCTACAACTTGGGCAGCCGGCTTTACTTACACTCCGAAGAAAGGCGTACGAAGATTTTTTTCGCCCTTAAAAACCACGGCTTTGATCGGATTTGAACACGTGAACTTCGAAATAAGTCACATTTATCAGTACTCCATCGAAGCTCTGGCTTATGAGTTTTCTTAATACAATTTGTATTTTGGGGAGTAGAGATGGTAATCATGACATACGTTATGATGCTTCGAAATGAAATAAAAAGTCGTTTGTTTTTCATGATCCAAGAGTTGCTTTTCCGTGAAAATTTATTTTCGTAATTCTGTAATTTTCTTTTTGCAAAAGAAAAGCACCAAAGCATTGAAGTGAAATGAAAGTATGGAAAGAAATGAAATATAATTATTGTTTGTATCAACAGTATTGTAAACCGGGTCTCATGATTTCTGCAGCAACTAGCCTATGAATAATTTTATTTTACTTTAAGTGAACAATCTACTCATACGTGTATTATTGTTTTCTGTCCCCCTCCTCCTTCTCCAACCCTTTCTGTCTCCTCCATAAACTTGGCTACTTAACAATCCAAACTAGAAAGTATGTTACGTCCCATAAAGATTCTTCAATTCACACATGACATAGATAACGCAGTTTCATTTACCACAAACTCGATAACTATAGCGGTACTCGAATTCACCCCCACACGCCCCTTGCTTTCCCACAACTTTACAAAACCTCCTCTTCCCAAGCACCTACAAAACTTAATCAAAGAAAATAATGGAATAAGAAGACTTTGGAATGAACCCAGACACTTAAAGTCGAGTCTGTAGACAGGCACTACAAGACTACAATTTCGAATATAAAAATTATGTATCTTCCCTATCGTCTCATAACAGCTCAGTTTGATTGGCTACGAGAAAACTACTACGTAAAAAGACAACCATCCCTCTTCTATTGTCAAACGGACAGAAAGTGTTCTCTCAGAACGACACTGCAGGACTTCTAGCTGATTACTCCGCCACAACCATCCAACCACAGAATGTTGAAGACCCCCCCCCCCAACACACCAACGAAGTAAACTCTTTTGTCTCTTCGTCCAACTTCGATGTTCCTAGCCGTGTTAAATGTGCGTCCCCTACTGAAGTATATAATAGTATTAAAAATCCACCGAGAAGAAAATCTCCCGGGCACGAAAATATTTCACCTATTATGTTAAAAACTTTCCTCGTAATGCAGTTGCCTTTATAACTAATATAATAAATTCTATGTTAAGATTAGATTACTTCCCCAAATTATGGAAACATTCAATAGTAGTCCCAATCCCCAAACCTGAGAACAGCCAAACCTTACATTCCAGCAACCGCCCTATAAGCCCTTTCCTTAATCTTGCCAAAACAGCAAGAAATGTCATCCTAAAGACGCTCAATTCATTTCTAAGTCAGTCCAAGATTATACCTCATCACTAATTTGGTTTTGTTCCAAAACATTCTTCCTGCCATCAACTCCTCATTGTCAGATACACAGAATTCATTCATTCCGGGTTTCAAAATGGGCATCATACCTTAGCAGCTTTTCTTGATGTGAGCCAAGCATTCGACCAAATTTGGCATTATGGCCTAATTTATAAGTTACGAAAGCTCGGTATCCAACTCTACCTCAACTTAACCCATCCAAAGTTTTAGTAAGATCGTTCATTCTCAGTAAAAATTCAGTCACATCTTTCTATTCCTCGTCCCATTGTAGCAGTTCCTCAATGCTCTCCTTTCCCCAACTCTCTTTAATATTTTCACCGCCGACATACCCTCATCTCGATTCATTAACATAGCACACTTTGCACTTCCCTATTTCTTTCAGGTCCCGAATTATACACACTGGCTGACCGACTTCAGAGACACCTGCACCAAATCGAACAATGGACTACCAAATGGAGAATCAAATGCTAAATCCCTGAAAATCGCTCGCAAAAATGTTCACTCTCCGACACCCTTTCCATCCTCACCCATTGCTGCTAAACAACTCTCTCATTCCTTGATCCCCATTCAGTTCATCAGTTAAATACCTGGGTTTCTATATAGACACAAAACTAACCTGGGAAGATATTATAGAAACCAAAGTGAAGCAAGCCTATCAGAAACTTCATCAACTTCGCCCCATTATAAACCGTAAAAGTAGCATCAGCCCCGAAAATACAGTACTTCTATAGAAATTAATTCTCCGACCACTCCTCCTTTACGCATGCTCGATCTCGTGTCATTCAGAAACATCTTACACACACCAAAAAAAAGATTCCGAAACAGAATCCTGTGCATTGCAAACAAAGTCCCATGGTTTGTCAGACGCGCAACTCTCTATTCCGATTTCAACTTAAAACCAACAAAAGAGCAAACAATACACACAGCCCACAATGTCTTCTTCCCCCTACCCAATATAACCGGTCCATCCTTTTACATATAACCCTCCCTTCCTGGCAGATATCCTTTTCATTCATTCTTTAACTGCTTTTCCACCTTTGAATAGAAATAAATAACTTCAACAAATAATATCATCTCCTACTGACTTCTGGCGCTGCTCGATGAGTTTCCCCACTCTTAATTTTTAAGCATAGAATAAGTCACCAATCATCTGTAGAGCGGAAAAGCTGAACTATGTAAATTCGGTCATTAGAGAAAGAGTTTGTAGTCAAGGGGTTACGCGGGGGGGGGGGGGGGGGGAAGGAAGGGAAGGCGGTTTCGATGAGTTGAAATGAAAGAATTGAAGAGAAATGGTTTAGGATTTATATCTCATCAGATAACCAGAGAACTTTCAGAAAAAGTATGAAATTAATTCAATAACTTTGGTCTTTAATCATTTTCAATACATGGTCATGTAAAACATTACTTTCTACCATAGAATTAATCGTATTATTAATTTTGATGAAGAGAGTTTCTGAAATTAATCGGGCGTATGATCGTGGTTCCTTATCTAATATAGAAAGGTAATTAAAGTCAAAAGTATGTGATAAATTTAGTCTATGCTTTGAGATGGTGTTTAGCCTTTCATTAGTTTCCCTTATGTTGTTTTTAAGTTCTCTCATTCTCAATTTGATTTTTCACTTTGTTTGACCAATGTACGACTTTTCACAGTCTTGATAATGTATACCGTAAACTACACAGGTAGTTAACACCAGAGGTAGAAAATATAATTTGAAAATATAGAGAACATAAAAACAACATAAGAGAAACTAATGAAAGGGTGAACAAATACACGTTTCGGGGTCCCCCGATACCGAAAAAGTATTGTTTTCTTTAACGTCCGTCCTTCTTGCCGCCTGTCTGTCCGTCCGTCCGTCCGTCTGTCTGTCTGTCTGTCTGTCCGTCCGTCTGTTCGTCTTTCCGTCTGCCCATCTTTCCGTGTGTCCATCTGTCCACACCACTAGCGCCTAAATCATACGAAAGATTTTTTCCAAAGCGAATATTCCCCGGTCGATCGGACTCGACTCGATGCGCTACGAGTTTAAAAAACTTTCTTCGAAATTTGGGGGTACCTTACATACTGAAGCCCACCGGGCAGTTTCAAAATTTTTTCAAATACAGCTCCAAGTTTTGTCATTAAATTTCTTTTAAAAATAGAGTAGAATACACTTATAAAGGTAGCATAGGTCCGATTTTCAGGGTTAACTCCGAATTTTAGAAAATTTTGAAATTTTGAAATTTTTCTGGCGTCTTCCTACAACTGCAAAATTGAAGATCGAGATTTTTCCTTCAAATATAATTTGTTCTCCATAGTGAGTTCTTTCATTAATGTCATGTACAGTTCTTTTGAAAATTTTAGTAGTTTTCGCGCAATATTGCGAGCAATACGTGCAATTTTAAAAAATTACCAAAACAACATTTTCTTAAAATTTGCTGCAAATTTTTTATTTAAACTTTCGGTAGGAATAGTGCTAAATGCACACTATAAAATGAGATGAACGCCATATTGCTCTATTTTGTTTCTATTAAAATTACAAGAATTTAATTTTTTTACTTGTCTCTCATGTCGTTAATATTTATACTGAATGTGATATGTTCACATTTTTATAATTATGAGTTTATGTACTTTAAATAATCTCAAAAAGTTTCTCGAAAACTGTTTTCTGTAAAAACTAGCTTGAAATTCCACGTTTTCAGAAACGCTTCAATGACATTTTTTCAAAAACGGCTCCAAATTTTTTCTTCAAACTTTTCAAACAGATAATGCTAATTGATTGTTGAATATGACACAAGGTACATTTTGGGTTGTTTTTTTCTTAAAAACTTACACAAATGTGATTTTTTTGAAAGATTTCTCACGACAGTAATATGCACATTTCCAGAAATTTGTAAACACTATTGTATTTGTGAGTTAATGTGCTTTCAAGGACATTTAATGAAATTTTTCGAGAATTCAAAATTGATCTGAGAAAAATAGTTTCAAATTTCGAATTTACAGAAGCACTGAAGTGCAATTTTCTTAAAAACGGCTCCAAATTTTTCAAAAGAAACTGCCATTTAGGATGAGCTTTTACTGTTATTTAATATTCTTAAAACAATATTACTGTTGTGTTCTTTGGGTGGTAAAAATGTACTTTGGGTGGCAATAGATGGTAGCTGGCACGAGAATGTGGCAAGTCTGAATAGCTAACAAAGACCAAAGGAAATAGAAAACTATACAGAAAAGTCTATGCCATTCTGTAGCACCTCTAGTTAAGTCTGACGTTCACTGCATCACTTTTAATGTGTATGTCTGTGTATTTAATTATTGTAGAGGAGGAAAATTCTGTTTGGAATATTTTTGTCTTTGCTATATGACTCCTGATCTCAAATGTTGATTAATTTTTATAACTTTCTTAATATGAAGGTGTATTTTATTATTACTGACAAGATATATCTTTCTACATGGATATTCCTATCCAAATAGCCTTCTACAAGTTTCTTATGTCTTAAATAGTATGTGTAATTATTGGGTTGAAGAAATATCTATTGTTTTGTAATTATTGCTTTTATAACACATTTGAATTGTGTGTGAAATTCAGAACTAGTGGTGCTACAGATTGGCACAGGCATTTGGGTTTTGTCCTACCCACATCCTAGCTGCTACCTATACCTATCAGCACTTAAGACATTTTTTCTCGTTATAAAAATGTTTCTGGCCCCTAACAGTATAATTGATATGAGATTTTAAGAACATAATTGATGAGTAAACCCAGCCTTGCATGCAAATTTTCAAAGAAAAATTTGTTTATTGCCAAAATTGTCAATAAAAAATTGAAGCCACTATTGGCACCACACCTCCCAATTGGGAGAAGGTGTCATTTAAGCATTTGTGAAAATACGCATTTTGAGTTAATTTTCACAGTAAATGTTTGAGTTTTCACAAAACTTCAAAACAACTTATTTGAATCATTTGTACTCAAATGTAATAATTAGAGCCTGGAAGTTCAGGTAGTTATTTTACCTAAAATAGGCAGGCAAAAAGTCATTTATTTTTACTAAAATAGGCATTGAAAAGAGGAAGAATTCTGAATAAACAAGGGGTAATTCAGGAAAAAGTTGAATTACCATAGGAAACGTTGAAAAATCACCATTTAAAAGTAATTAATGTAAAGAAATTAATAATTAATATGATTCACATTTTTATTCCAATTCTAAAATTTACATTAACACTTACGTACAAGGGCACTTCCTTTTCTTTGTAATCTTGATTACACATGATGATTCTGTATGACAACTATGAATTTATTTTAACTCGCAATGCTGTCTGTACAAAATGCTATTGTGGACTCCCTTCTGAATCTTGAAATGGTATCAATGAAAATGGAAATATAGATTACATTTTTCGCACTTGTGTAATTGCCAGAAGGGAAACAGTGAACAAGAAGGAACTGAGACAGGGTATATCGTGTACAGACAACTCTGCTCTCAAAAGGGATCAGTGGCCATATACAAAAATATGATGAGATTTCTCGTGAGGTAACAAGTGTGTCAGTATTAACAAAAAATATAAAAAATCTTCACTGCTATCATCTTCCTTCCCCTTTTAGATTTTTAACACAACCTGACACTGTTGCCTCAGCGGCCACAGAAAGACAATACATGACCATGCCTTAACGTTGTCCACGTTTCCAACCTGATAGAGATCGATGCCAGGAGGGGGAAAGGGAAAAATAATGACGAAAAAGGCACAAATACAGCAGAACAAAAGCAAAATGAAAATGAACTAAAAGAACTCCGGAAGTACAATTAAGTGATTCATATTGTTAAAATTTATGAAACCATAACAATAATAGAAAGGCATTTTGCCAAACTCCCAGGCTCTAGTAATAATGTAAGAAGAATATCAGTAATGTGAATATTAACTGCTAACTATCATAAGTTCAATTTTTTTTCTTTTCTTCCCCCCCCCCCCCTTATTTTTTCTGAGTCAATCATGTTAGTTAATATATTATAGTATTGATCATCATAATTCAACATGAAAATATCAATATTAATGATATATTCAGTATAATAAAATCAAAATACATTGTTCTAATTAAATTAATAGATAGGGAGCAGAGTTCTATGATTTTGCATATTTTTGTCAATTGCTTTGGGGCAGAGATAAATGAAATTTCTTGACATTTGATTAGTATTGAATGTTATGAAGACTAATATATTAGTGCATATTTGGCCGTTGATGCATATTCGTGTAATTAGAGGCACATATTTTGTTAAAATAGAAGCTTATCTCTTAAATGTTTCATCTTTTCATTGAACCTTCTATTTATTTGTGAGCATTCATTGACTAGAATGAGTTTATCACAGTTTGTGTTTTTTATTTTCTGTGGATGATAAAGTACTTTTGCAAATGTACAATATTTCTTGATATAAATTTTAAACCAGGCATAGGATAGGCAACATAACATACAATGTACTTCACTAAGGTGAATATTTACTTCAATTATTTCTCTGACGAAGTAAGATAAATTATATGTACAAAAAATTGTATGCACAAATATATTGTATTGCACAAAAAAAATGTTAATATAAATTGTTTGCACAAAAATATATCTTTCTCATTCCTAGCATGCTTCTCTTGAATTTTGTCAAGAAATATTTATACAGGAAATTTCAGGATTTTTAGGTCATAACTGCATATTTTTAGAAGCATATTTATAGAATTTTTAGGGCATAAAATTCCTCTCCCTAATAATTAACGTGTCTGCAACAGCAAAAATGCTGCTGAATGAAGAGATGCAGTAATATAGATATTCAATATAAGTGAATTCACTAAACTTGAGAGATGAGATAACTTTTTACTAAACAACAGCATTTATATTACAATAATCAGTACCGTTTTACAATTTTTAAATCTATTGGTTTAACAAAATCAATGAATATTTTATTCAATATAACTGTATACTTACATGAGTGAACATAAATTTTAATTTCAATATTTAGAGATATGAACTTGCAATCCACTGCCCTCAAATGCAAACATTCAAAGTCCTAAACTGAATCTGAGAGTTGAATGATTTAAAATATAGTCAATATAATAGTTATTTTTATAAGTTTTAAAATTGTTTATTCATGATTGGCATCTACATTTATTTTGATTTTGGTATACTGTATATTACAGTTAATACTGACTTGTAATGTTTAATAGTATAACATTAAAACTATCATGAATGACACAGAAAAAAGAAAAAAAGTTTAATATAATTGAACTTGAGTTGAATTTGTCAGAATTACTGAATCTGTACTTCAGTTTCTTTATTTTAGGCAGTAATAAAAAAATATCAAAGGTATTTAAAACTTAATTTAATAATTTTTAATCTTTCTAATGTGTAACATAACAGCAAAGTTTCTAATTCTTGTAATAGGCCTTTGAAATATTTTATATATTTCACGAGACCAGCGCGTTGCCAATGTTTCAACAGTTACTAATTGATCTGATCGGGGCTCATAACAGTTCAATTATTTAGGTTACACACATTACGTCAAATTTCATAAAAGAAGCAAAGATTACCAAAAACATATATTTCTTCAACATGTTAATTATGTGTACTTATCACATAAGGAACTTATAAAAGACTATTTGGAACCAAACTGAAGCTTTTAAAGCAGTAATATACAAAAATATAGATATTTCTTGTCAGCAATAATAAATTACATGTACCATATTAAGAGAACTTATAAAAATCAGCTAACATTTGAGAACAGGAAAGTCATACAACAGTAAAAATGTAACAGTCATACAACAACAGCAGAATTTCCCCCACTATAATAATTAAATACATAGAAATATGCAAGAAAAGTGATCAAATGAATTACAGTTTTATAACCAGAAGATGTCAAAAAGAATGAGAAATGTCAACTCTGAGTTACCAATAATTATGCCACCACAAATAAACACTTAATTAGGTGAACTAATAATTGAGGTCTTTTATCAACTCTGATGAGTTCAATTACACATTGGCAATATCTCACCATAAAACCTGACACAATTTATATAGCAAAATGTCCACAAAGTAAACTAGTAACTAGATGTCTAAATTTCTACATCAGCACAACTTCAAAGTGTATCAACAAACTGCCCTAAGGAATTACTACCCTGTGGAGCCTGCAATATGACGCGAAATGTCAGCCTCTCAGCCAAAGATGGGTGGTCACCTGGGCAGCCAAGAAGTCATGAATTCGAGCCGCGGAAGCTTATGTGAACATTAAACTGCCCTGTAGTTAAAGGCTAATTAAGATTATTGTGATAATTAAATAATTATATTTTAAGTTTATTTTTAACTTTATTTGTGCACATCAATAAATGATATAATAAGAATTAATATAAATCAATAATTTTCCTTTAACTTTGTGTCAAAGAGACAATTTGAATCTTCAATAATCTCTTTTTGTTTCCTTGAGTTGGTTTCCATACTTTTGAACCATATGTGGCAATACTTTCTATTATGTTGTATATATTTTTCTTTGTTTTCTTTGATAACTGAGAGTTTTACAGAATTTGATATAGCATATTTATGAGTTGTTTCCCTGTTTTCATTTTATTATTAATATCCCTATAACTCGTGTCCTTTTTTGAAACTGTAAAGCCCAAATATTTGAAATCATCCCCAAATTATATTTTATCATTTCCAATAGACAGACCATTTTTGTATTTTCCATATACTTTGTTTTGGACACATTTATTGGCAATCCCCATTGATTAAATTCCTGTCTTAATTTTTAAACGTGTAGTTAATATCCTCCTCATCCTCAGCTATGATACCTAGAACATCCGCAAAACACAGAACATCCAGTGTTGATTCTCCAATCTGTATTCCTATTACACTGTATTTCCTTCTCCTTTCTTTCAGAGTTTTGGCAATTAACTTGTTAAAAAGAGTTGGGGACATACAGCACCCCTGACTTAATCCTTTAGGAATATATCATCTGATATGTGCACCTTATATACATGCCTTTACTGACTTTGTACATTTTTGCAATGGTGTTAACTAATTTAAAATTACATTTTTATTCTAAAATTTTAAAAATTATGCTAATGGGAATGTTATCAAATGCTTTTCAGAGGTCAATACACAATAGATGAAAGTCTCTTCCTCAGGCTTTCCTTTTTTCCTAAAATTTGTTGGATGTAGAATATGTTATCTACACATAAACAGCCAGCCATACAATTGCTTTGTTCTTCCAGATTTTCTATCTCTGACCCAATTCTTTCTTTAATTATTTGCCTGAACAGTCTACTAGTTGAACTTGTACCTCTAGTTTTAACATTTTTCTTTATTGCCTTTTTTTATAAATCGGTATAATTTCTGCTTTTTTCCATTCTTGAGGAATTTCTTCTTGATCTAAGAGTCATTAAATAGCTTTACAATAATTTCTTTCATTTGGTGAGGAGAATGTTTTAACTGTTCAGCCAGTATCCCTCCTGGGCCTGGAGATCTATTATTTTTCATCCCGTTCAGAGCTTTCTTTAATTCTTTTAGAGTAAGTTTTAGCATGTCAGCATGTATTTGTACATTATCTGCATTGTAACTGATGGACTTGTATTCTGCTCTATCCTCTCTCAGAAGTTCTTGAAAATATACCTCCCTACTGTTTAATATTGATTGGTGACATTTTGGATTTACACAACATCTGATTTTATTTCTTTTATTGTTTTCCATGTTTCTCTAGACCTATTATTTCCCATTAATCTATTTACTTCATAGCATTTAGTTTCCTGAGTCTGTGTTTTAGCTTCTATTGCTGTTCTCTTAACCTTCCTATTGATATTACTTCATGCTGTTCTATCTTCTGAGCTTAGCCATTTTTTATATTTCACTTTCTTCTCTTCAATCGTTTGCTTCAAATCTTCATTCCACCAGTATGTTTTTCTTGCAATTATTTTTAGCTTTCCATCTAATGCTTCAAATGATGCTTCATGGATAACTTTTTATTTTTTCACATGATTCACTTGCTGACTGATCTACATTTAATTGCCATTTTTTTTGAAAATCTAAATTTATACAGGGAATTGGTCGAATCATTTTGTAAGCTATCCAACTGATATATTTTGGGATAACATGGAGCATGAGTTTCTGGTACTACGGAAGCTTCATTTATGTAAACAATATATAAGTGCTCTAACTAAATAGTGGTCGCTACCATATTCTGCTACTCTTAATACTCTTAAATCTTGGCATTTTAAATGAGTTCTCTGTCTTAATGTAACTTAATCAATTATTGACTTAATATTCCTGGTAGGTTGTGTTCACATATAATTATGAATATCTTTGTGTATAAAATCCATTCATGATTTTAAGATCCATCTGACTACACAAATTAATTAATCTCTCTCCATTTTTATTACATAGTCGTTCTTCATATTTACTCACTATATTATTATTGTGTTTATATCCCACTTGAGCATCTAAGTCACCCATTAATAGAATTTCCTTTCTTAAAGGAATTGTCTTCTAATATTGCCACTAGTTGATCTTCAAATTAATCCTTTAAAGTTTCTGATGCATCTTCAGTTGGGGCATATGCTGATACAATTACCAAAGTATGACCAAATATATCTAACTTCACTGTTATTAGTCTCTCATTAATCTTATTCCAGTTGTTTTTTTTTCTTTGTTTTTTTTCTTTTTTTTTTTCTTCTTTTTTTTTCTTTTTTTTTCTCGCGAATAGGCCAACTTAGGACCACGCGTTCATACATCCTGCATTTACCGTGGCTCAGTATCATATATCGCGGTAGCAGGTGCATGTATCAATTGGGGGGATCAGTATTTTTTTACTGAATCCAATTTTTACCCCCCAGGGTTGTTAGCTCTGGGGGTATGAAAGATGAAATGATGATGATAATGAGGGGTGAAAGGACGACACACTCATACAAACACACACAAATACACCCATGCCCGAGGCGGGACTCGAACCCGCGATCTTCTGGTCCGAGACCACTCCGGCACTACTGCCTTAGCGATCTCGGCCATCTGATCGGCTATTCCAGGTTTTTATGTTATTTCTAAATTTTTTTATGGATTGCTACTGCTACTCTACATTTAGCCCTTTGTCTTTGTCTACACCACTATAAATATGGACATATTTGACATAATCTTCAATTCCTGTTCCTTTCTTCTTAGTTTCAGCTAATAAATATAAGTCTAATTTATTTTTTCCAACTGACTGAAACTTCTTCACACTTTATGATAATACCCTGTATGTTCCACATAGCCATTTTCATTGTCCAGTTTTGTAGCTTAAGTCGTCTTCGATTGGTTCCGCTTAAAGGCTATTTTGAGTTTTTTAATTGTTTATGATTTTTACCAGAATGGGGTGTTGGCTCAACCTCTAACCTGGCAAACCAGGATTTTTTGGGAAGTTTTTTCTGTTGAGAGGTTGGCTTTTCCATGCTTTTCTGAGTCCTCTCTGCACACAATTTTGTTTCAGGGTTTTACTCTCATAGATTTTGAGGTTCCCTCTCCTGCAAGGCAGCAGGTTGTAATTGGAAAAGAAGGGCATACAGAGATAGAAATAATGAAAGAAAGAAGGAGGAAGGAAGTATAGAATAAATTAAGGAGAGAGGAAGAAAGGAAAAATTAATGACTCCCTAGCCCTTGTGACGTAATAGCATCAGGGTCGAAAAACACAGGACAGCAAGAACAGTCTAATATGGGGGGAAAAAGGAGTATGGCACAAAGGAAGAATAGCCATGCCACACTATGAAGGGACCACCTTAACTGCTATTTGCCATTGTAGGGAAAGAGAGAGGTACTGGAACCAGATATGATGGACATTGGGTAGCGGTTATTAAGTAGTACTACTGGTTGGTCATTGTGAGACAACTCTTCATCTGACTCCTCTGCTGAGACAAATCTTAAACAACATGAGTGACCTTACCAGTATCAAATCCATCATCAATGCCCCTGTACGCCCTCAGCTTTATTACAGCACACAAACCTTCTCGCCCTCACAGTCAGTGCTACTTTCAGGCAGCATCTCCTGGAGGAGGGGGTGTTTGAGGCAGTGTCTCCTGTTCAAGCAAACAATCAATATCTAAGTACAATAAATGTTAGAAACACTAAAGTAAAAAGGGATTATACTGAATAAAATAATAAAATATAGTTGGTAAAATAAAAATTAAAGGAGAAATAAGTTATAATCACATACAAAGTATAAAATGTGCGTAGTACACCAGAAAAATAAGAATACATAAGTCACATGTTCAGCAGTAAAATAAAGTAAATGATACATGCTAAATAAAGAAATAGAGTAAGAAAAATTAAAATAAAATTATTCATTACATATTAAAAACATAATATGTAATTTAAAATATAATTGTTACATCAATAAAAATATTCATATATAAGTCACATGGTCAGCAGTAAAATAAAACAATTAGTATTACTAATCATTCTATTTAACACAATATTAATAAAATGAAATAAAAATGTATTTAGTTGGTCAGTGCTCATATTCAGAGAAGCTTCAGAGCGGGAGAGGTGGCTCAGGGCAACTGATGTCACTGCAGTGCCTCTGACCGGGAGGGCCTAGGTGTCAGGATTTTCGACACTAGCTTGTCGGCTAGGTCGAATTCAGTCGCTATCTGGAGAAGAATTGTAGCGCTCTGATCAGCTCTGATATCTCCGATCAACCCCAGGCGAATGCCGGACCAGTGTCCTAAGAAACGGGCCACGGATGATCTTCCTTCTTCTTTCTTGTCCTATCCTCATCCCTCACTTATACACACACACACACACACACACACACACACACACACACACACACACATGCACTACACTACCGCACATGCCGGAAGACCGGCCGGGAACTTAGAACATGTCCCGGTTGGGGCTGTCCCGCTAGTGGGCGATACCTGGTTGGGCAAACCCCGCCAGCCGACGGTAGGTCAGCGCCGGATCACGCCATCCAGCGAGGGAAGACAACCGCCACCACCCGAGGGAAAAAGTGCACTAATGGACTAATGGAAAAACTCTTCTAACAGAGCCCTGGTAACGAAAATGTAGGTTAATCCAGTTGCTAAACTTAGAATAAAAAAATCTCTATCACGTGGTGTAGCCAGAATCCATGTTTTGTGGGTCATTCATACTGAAAAATCCAATGATGGCAAAACATCTGTCTATCTGCATGTCTGTGAACAACGCTAGCGGCTAAACTGTTCAGCCCATTTTCTCCCAAACTGATATTCCCCAATTGATCTGGCTGATCTCGCGGCCCCTTGAATTTGAAATCGGTATTTTTTTGGGTGGGGGTAATTTAATGAAGCCCCTGGAAAATTTTCCAAATTTTCAAAAAAAATGCTCCATCCATTTGATTAAACTTTGATTTCGGATAGCGTGAAGGACATTTAAGAGAATAGTTCAGGTCTTACGTTCGTTAAAAACTCTGATTTTTCGAAAATTGCAAAAGTTGAAAGTTTTTTCGCAGTCTTTCTAATCTAAAATATTATAGATAGAGATATTTTCCCTTAATAAAATCTGTTCCGTAAAGATTTTGAAATAAGGTCATGTACAATTTTTCGAAAATGTGAGATTTTTCGCATAATTTTCATGAAAGTACGGGCGAGAGAGTACGTGCTGCTTTAGCGCCACTAGTTTTCTTTGATACTTTTCCGAACTCAGCTCCAGTTTCCTTCATTGGTTTGTCTATCGAACATCCAACAGTACACATCTAACATATTGACATCCCATTTTCCTTGGAAACGTGGGAGTCCGGTGTCTTCAAGGTTTATAATCTACCTTGTGCAATGTCATTCAGCAAGTTACTACTACTTCTAAATGGTCATCTGGTAGCTCAAGAGCGAAGTCGCTCGCCTCTCACCAAGCCTCTCACCAAGGAGGTCCGGTTCGATTCCCGTCGAGTCTCAGACAATCTCATGTGAAATTTGTTTCAACAAAACCAGTTTGGCTGCTCACCAAGGTCTATACCAACCCCTGTGAAGTGTCCTAAACCCTATCTGCCGGTCCTCTTGACAACTGACAGAGACGTTGAACGGCCACTCATTTGCACGCTTTGCACCTAGATATACGTTGTTTACTTTTGGGGGGCAACATTTCATGTAGGTTTTCAAAACACTTGCTTTGGCCTCGGACACTTGTAAACGGACAGTCGGGAGCTAACTCACTCTCGATCAGTCGGCTCGGACTAGGTCTTGTACTGAACTCCAGGATGAACGGGGGATTCCACGGCGGGGAACGCTGTTGTATCTCCATGGCCACCCTGGCACCCCGATGGAGTGTCCCCCTTGTTGGGCTCCGTGGTGGATGGAGACCACGGCGATGAATCTTATATCCATCTCTATAGATACTAACCCTTCTCCCCCGCCTTCTTCTGCAATGAAGAGTATCCGCAACGAACTCTTAATTTCAAAATTCTGTTTGCAAAAGATGACAGACCATAAAGCCTCGTATCCTCCGCATGGCATGCGCAGAGGAAGAAAAAATGCTATAAATACTCCTTCGCGCCAAGCAGTTTTTGCGCAAATCACCGGACATCGTACGCACTCAGACCATCGTCATCCCATCCGGTTTCTACACGCTTTTGCAAAAACTCGATATAAAACTCACATCTGTGAACCCCCCCCCCCCGAAGTCTCGTTCCCCCTTGAAAGTTTCTCCGGCCTAAAAAAGATCTGAAACTATTCCACGTCCGCAAATCCTCAATTCCCCCAATACATTTCTGGCGGGATTCCAGAAGACGAAATCCATGTATCCCAGCTATAACGTCATATACACTGATGGTTCCTCCCAAAATGGTAATGCATGGTGGGCCTTCTACTGCCACAGTGCCACGCGGAGTCTTCGAACAGATTCTTCGTGCAGCGCTTATACTACAGAAAAATATGCGCTCTTCGAGGCCCTTAAGTTCGCTGAATCGATGACATTCAAGGAAACAGTGACCTGCAGTGATTCAAAAAGCTCGCTCGAATCCACCTTCTGCTTCTCTTCTTGTGACCCTCAGACAATGATCATCCAACATCAAATCCATAATTTATTGGAGTGTCGTTATAATTTGCTTTTTGTTGGATCCCAGGCATGTTGGGATAATAGGGAACTATATTGCTAACCAGGCAGCAAAGGTCGCCACGAAGAAAACTAAGGTTCACATCCTCATAGTCCCAACAAATGACATCAAGCTTTTATAAAACACTGTATTCTCAGTACATGCCAAACAGAGTGGCAGAACTCCAATTTTAAACTCACGAGAATCAAGGATTCCATAAGCATTCCATCTATTGGGCATCCATTGGCCTTCATCTCGCCGGTTTAGGCGCGAAGAGATAATTCTGACACACCTCCAGATCGACTACGGCCATCTAACTGTGGAGCATGTTCTCCTGCACTGTTCTAAGGTAATAGACAGCCGCCAAAGGCCTCACCTTGATAGCTCTGTACCACAGGCACTTGGAAATGACGCATCTTCTGAGAGATTTTTTGTTTCTTACGAGAGACTGACAGCATTATCTGAAAGAAGAGGATTATGCCAATTATTTGACTTTTAATCGGAGATTTTAAAGTGAATATGCAGCTCCTTTGTGCCAACCCGTTTTTTAAATATTTGAACACGTTTATTTTCAGTTTTACTCACATTTTACTTTGCATTAAAATTTTTTTTCTGGCACTGCTATAGTGCAAATTGCTCTTAAAATAATTTGATACGACTGTCAATGACTTTCGCTGTTGAATCACCCTTAAATTTTAATATTCATCATTACACTGTACAAGGACAAGCCATGGTAGTCAATCCAATCCATGTTTAAATTACGCTTTCGTTTCTTTACATCATTCAATATTACTTTATTCAGTAGCGAGACTTCCTTACAGCCATAAGAACCTTTACGACATCCTTTTTGTTCAACTGGCAACAGATGGTTCCTCTCTAGATGTCTAGACATTTTGTCAGTTCTGCCTGCAGAAATAAGTCTACAGTACTGACACAAATACGTGATGCCGCTTGTTAGCCATTTCGGGAGTTTATTTGGGGTTTCTAAAATTTTATTAACAGCCTTTGCTAGATGAAAATGTATTGTTAATTTCTTAATCTAATAATTGTGTAGAAATCCCGGGGATTTCCAGTTTCCCATATTCTTAATTGCTTGGAAGATGTTCTTTCCGAGAATTCGTGAACATGTTCCACTGTTTCCACAGGTTCATCTGCAGCATCAACTTCAGTTCGATGCCATGATGCGTCTTCGTTGTAGATTCTGCTTTTCTCCCAGAATACTTGCTGCCCACAATGCTTCGACGCCATCATTTGAAAGTGTGACAGCATTGCCATTCGGTTTTTGAGTCAGATTGAGATAGAATCTCTTCGCGTCTGTTTTAAATAACCGATTCTGCATACAGAAATTTATTCTACGTTTGTAACGTCTAATTCGTTGAGGCCATGCTTGGATTTTCTCTTTTAGCTTCTCAGCTACCATTAGCCTGCTTGTCTCAATTTCAATTTGGTATTTTTGTCCAACATTGAATATTTTTCGTTGAACTTTAGAGGTGTGTATTGATTTAGAATATAACTCAGCTAAGAGTGATATTTCACGCCGTGTGATGGCTATCCGTTTTATAATTCTTTTCGCCAATGGTGGAACAGGGCTGTTCACTCTGTTTTGCTGTCGGCCGTCGGTGTTCATGGCTGGCCCCAAACATTATCTAAGATACCTGATATGCAATTGCATACGCGATGTGATTGCTTTCAGTAATATCTAGAACTCTACATGGGGTATGTACCACCTTATTTAAAACAGAGTTCGCTGTCTCTATCACTCTCTCAACTTTGGCATTTTCGTATATTCTCCTCAACGGTGCACGAGATTCGAATGGAAGTTAACGAACTCTTTCTATCTCTCTTCAAAGGAGATTTCGCATCATGTCCTGATCGTGAGATTCACTGCGAGATGAATTTTCACCACTGACTTATGTTTAATAGGAAAGAGATGAACCTTCAACAGGACCAACCTATTCAAGTTCTACATGTTCATGTGAATAGTTCGATCGAAGAACAACCACCACACTTCTCTGAATGTGAGCAAGTTGATGATCTGTGAATTTTCCAATGCTGAGTATGTATCGTCGTTGACTGGCAAGGTTCTTTAAATCAATGATAGGTCTCATATCTGGGTTCCGCTCTCGCCATTTCTTGAAAACTTCTATTTTCGAGCATCCATTCTTCACTTTTGCACCATTTTTCGTAATATTCGTTGCATATTTATAATTTGCGAAGAGGAAGACCTAGTTTTCCAAATAATACTTTAGATTTTTTATAACAAGACCAGTTGCTGATGTTACAATTGGTATAATTTCAACCGCCTCAAGTTTGTATACTTCTTTATATTCTATTGAGAGGGGAATGTATTTTGATTTTTTCTGTTTCTGCTTTATTGATGCGATCTGAAGTGAGCGTAACATCAATGATGAATGCTTTCTTTTCCTTACATTAGTAGAATGTCGGGTTTATTTGCCGGAATCGTTTTATCAATATCTATTTAAAGGTCATAATACATTTTGAACTGATTATTTTCTATGATGGGTTGGGTTTGCATTCAAAATAAGGGATGGTTTTCTATTTTGTCAATAGCTCATGTTTGGGTGCCAGTGTTTGGTGTACAACATTTGCAGTTAAGTTAGATAGTGCAGATAGATACATGTTGGCGAGATTTGTGCACTCAGTGATGTGATCTGATGTTCACATGAAAATGAAGCTGTCTCTGGTGACCGATGACATACTCTACATCTTGTTTTTCAATAAGTCTTTTGTAGTTATTAGTTGAAATAACTTAGTTCAGAATTGTTTGAATGGAGCCGTTTCTCCGTATAGAGCCCCACTTCTCAGCCACCGCACTTAAGTGTCATAGACGCCACTTTCAAGAGCATGAGAAAATTCTTGGAGTCTCTCCTGCCATTCTGCGTCCTTGTCCTCTTCTTGGTATCTTCTTTCAGCCACCGAAGAGGCCGCAAACGGCTCAAATGCAAAAGCACTGAGCTTTTTCATGGCGTCGTACACTCCATTGTTTTCTTTCGTCAATAGATCTATAGGGGGTACACTGGGCAATTCCCCTACTACGCTGAGACCGCGCGGTAAGCTGACAATGTTCTCAGCGCAAACCTAACCTACTTTGTTCTTGCGTGTGCTTCAATCACATGCAGACTTTAAAGATTTAGTCAGCCCAAACTCGGGCCGCATACAGAATTTAGAAAGGAAATGCCCAAGAGATTCTACGCTTCTCCTCTCGTATTTGGCATTAATCTGGAAATGTGCATGTCTTTGCTGACTTGTTCAAAGCTGAGTATGTGGTCGATCTCGACTCCCAAATACGTTATTTGACGTCTCCAGGTAACGTTCACGTCTCCCAGTCGAATATTTGTGGAACGGAATGCTCTCCGGTCCGTAATTACTAGAGCAGTTTTCTCCACAGCCATATGAAGGAGTCTCCTGCCAAGCCAGCTTTTCGCCCTAAAAAGTCCAGCAAGTCGATATCGTTGCTATGGCAGATGAGGGTAACATCTGCGTAGCCTGTAAGTTGAGAGACTGATGGGGTGCCAATGTGTAACAACCTGTTCTACACAGTGTATTCAAAAAGTTCCAAGACTGTAGCCATACAGACGATATAACACAGAAAATATAAATATATTTGTCATCAAGCTTCTACATATTCTCCCTGTAATTCGATACAACGCTTGCAGCGAGTGTACATGTTTTTATACGCCTTATGATATGCCCCTCTTTCAACACTGTCTAGTTCTGTTGTCACTGCTTCTTCAATCGCATCTACCTGCTCGTACCGCTTCCCCTTCGTCTTTAACTTCAACTTTGGAAACAAAAAATAGTCGGGAGGTCGGGAGGGATAAATCTGGAGAATATGAAGGGTATTTGATTCTAACTACCCGTCGTCTTGTCAAAAATTGCTGCACAGTGATGGACGTGTGAGGCGGTGCGTTGTCGTGCAAGAGACACCATTTGCCACTGTCTAGATAATCGGACCTCCCACCCCGCATTCTTAGCAGAAGCCGATTCAAAATGTCTTTGTAGAATGCCGCAGTCACAGTGGAGCCGTGTCAAAGAAATCCTCGGTCAATGATGCTGGGCTATCGAAAAAAGGTGATCAACATCGTTTTTGTTTTCGATTTGGAGGATCTCACTTTCATCAGTCGACTCTTTTTTGGGCTTGTCCACTCAGAACTCTGGCGTTTTGTTTCCGGACCATACTGTAGGGACCAAGTTTCATCTCCGAGTGACTGTTTTGCAAAACCATTAGATCTGGTCGGCCATGGCAAACAAATACCCGCAGGCACAAATTCGCTGCTTGTTCGTTGCTTCATTCCTTTGCCATGACATCAGCACACACATAACTTCACACAACTGAACGTTGGCAAGTTGAAACTGGTCAGAAATGAGTGAAACTTCAGGTGGCCATGACAGAATGATATTGTTACGTGGTTCCGTTTGTTGCGCAGAGTTAGCGCCACTTGTAGGAGTCTCCTGCCAAGCCACCTTGTACTAGCGACAGTCCTGCAACTTTCTGAATACCCTGTATACATGGCATTCTATAATAACGGTCCCAACCTAATGCTTTGGGGCACACCATAAGTCACACCCTCTTTGAGTGAGTTGTCCGTGAACATTATTCCTCTCTCATGAAGGTAATCTTCGATCATCCTCAAGAGGTATTCCGGGTTGTTTTTGTCCACCAGTGCCTCAATGATGTCCTTCTATCTGGCAGAGTTGAAGGCGTTCTTCTATTTCAAGATACTAGCGCACAGAATCCTTTCTTCTTCCCATCGCCTTGTTTGGCTGCTTCTGTAATACTGACCACCTTCAAAATGACGTTCGTTGACGAATGTTCCTTGCAAAAGTTATAATGTCTTGGAGATTAAAGTGTCCCTTCCAAAATGTTTCGCGAGTCTTGCTAGGGTTAGACTCTCAAGTAATTTGACCAAGGTGCCAAGAGGCAAAGTAGGGTAAAAGACGAAGTCTGGCCTATCGGCTTACTTTTCCGGAGAAGATTGAGTTTTTGTTTCTTCCACCGCACGGGGAATGTTCCATTCCTAAGGCAGCTGTTCAACACAGATAAACATTCTAGGTACTGCTGTCACCATTTTGAGCATTTCGTACGGGATCCCATCGAAGCTCAGTGCTTTGCCAAGTTTCATGGTCGTTATAGCACTTCGCAGTTCTTCCAGCTTCCAACTGATATCTTCCGTCAAAAGAAAAGCACTTGTATTTTGTCTTACCCAGTGCACCCTAGTAGGGAAGAGATCGCCTATTACTATCTTCACTCAGCGTGGGTCGTCTAGTCCAGATGTCCTACACTCACCCATAAATTATTCGTCACGTTTTTAGGCCATACCCCAAGGCTCATTTTTAATACGAATATCATCTATAAATCTCTTCCAGCATCTGGATTTGCTTCTTTTAAGTTATCTCTTGAGCGTTTTTTCAGAATTCTGATCTCTGAAAGAAGGATTTGTTTTGGCTCTCGTCGCTAATTTTCTCACCTTGATGCAGTTCTTGCGGAGATCCGCAATTTCAGACGTTCACCAGTAGACATGAAGCTTGCTCCTAGGCCTCTACGTCTGGGCATGAAAGCATCGCACGCAAGGCAGCTGCAACTATATCTATGGTTTACCTAGCTATTTCCTCGGCGGATTCCGCGCTTTTCCGCATAAGGGCTGGTATTATGTTTAAAAGGAAGGAAAGACTTCGGAAAGTGTTGGAGTAGAGGGTAGAGGATCCGACCTGCACCTACATGCAACGATGGTTCTTTCCAGGATGACTGCCGGGGCCACAGTCTTCCATCTCGGGGGTTCAAGAGTACAGAGTCAAGAAATTTGAAATTCATGCCCTAGCCCTCGAAATCTAATAGCGTCGGGATTGAAAAAAATAACAGTTGCCCAAGGGAGGCACACTATGATAGTAGACAGAGAATCAAACACAAGAGGAAGAAATGCTTGATGCAGCTTGCGACCCATGGACGCCACCCACGACCCCCCCCCCCCATATCTCCATCTGGGGAGAATAATGTGGAATAATCCCCAAGGCTCCCGCCCTTGAGAACTATTATTTTCTTTATTTAGTGTCCAGGAAATGTACAATCCTACATATATTATTCAAAGCATGATTACATTTTTTGGTTTCATAACACCTACAAAATACAAAATCAAACCAGATACAAAATATGAATATAAAATGGTGAAACAAGTATTCATTATACAAATTATTCCACAATTGTATTTCTCCATATCAAACTTCACATAATTTCTACATTTTCCACCCATGACCATAAAACATGTATTGATGATTTCAAGTTTCTGTATGTTGATCATTATATTTTTATTGATGTCCAGATCCTCCAATCCCTTAATGGTGACCATCGGGTCGAAGCCAGTGAGTGACAATATTATGAGTATAATCTCAGCACGTGTCAAAGCCCATTCTTCCCTCACAATGTGGACCATTTCTCTATATTTTTCCAACTTCGTCTCGTAGCTTGTCATGATGTTATTAGTCTTAACGACAGCGAAGTGTATAAACCAGATCTTCTTGGTTATATTATTCAAGATGGTGATATCTGGTTTATTGTGATGGACGGTTTTATACGTCAGTATGCTGCGGTCCCAATATAATTTGTACGTCTCATTTTCTATGGCCGTTTGTGGTTGGTACTGATAGTATAGTGTATTATACCGCAGGAGGCCATACATCTGGGCACGTTGGACGTTGATAATTCGCCTCACGTTGTCATGCCTCAGTTTTTTATTTAGTGGGTACTAACATACTACAGCCTGCTAATATAAGCTGGATTGTTTCAGAACCTTGGCCACATATTCGACAATCATCGTTTACTACTCTTGGATCTTTTACTATGTATTTTAGATAATTTTTGTTGCTATTATTTGATCCTGTATTACCACAATAAGCCCTTCACTCTCTGCGTATAAATACTCTACAGAGAGCCATTAGTACGACGTGTCAGCGTCTACAGTTTGTTTGGCTATTCCTGTTGAGTACACATCGTTCAGTGACTTCTGTTTCCATTTGTTTATTTCGTAGTCCCATGATAGTTGCAGATTCATGTCATGTCTGAGGTTGAGAGGGGTGTAATTATCGTCTGCATGTTGGACTACATCGTGAAGTTGCGATGACACGGCTTTATTTCTTCAATAATTTCTCAAGGACCTAATTTGTTTGATATGCAAATTTGAGAGGCTAATAATCCCCCTTCCTCCTTCAGCAGTGTGACAGCTTCTGGGATGGTGATATCTGAAACACGTCATTTGAACTCTAATGGATCTTTCCTTTGTCTCAATATATGGATCATGACACCCATCGAGTATGTAATAGCTGGCATTGCAAAGGTGCTGTGAGGTTCCTTGAATTTAGAGAGGATTTCAAAATTGCCTTTAGTCGACATTCCAACTTTACTTTCAGTTCTTCTTTGATGTGTGTGTGGGCTACTGTTAGATTTTGTTGCATTCCAATATATTTGTAGAAGTCGTTTATATTTATTGTTGTTATGGTCTCTTTAGACAAGGTCTCATATTTAACATGGCCTGTGAGTTTTTCCTTTCTTATGCTTTGGATTTTGCATTCGTCAATTCCTAGTTGAATTCCCGTAGTGATAGACTTTTTTTCCAATCCACGTTCTGTTTAGTAGTACAATTTGATATCATCTATGCATGCGAGATGTGTTATTTTACATTTTACTAAGTCTTTTAATTCGAACCCTGATCCGTTTTTGCCCAGGAGAGTTGTAAGTGGTTTCATTGCAAGGCTAAACCAGTAACGACTGAAACTGTCGCCTTGTAAAATGACACATTTGATATGCAATGTATTTGAAGTAATTCTCTGCGTATTTGAGGTATTAACAATAGTGGTACGTCATTGGTTCATAACTGATTTCATAAATGCACAATTGTAGGGTTTACTCGGTATATTAACAAAATATAGATTAGCCAGTCATGTAGAATCATAAGCCATTTTATAATCAACAGCAGGTGTAGAGTTTACGTGTCTTTTTGGCCAGCTGAGACATGACATTCAATAATGAGTTGCTCTCTACAACCCATGGAACCCTTACAGCATCCTTTCTGAACCCCTGCAAGGATTTTATTACTTGCGCAATGTTCTATTACTGATTCCAGGCAACTGGTATTGTAAAACACATTGAGGCAAGTCATTGGGCGTAAATTTTTTGGGTCATCTTCATTCATCTGTTTTAGGCTTCATAAACGTCTTATCCTCACATATTATTATTATTATTATTATTATTATTATTATTATTATTAGTAGTAGTAGTAGTAGTAGTAGTAGTAGTAGTAGTAGTAGTAGTAGTAGTAGTAGTATTACTATTATTATTATTACTATTAATATTATTATTATTATTGTTGTTGTTATTGTTATCTTAATTTTTCTAATTTTTTGGTAAAGTCATATAACTAATTGCGCAGATTAACAAAATCAAAGCACAATCAAAATACAATACAACATGAAAATTAATTTAAAATACAGAAGTTCCCAGAATTTTCCGCGGTATTCTTATCATTGCTATCATCACTACCTTGTGCATAAGTTTGTATATGACCACTTTCACACGCAGATAATTGAGGCCCCACATCAGATTTGGCAGGGATAACACCTGTGCTTGAGGGAATTATTGGAATAATGTCAACTTTTCAACATGCCATTGTTTCTTTATGGGTTCAGAGACTTCTGAGTATTTGTTAATATTTTCGGCGTATTTAAATTTGCACATTGCTAGTACTTGGGACAGAGATATTAATCAGCGCAACATCTCTCTCTTCTTCTCACTCTCTCTTTCTCTCTCTCCTTTTCTCTCTTTCTTTCTTTCTTTCTTTCTCTTTGTCTCTCTCTCTTGATAAACACAACCGGATTCTTCATCTTCTCTTTCTGATTTATTCAAAAATTGCAAAAATTAAGCATTTTCGGCGTCTTTCTACAACTACAATTGTGAAGATACATTTTTTTTCTTAATGAAATTTGTTCGTCAAAAGCAGATCTTCACATAAGATCATGTTGAAATTGTGGAAAATATAATTATTTTTCTAGTAATTTGGCGTCAAACTTTGTCGCCCACGCCTAATATCCTGCTCCTCGTGAACGTTATGAGTAGTGATTCCAGGCAGTTGGATGCTACGTAAGTTAGAATTTGTGCATTATTTCATATTTCTTTGTTTGCTTCTTACAAGTGAGCTTTTGTTATATGTTAACAAATTAATCTTTCAGAACTTTTTAAAAACATATTTGAAATACACGAAAGTTGTGCCTGCGAAAACAGATCGCGAAGTTTTCCATATGCCCACTCTTCCTATTTAAATATAAGTAGAATTGGCGTTTGATCAGATGAGACGCAGTTATCCAATCGGGAGCTTCATTAAAAAAATTAAGACGAAATGAAACCCCCAATTGGATATCCGCACCCCAGCTAATGAAACGTCAAAGAAATATTCTGAGAAATATTTGGGTTTCTCGCACGCTTTTAGGACGCTGTCTCTGCACACTGGGCTTCTGCCTTCCTCTCTTATCACATTATTTGTATCGAGAAAGAATGATATGTCCCAAAAATTATGTATATTATATTACATTATTCACTGAAACAAAGTTAACACAAATGTACGGAATACATAGTATTTGGTTATAAAACTACTTCCCTGATAATTTGAAAATATATCGTTCAGACTTGGCCTTTTCCTTCGTAATTCTGCATATACTTACAGGGTAATTTATGTATATAAATATTTTTAGAACTCTTTTCATCACAAATTGTTTAGAACTCTTTTAAACACTAAGTTCGACCACGAACATTCAAACTACGGAATGCATGCCCCAGTTCCCGCGGGTTCCTGACTAGTTTTTCGCCCCCTTCTCCGAGCTCGGGAGTACATTCGTGAATTGGAGCATATTAAGGGACAAATATCGGAAATTTTTCCAATACAATTGCCACAAAAATTCAATTTTTATTCAATTTTAATGAATTTCGGTGGCGACACCAACAAGAAGATCCTTACATACGTTTACATGCTACCTACAGGAATACTAAATAATTAACATAAGAAAGAACTTGAACATTATGAGAAGATAAAGAGATTTTTGCTACGATCTCAAAAGTTGCTGATCCATTAACATATTGTCATTGCGAAATCGGACATGGCGCAGCGACAAATCGATCAAACTGCGCCTGCGCTCTTCGAGTGGTGAAACTAAGAGAATTCGATATTTTAATCAGCTGTTCCTTGAAGGACGAGGGAACTGTTTAAAAAGTATCTAGATTTTTTAAAAAACATTGAATGCTTTTAATCTGTGGTCATGGCTAGAAGGGTAGATTTTTCATCGTGTTATAGAGTAATATCTTATATGTAATTACTACATTTCCTCAGTGGTAAGTCGAGTCATAAAGTAATGGTGGGAAGCTGCGAAGCCGACGCGCGTATGAGGACCGCGGAAGTGATATTTATTTTCACTTGATTATTATATTACTTACTTAAATATTCCGATGTGTGCCATATCTCTTGGCTGTTCAGTGTAACTTGTTTTGTCAGTGAATGGCTTATAGTTAGAAACACTCAGTTGTGTGAAGATATTTAATTCACCAAGAGTAAACAAGAATTTTCTCAAATTCTTTGATGGTAATTAATGTAGACATACTTAGTAAGTATATTTCGACTTTTCTTTAATTTGGTAATAAAACTATTATCTTGAACATTTTCAAATCTATCATTCAGACTTAGCCATTTCCCTTCATAGTTCTGCATTTATTTACAATGTAATTCATGTATATAATTATAATCTTAGAAGTATTTTTGTATGAATATTAATTTACATATGACCAGATTTCTTATATGAGACTGTGTGTAAATGTGTGTGTGAATGTGTGTAAGGGTGTGTGTTACAGTGTTGTTTAGCTGAAAATTATTGAATGGATTTGGCAGAAACAATGAAGAATATTGTGGCAAAAGGAATTCAGACGGAAATGGGCCCTCCATTTCCTGGTGCGGGATATGTAACTGAGAAACTGTATATGCTTTTACAACTGTACCTGCAAAATAAAGGCTGGAATCCATCGGTAGATCTACTTCAATGTTTCACTGAACTTAAGGAATCGTCCATTCTGCCAAGTGCTGCCTATCTCCAGTGAGTTTCTTCATCTTGATCTGATGCACGGTATACTCTGCCTGCTATGTCTTTCAACTAAAGATCTCTATTTCTTTCTATTTTGATGTTTATTGCCATGTTAGATAACTATTTTCCTGCATTTCTACGTTTCCCTAGTTTATTTGTATTGAACATTTTAGTAGGATGTAGAAAATTGTATTAGGCTTTTATTTAAATGAAGACATAAGTTAATAGAAGTAAAGTAGAATGTTTGTTTATAAAATCTCTTATTATGTTTGACTTCTGTGATAAATGTGTTCATATGAATATTTAATTGCATGTTGTTATGAATAGATCTGAAAAGTGAAAGAAAGGAAGGCCTACTTTATTTCCACATGCTAGCTTGCTTCTTTTCTTTTTTGTTTGTTTGACATCTATGGAAATGTAAATTATTGTTTGATATTTCAAAAAAAAAAGAAATGAGAAATGTCATTTAATATCCTGGTCTAGAATGATATTTCTTCTTTGGGAGAGTCCATTTTTCTGAAATAAGTTACATTCTAAAATATAACAATCTATTATTTTGTAATTAAAACGACGACTTATTCTGTTAGGTGTAAAACATGATTATTATTATTATTTTATTCTGAGTAGACTGTTTTCATGACTCATTTACTTTCGGGAACTGAATAATCAACGAATGGATTACCATTAATGTCATTGGTTCTGTATAAGTGCTCATATTTCATGATGGTTGATGACTTTAATTGATGAAAATTTCAGTATTAATGCTAAAATTACACTATGCATTAAATAGTACGATTGTTGAACTCCATATCAGGAAATTGTTGTTTACATACAATGGAACGAATGGCTATCCATTTTGGGATTGAGGGCTACTTTTCAAATTGAAAGGTACTGCCTCTAATGTAACAGAAAACAATATTTACACAACAGTATTTACAACGTAAATGGAAACAAAGCACAAACACCAGAATACAATATTTCATATGTGTGATTAATATCTTTAAGTAATGCATGAAATGTAGTAATGAAAATTAAGTAATGATAAATGATGATATTTTCATTTAATATAATGGACAATATTTATTATTAAATTTTTTAAATCTAAGTTAAAATAAACAACTCAATAATTAAGAACCTGAAACAATCTAAGAAACAATTCCCTAAACTAAAATCTAAAATGCCACAATCCTACCCAACGTACACTTAAATTGAAATAAATTTTTGCATGTTCTGTATTGAAACATAGAATGAAGAAATTTGTAATGCCAAATTAAGTAATGCCAAGGATTTTTAAAACCCTTATATTAACCCCTTAATTATAAAATTATTATTCACATGAGAAACTTACAAAGTTCAATGTGACCTAGAGAAAAAGAATGCAGTATTGCCTTTAAAGGTGAGGGAAGTTTGTTTGTTCTCACAATAACTTTGGCAATTAAAGTAATTACCTCCAACATATCAGCATGTATTTGTATATACATCCAATATGTATATATGGAGCATTAATACTTTGTATCTTGCCCATAACTTGTACAAAACAATCCTTTATCCTTTTTTTTTTGTTTGTTTCCATATACTCAGAGGCTCTATTGTTTCTCTTGTTGACATATTTTATAGAATATTCATAAAAATATAATAACAATAATAATTATTATTATTACTATTATTAGAGAATACTTCCTCAATAAATCAAAATTGTCATTGATAAATAAAGAAATTGTGTTATCAGATAAAGATCTTACCCCTCTACATCTTTACCAGAACACTTCAAGAAACCTTTCAAACAGAAAAACAAAAGCAAGATCAGAAAAACAAATTCACAGTAAAATCTTTCACGCCCTCTCAATCCATGCACAGACTTTTCAGCCTCTGTAAAATGTCTAGCAGATGGAGATCTATATGATGAAACTAAGGGTTTCGTGCTAGCCATTCAAGATGAAGTTATTCCCACCTGAAACTACAGAAAACAAGTTCAAAAAGATCCCAAGGTCCTTATATCACATTGATAAATGCCACAGATGTAACTTGTGGAAGGAAAATATAGATCACATCATTTCAGGATGTGCAACCCTCACACAGATTACTCAATGCGCTATAACCAGTTTGCTTCCAGTATACAGCAGCAAATTGCAACCAACCATAAATTTAGTGATAATCATGCCCCGTACTACACATACAAACCTGAACCTGTGTTGGAAAATGAAAAGGTCAGAATTTATTTCGATCACACAATTTTGATGCACAAGACTAACAGGCCAGATATTGCGATAACTCTCAAGGTGCCAAAAACTACTCTTCTTAGTGATGTTGTTGTCCCTTCCTACTGGAACATGCAAAAAACATTCTTGGAAAAAGTAAGGAAGTATAGTGATCTGGCATATCAAATCAAAGATCAATGGTAACAGGACCAAGTATTCATCCTCCTAATAATTATCTCCAGTACTGGCCTTACAGAAAAACATGTCAAAGAAAACCTTCAAAAACTCGATATCCCTCCAAGGCTTTTAAAATTTATGCAGGAGTCTATTATCTTAAATACTTGCCATATTGTCTGGAGCTTTCTAAATTCTGATTCTTATATAAATAGCAAATAACGCACTTGACAAAAAGCCTGTTGTTATTAGAGAATCAGGTCTACCTGTGGACCAGCAATGTGTAAACCTAAAATAATAACAATAATGTTTGTCAATTACAATAGTTTCAAGCAAAGATTAACAAGTAAATTAGCACAAGCGATACATTGTTTTACAATTATTCTTATGTAGCCATGTTACATTATTTTGAGTGAACAATTACGTAAACACCTTCATAATCCTGAACTTTTATATACAGTGGAAATATATTTAATTTTTGAATCGTGAGATTATACTTATTAAATCCTGTGTGACTTCTGCAGCTGCATCTAAAATTTCTTGTGGTAGAGACTAATTTTCCATGTCCATTTTCCTCGAGCCACGGTATACAGTATTATTACAGCTTCATTCAAATTAAAAATCTCGGCTCCACTACGCTCTGCTTGAATTTTTAACTTTTGGTCATGGCAGTAATAATGCTCATAACATTTCTAGGTATGTTAATAACTATAACTTTGCTTGTGTTAGATTTTTCTTAATTTTTTAGTGATTTTTGTAATATATTGCAAAACTACACTCTTGTTGTCCTCTGAAGTCCTAGGGTCTGTGTGATCAGGTAATCTGTTATTCCTATCTCGTAACATTCCTCTCTTTTTTATATATTTGGTAATGAGTGTTGCCAGATAATTTTTTCAATTAATATGTTATGGGCTATTGTTAAATTAAGTTCATGGTGAATAGGATGGGCTAGTTTTATGGCTGTCTACTAAGCAATACACAATACATATTTTTTGTCGAATGTGTTGTTTTGAGAAATAATTTAAAATGCACTACTTTTCCTGTATTAATTTGTTTCAATCTTTCCATTTTCGTTTTTTAAGATAATGTCAAAGTAGTTCATTGATTTATTACTTTCTCTCTCTATAATGAATTGAATAGAGTCGTACAAATTAAATGTATGAAGAACATAGAAAGTTTCATTTTTATAGACAGAGATTAATATGTCACCTACATACCATTTATAATATAGCCAATTTACTATAGGTAAGATTATTTCTTCTAGCCTTTGCATGACAAGTTCAGAAAATATTGAACTTAATGACCTGTCAACTGTTGATAAATAACTGTTGAATGAAAATTCTATATTGGAAAGGATGCTTTTTTTCACTACGATTATTTCATGTAATGGAATTGTGGGTTGTTCTATTTTGGGGAAATAATATTCAATTGCTGAGATAATACAAGAATGTGGAATACTCAGAAACCTGGCCATTACATCTAAGGATACTATCTATTGACCTGGTAGTAGGTCAACATTAATTATATTGCTAACTAAATTAAGTAAAAAATCAAAACTATTTTTTAATACTTGAAATTCTGTCAGTCTTAATATAGGATTAAGTATTTTGTTAAAAAATTTGCAAAGATCATAATGTACTGTTCCTATTGGAGAAGCAACAGGTCTCATAGGGTAACCTGGTTTTTGAGTTTTTTTTAATCCATAAGCCGTAGATGTTTGACCTGTTGTTGGGTATATTCTATTAAAAATTTCAATATCTATATATTTATTTAGTTTCCATTGCTTTACAAATCCTTGCAGTTCTTTTAAGAATGTGGATGACTTGCTCCTATTTAATGGTATAAATTTTGTTGTATCTACGAATAAGGCCTCAACCTTTTGAAGGTAATTGCTGGCCACAATGCCTCCACCTTTATCATGTTTAATGAACAAAATACCAGGATGTTTTTTGATATATTTTTTGATAAGATGTAAATATTAAAGTAGATATTTATCTTGTTTGCTAAGCAAATCACGTTGATCAATATATGAGTTAAGAGAATCCGCTATTATTTGTCAACATTCACCTTTTAGTTCTTGTTCTAATTTGAATGATGAATTTTCAAATTCTTTTATAGTGTTTGTAACATTGATCTTTCTTCATGTCCCTTCAAAAGGAAAATTGAAATTATTTCCCAAGGCTAAAGTGTTTATTGCTTTTGATGGAATGTCATTAATGGTGAGATAACAAAATACCTTTTCTTTACATTCAGAGGTGCATTGTAATTTTGACTTGTCTGTAACTTGTATTATACAGTCATGCAAATTTCTTAAATGCACGCAACAAAACGTAGAATGACGTGCAACATTTTGGTTGTGTATATGGCTCAATCATGAAAACTGTGTGTAATAAAACGTTTCCAAAATACTTTTATGAACCAAAAAATCCAAATTCATTTCCTTGTTACGCAATTGTCAACCAAGGTTTTGTAAAAAAGAAAACTTATCCTTGATACATACATTAAGAAGTTATATACTAAAGTTATGTCTGTTTGTTATAAGATTTTAAATGCCTTTCATTATTATTGATGGGAATTTTGATTTTATTAATGAAAGAAGGAACCATATGGTATTATCTACGTTTTAAAAGAAATTGTGGGTTTGCTGCTCAACACTTATACTTTGTATTTACGTTTATCCAGTGTCAAAAAAGCTGCTGAATTAATGATTGATGTCTTCTGATGAACATAGACGAAAATCTGGTAGTAGAAGACGAGAGAACAGGTGGCATATTTAGCACTTACATATACTGTGCCTTTTTATTATAACACTTATTAATCTTTATTGATTGTCTATTAGTTGTTATTTATTTTCTGAATCTTCTAATTTGAGATAATTATTGGTATAGATTAAAATGGAAACGCATAAATTGAAATGCATATTTGGATTTTTTTAAATGCTTGTGCGACATGTACTACATTTCGTGAAAGTTTTTTTCATCTTCAGGTACATTTATAAAAAAGGGTCAGATTTTTCTTAATTAAAATAAATTATTGAACCTATTTAATAACACCACACAAGTACAAAATGCAGAGAGAGACTTGCCATGTCAATATTTTAAAATAAGTCACATAATTTTGACTTGATAAACCCTCTATTAAATAGAGAATGATCATATGCCCGATAATTTCTGAAACTCTTTTCATTAAAATTAATAATACAATTTACTCTAACGTACAATGTAAAGTTTTCAAATCAGCCTTTGACCGTATATTAAAAAGATAAAAGACCTAGGTTTTGAGGTAATTTTATCTTTTCTTGTACTAATTCTTTAATTTATTCAATGTGATTTCAAATTTTAAACCATGATTTTCCCTTATTCCTTTTTGTTTCATTTTATCATATCATTTTAACCCCTCCATGTCCCTACGAGTCCCAGATCCATTAATTTCCACCTTCCCCTCCCCTCTCAACTACCAACCCTCCCCCCACCCTTGCCTGCCCTCGTTCCTTTACAGTTCTGCTACCACATTTTGGTCCCATCCACCTCTGACTAGACCTTAATCATGTAGGTCATCCAATCTAAGATGTTTGTTACAACTACAGTTCCATGTAACACATCGATCCATTGAATAAGGCATATTTAAGTAATTGTTTTTAAAAAATTGACATGGTGAGTCTCTCTTTCTGCATTTTGCTTTGTACTTGTGTGTTATTTTTAATATTTTCAATAATTGATTTGAATTTAAATAAATTTGACCATTTACAGAGATGAACCTGAAGATGAAAAAAACTGTTTTGCCTGTTGATACATATAGCACAAGTTTGTTTGTTTGCTGTGTTTTTTTTATTATTTATTTATTTAATCCAAATATGTGTGTATATAGTATGTATGTGTATATATGTAAATGTTGTAATTGATGTATTTCCGTTCTAATCTATATCAATGATTGTCTCAAATTAGAAGATTAAGAAAATAAATAACAATGTATAGACAATCAATAAAGATCAATAAGGAATGTAGAATTCTAATTGTGAAATTTTTACATATTATATTTAAATTTTATTTTGTTATATATTACATAATATTCAATTACATTTCAATAATATTCATTTTTTTAAATATATACACACACTCGCTCACATCAGAATACATCAACATAAGTAGTATCATATTACAGTAAAATAAATTAAGTGAAGATTTATATTATTATAAACTTTAACCTTCTGGCGGGCGTGTCTTTATGCCTTCTGGCGAGCTGCCTTTATGCTTTTATTCTTCTCAACAGGAGTATGGCAATTTGACTTGTCAGGGGGCTTTAGTATTCTCACTTGGCAACATTTTAAACAAAACGTGGAAATCTTCGTTCCTTTGCCTTCACCCTATCAATCGTAAAGGAGATTTGAAGATAAAAATAAAAGGGACACCCTCACAAGGCCACGGACAGCGTGCGATCTTCCTTGTATCCTCACTCTTTACACACACTTACACTAACATACACTACACTACCACACATGCCAGGAGGCTGGTTGGTAGCTTAGAGCTTGTCCTGGCTGGGGTAGTGCCCCGCTGGTGGTTGAGGGGGAAAATCCCCACTAGCCGTCTGTAGGTCGGCCCTGGATCTCGCCATACAGCGGGGGAAGATAACCGCCACAACATGAGCAAATACATGCACTATACTTACGGGACCAATGACATAGTGGTTGACCTGTCCGGAATCACTAATAATCAATCAATCAATGAATCTTCGTAAAGATGACTTGAAGATAAGTTCTGACTGCAGAATTCCGTGCTCTACCGTGCCCTGTCATACAAGTATTTTTAGTATTCCAAACGAACATTTAACTTATTCAGATTGTTGGTTTACTTGTATTTTCAATCACTGTAAGCAAAATTGAAGATTTTCAATGATGTTTTTTGTAGATTTTTTCCTATTACTTGTGGTTTTATTTTTGTTTCTCTTTGCTAAAGGGCTGTGACATGTGTAACAGAAGAAGAAATCAGGCATCTTCTTGGAAACAGCTTGATGAAAACCAATTGATGCTTTATAAAATTTAAGGACAATAGACTGCTTCTTTTAATAAATTTGTCTTTTTATTAACAAAGTTAATTTAATTTTTTTTTCTTTTTTTTTTTTTCATTTTATAAGGTTTTCTGAAACAATGTATTATTTATTATTCTTTGCCTGAAAAGAGCCACATCTCGGTAATTTGTAAAAAGTATTAACATTAAAAATGTAATGATGAATAGTTGTGAGTTTTTGTTCTTCCTTCTTCAATTAAATAATAATAAGTTTGTAAATAATAAATTTTGAGGATGCAAAAGATAATTTTTTCAAGGCAGCATGCAGTGCTCCTACTTATATTGCTTTTGTGACTATCAAAGGTGCGCCCACCGGAAGGTTAAATTAAGTCGTTTATTAGCATCTTGTGATACCCTCTTCATGTGTTTGTGCTTCAAAGGGTGTATCCCTAAAACATATCTGTTCTTTAGTGGTATGCATCAATTCTATAGTAAGTCTACTGTAGGCTCTCTAATTTATTCACTGAACTTTTTACTAAGTTACAAATTCTCTAAATTGTATGTGGAGCTTATTATAGAGGCATTGATCTATGTAGTACAACCGTTTTTGGCAGTGTGTTGTTGAAGAATGGGATGTGTAAATGATTTGATTGCTTTTAATGCTGATTCATGTTTGTATTGTATTTATAAACAGTATTTTCCTTTAGGAGTTCCCTTTTTGGTGTTTTGTACTTACATCGTAATGAGAGAATTTGAAATGATTTTGTTTAGGGTTTTTGGTTTATTCTATCTATGTGGATGTTCCATTTTAAATAATTTTTTAAATTTTGTATGAATATCCCAGGAAATTTTGTTTCTTGAGCTGGACTGATTTTTATACCATAAAGATGGTTTGTACCATGAAGATTGTTGTTGTGTTGGGGCTTACTTGGTGGATTATGAAATTGTTTTCTCTCTGTTTACAGTTAGCTTATTATGTGAAAACCAATTGCTAAGTTGCTTTAACACTGTCTCAGCAGTATCTATTAAATTGTCCTATTTTAGATTAAAAAAAAACAAACATTTAGTATCTGGAAAAATTACAATTTTAGGATTACCTACAACTTGTAGCATGTCATTAATGTATGATGGGAATAATCTTGATGCCATTCTTTTAAAATTCTTGTTTCATCAGTATTAATAATTTAAACTTTCTCTTTCCTTTATTTAGTCTATATTTTCAGGCATCAGGAGCTAGGGACATCTTTTGCCAGTTTGAGTCAAAACTACTCCTTTTCACCAACTGAGTGAGAATTGACAACTAGAAAGTCATGTGTTGTAATTCTCCACAATTTTGCTAATTTCATTGTCCGTGAACCTTTCCTCCCATCTGCACAAGGGAAGGAAAATAAAATTCATTATAACTTTCGACATTACATGACAAAAGCCTTATTTAGAATTTTTATTCCCTAATGAGATTTTGTCATAAAAATCTATTAGTAAGGGAGTCTGAGAAAACTAGAAAAGACTGCAAATGAATAATTTTCAATATGAAGGAATTGATGGCGGAATTTGCATGTGTTCATTTCAATGGAGGGCATGCCATTTGTATTTCACGGTATTTCTTTAGGCAATAGAGACAATTTCTGAACTGGGTCAGGCTTTAGAAATTTAAACTTCCTTAGTTTGCATGTTTTGTGCCTTTTCTGGAAGTGAATATCTAGGCTATTCCTTCACTGTTGGTGGAGAATTCTCAATTAAAAATTACATCATCCCTTTTTATGAGATGTGTGAGAATTGTGATCTATTACTGTGGACTAATTACTGTGGACTGAGAATTGTGTACTATTATTGTATCTATTATACAATGTGCCAGGAAAATCTCTCTGCAGGTTCACCATGCTGGTGAGTGTGTTGGCAACAGAAATTATATTGATAGCAAGAGCTGCAACTTGCGAGAAAAGAAAATATAAGGTGCATACTCATTGACTCTCATAACATATGCTGGACATGTTGTCCCCTTCACTTGCTTCCCAGTAATCTGGTTGCTACCAACATAAATACATTTTGTAATGATCCTGACTGGGCTCAGTGCAGAGACTTTCCTGGTGCACTATATAAACTAGATGCTTAAACCTGCTTATCCATATTTTTCTCTGTTATGTTTTAAAGTATTGAATAATTCTATTGACAGAGTCTCATTAGAGATCAGATAAATATTCTATGTTAATGTGTTTAAAGAATTGCTCTAAGTTATAAGATGACAATTATTTCTTGAGAATCTGTTTCAGAGATAACTCTTGGAATTGAGACAATGTTCTACCTGAATAAGAAGTTTAATTCAATCAAAGAGCGAATAAACCGACTGAGTGATTTGTAAAGATTAAGTGTTGATCACATTTCTGCAGCTCAGGGAATGTTTTGTGTTGTGCAGTAAAAGTTCTGATACCTCAAGGTCAAGTTTGGTGTAAAGGTCAAGGGAAATGTTACTCCAATGTTTAGGTTGTAAATTTTCGTAAACACACTAAACTGTAATAACAATTATTTGATTTCATATTGTAGTTGGATGGTCCAAAATTCATTATTCTGGCATTAACTTAATAAAAAATTCTCTTTTCATCATAATTGACAAGACTTGACAGCTGTAAGTCTTACAGCTCAATCCCTTAATGTTCAGAAAGTGAGTGACTTATTTGTGTCCCAGTCTATTTCTCATTGAGAAAGAATGGTACATTGAATGTGATTGTATGATAGTGCAAGTCTGTTGTTCGGGTTCATGCTTCTCACAAAACTTACATTTAATGTCATCAGGGTGGGGTTGGCAGCTTCCGAGGAAACTGTGAAAGTGATTTTAAACCGTTATTGCAATTAAGATCACTTTAGCGTTTTATTCCATTATGAGGAAGTTGTGATGTTTAACACTTTCAATCCTAAGGATGTATGTCATACGTTCTTCTACATTTATCGTCTTTAACAGGTTATAAACATCTTTTGGACATTTGTAGACACCTAGAATATGTTTTTTAATATCATTAAGATAGTTGCAGGGCAAAAGTCAATGTGTTTCTATTTTTTTGCAAATATTTGTAATTTTTCCAGGAAGCGATTAGATATTTGTATTTGCAGGCATTGAAGATTATCTTCATCTTTCATTGCAAGTAGTGTTTGTACTGTTAGCAACATATTCAAGTAGATTTTTAGAAGACGTATAGTATGTGAAATTTACTGCAACTCTCAAAAGACTCTCAGAAGTTAAAGAGTTTTTGAATAATGCATTAGAACTGTAATCTTCTGATGTGGACGACGATTTTATTTTATTTCTGGACTTTTATTTAATTTGAGCAATGAAAATTACTGTGAAATTCCGTTTATATTTATATTGGCTTGTGGAAAGGGAACTGGAGACTGGCTAAAATTTAATTTCTGAGAAACCTATATTTTTTAATTTTTTAAAATTTCAATCACTCGATGCAATTTAAATATAACATTTTAAGTAAAATCAATATATACATTTATAGTTAATTTTAAGACTTTTGAGATTAATTTATGAACATTTTAAGACTAATACCTAATCATGGAATATGTTTTATGCACTACTGCACCCTATAGGCGAATCGTTATGTTAAACCCACCAAGATAACAGGCTTTTTCATTAGTAATTTTTTAAACTGCATATTTAATTCTTCTTTTTTGGTAATATCTTTTCTAATAAAATGGTAGTGAGAAAATATCGAGTTTATATTTCGCTCATAATATTCAATTTCAGTCATGTGTTTTTGTAAATTTTTTTCCCTTTAGCACGTATAAAACGTTCAAAACATGTAATTGAAGTTTTACTGTATATTGAGGAGAGTAATAATGATGCGAATAATTTTATTGGTGAATTTTCTGAAATTCAAGAGTTTTCGTTTCCTTTAGAATGCTGTTAAATTGATAAACAATCTGAATTACCAGTGTTTGAGAAAACCAGTGATATAAAATTTCCTGTAAATAAAGACTCGACTGAACTAGACTATTTTTCATCATTTTTACCACAGTATATTTCAAAAATAGAAATAAATAGATATGCAAATGGAACTATATCCGAACTTTAACAAAATATAATTATAGTTCACCAGTGAATCATATGAAGTTCACTGTTTTCCCTCCACATTTGGTAACATTGTTACTTTCCGCAAAAATATAAAATTGACAACATGTGTTTCTTTGAATCCCATTCTCACTACCATATTACAATCAAATGATTATAAAATACATACAGACTTAAAGAGAAAAGACAATACAACAAAGTTTTATCAGTTTCAAACTAAAGGGTTCAATCATTTTTGTTTTACATTTTGAATAATAGCTATATTGCCCAGGACACATGAGTTAACCACATGGCGTATCCTTCAGGATCGAATGTGTTAAGTACAGTTGTTGATGGTAGCCTTGGTCACTATTTCAGAACAGAGATTGATACTTCAGAAATAGAAAGGACTGCATTTGCCAATGTAAGGTTGTTTTCAATTTGATGAAAACATTTATAAAATTGTTTAATTATCTATTATTATTCATTTATATTAGGATCAGGTTTTCAATTTAATATAATTGGAAACCTTACATTATGAATACTTTCTTATATTATGAATACATTGTTTTTAATTTCCTTTTGCAACGTTTCACAGTCAGATGGGACTGCTTCATCAGTACAATAGGGCAATAAATTCAATACCTTCCACTAATTAAAACATTGATTAAAATAATTTGAAGTGGATTAACTATTGTACTATGAGGCTAAACTAAGGAAAATTAAGTTCATGAAAAATTGACCTTCAAAATGTTAGTCAAAATTCTGCTAAAACATTGAACTTTCTGTCATCCCATCCCCTTCAGTAAAAAAATTCGGTCTTGTATGGTTTGATTGACTGAGCTATAAAATTATCCCATTCAAAATTTCATATGTAGCATTTAAAAATTATTTTTGGTAGGTACTCATATATAGAATAATTGTCCGGAACATTTTATCCAAAGACATATTTCAAAAAGGCCAGCCACCTTACACAAATTTAATAATGAAATTAAAAATTAGAATAAAGTTAGTTTAAGGGAGAATAAAGATTTCATCACTATTCCTTATATCCCTTGCATAAATAATAGAATGAAAAAAGAATGCAAAGAATTTGAAACAAATGTTTATATTGGGAACGAACCACAATTGTGAGAAATGTCAAGGATAAATGTCTGGTCTTGGAGCATGAGACTCTGGTATATGATGTTGAGTTCAAAAACTCTTCTCGTATGTATCAGAGGCAGATTTTACTTAGGCACAAATTTCAAATGTGAAAGCATTCTTGTAATATCAAAGAGAGAGTGTTGTATAAATTCTTTCTATAGACATAGCTTGGATCTGGATCACAATTTTGATCTTGATTAACCTCTTATTTTAGACAGCTGAGGTATTATCATAGGATCGTATTGGAGATCCTCCAAATGAAGGGGCAAAACACAATTGATTCCGATACCTAATATCTTGACCATAGCGTATGATAATATTTTAAGAAAAATGAAAAGTCATGTTCACATTTAGTATCATAGTATTTAAGATACTAATTAATTACTAATCAATAACTAATTTTTACAAATAATGGAGTAGCACCTCTGTTTTTTCAACATTATTTTCATCATTGCTTTTATTGATTACACTATGTAATACAATTTTTGTCGTTGAGGAGGAAATGCTATTTTCTGATTGATTCTTCACAAAAAGTTAGAAAAAATAATTATTAATAAAAAATTATTTATGTCAAACTTTGGTTTTGTGAATAGGTCATCGATACTTGTGAAATTATTATTTTTTTTTTTTTTTTGGAACAGTGGCCAATTTGCCATTTCTTTTAATTATAACTACCAAAAAAAGAAAGAGATAGATTATGTCAAATGCATCATATATTTCCAAGTGTGTTGCTTTTTGAGATTTGTGTGTACTCTAAATCACTGTCATAAATTAGCGCCTGGTAGTAGCGCTCAAACTGCAACATATCCTTTAGAAGCTCTCCCCTTGTTTCTCAGAGAAAGCTCCCTTATTCTCTTCAAATGTCATAAGATGAGCATCAGTCATTTGGACCTTCAGCGACATTCTACAACCATTGCACTGTAGTTCTTCACTACATTGTGGATCAGTTGCTGGTAGTTTGCAGCCTTATTATTGCCCAGACCCCCATGAAAAACTGAATAAAGCTGGTCCTAGCACCTTTCCCCTTCTCGTTGAGTGTCTTCGATAATTTATTGGATTTTAAGATCTTTATATGTGGTCCCACGAAAAAACATACTTTGACCTTTACCTCAGACAAGGGAAGAAGTTCCAAGGTATTTGAAAGTTGCTGAATTTTTATCTCGGACTCCTACATATTGTTTCATAAACCCCAGGGAAGGCGTAAGTATGATCTTGCTTTCTATTGGTGGCTCCCACTTAACATTGTATGTCTCCACAGAGAACTTGTTCCGCTGCAGCAGAAGTTGCTTGTTGTATTGTGCCTTGGTGTCTGCTATTCCAAAGTCAAAGATAGCAAGGAAAACGTAAAACCATCTTGATGACACATTAGAAACTTTATCTAGAATTCTTTGATAATTTCAAATCTACACTCATACTTCCAGGCTTCTGCCAAGATCTTTATACTAGTGTAAATCTCTTTAAAATACTGAGTAAGTCATTGGAAGAGATGGATACTTGTTGCCATTATGTAGTGGCACATCTTTGAGGCTCTTTGATGAGCACTTCATGAAGAGGCACCACTCATTGGGATTCAAGATGATTCCAATTTCATGGAAGAAAAAAAAATAATGCTTATATTGTGGCAAAACAGAGACCATTTTGATAGCAGAGAAATTTTGATACCACTTCCTTTGAGCTGTGATTTTTACACTTGCTTTGCTTACACCTTGATATCAAAAGCTCAGCATTTAACGTGATCAGCCCAAATTTTGTCCAAATAATTTGTCATTTTGGATAGGATAATATGGATTCCTCTCCACTAAGAAGTCCTTAGTAAACCAAATCTCGTGCACTTCTCTTCCTTCTGTACCATCCTGCAGAAAAGAAGTTAAACTTGGAATTGATTGTGTCTATTTCAATCCACATTTTTCAGACTAATGCATCCTTACCTTCTAAAGTTACAGTTTTCATAGGCGAAATGAAGTGCCCAGGGTTTGTCTTGATCCCCAACAGGCCTGCCTAAATATGCTTTGTAGGCCTTGCACGTTATAGAAGATGCCTGTACAGAGTACATTTTTGCTCTTTTCTTCAGAAACTGGGTGCAGATGCAACAAAAGGCATCTACTGGTTACTTGCAACATCTTGATGCTATCTTTGGGATGTCTATTATTATCTCTACAGTTTTTAAACTGAATATACAAAAAACATAACCAATATGAAGCAACACATTCACCACAAAAAATTCAAAAGGAAAATTTAAATTCAAAAAAAAAAAAAAAAAATTAAAATTCAAAAGAAAATTTAAATAAGATATAAATGAAGATCCACATCAGAAAACCAAAGTTTATGTAACATAATGGGCATTTTCCATACTTTTGGGGCATAAACAAGCAGTAAATGACACTTTCAACACACACGCATTCCAAAAGTTATAATTATATAAAAATAATATAAAATTTGTGCAACAAACTACTCAATTTCTGAGTATTTTTCGCCTGAGTAAAAATATATTTTCCTAAGAAAAATTCCTACTTTTCAATATTTGTCTTTTAAAACCAAATCACTGTCAATCATTTCATTCCAGTTCAGTTTAAACAACTGTAGTGGTTGATATCTCTTATCCTTGTTAATTCCAGTTGTATCAAAGAGGGAGCATTTTCATGTTTAAAGGAAAAAAGGTATAATATAAAGGCAAACCATTTTGTAACTCTCAGATATAATTACAATATAGAATATCATCAATTTTTTCTTCTTCTTCTCCATTTCAAGGATTAGGCAGGAATGCCTGTTCCGTCTTCACTTTGCACTTCAGGACCATCTCTTTATGGGTCGGCCGATATCTCTTCTTCCCTTCAGTTGGTAGTTCATAGTAGTACCAAATCGTTTATCCTTGGCATGCTTAAGTCGTTTCCATGATTCATCCAGTTGTGCATTGTGAAGAGAGCCAGTAGTTATTGAATCCTCTGGCCGCGTTACATGCGCTGCGCCGGTTAAGTTTGGTAGTGGGGCTGCCACCTCACAGCTTCCAAACAAGCTGGGTGGTATTTTGGGCCACCGACCCTAGGCGGATTGCCTTTGCTGGGCTAAGAGTTCCGCCTACCCTTTCGAGGACAGTCTCGCCATGTCGAAGCCGGAAATCTACGTCAGAACTTCCTCTTCTTCCTTCAGGTCCTCTTCTTTGGGGCCTCTTCTAATGCCGGTGTCCTCTTCTGGAGTACTTCTTCGTCTGACCCCTCCCCTTCGACCTGTCCGGCAAGGGAGACCCTACCAGTAGCTACGCTACCGCCGGCATGGCTCTCAGGTTCACGGGGGCACACAAGCTCCACCGCCACGTCAAGGTCCTGTACTCCCTAGGTGGAGATCAATTTCTTATTTCTTTAATTTTACGACAATATTGTAAAAATTAGCAAGTTTGATTTTGTGCTTTTGACTGCTCACACTAGGAAAATACATCAAAATAATTTTTATACATGATTTTTAAACAGTCTTTTTGACGAAAACTTAATATTCCATCTTACATATTCGAAATAATTTAATATTTGCTTTGCAATGTAATATGATTATTCAGATTGCCTGTACTATTTGTTACAAATATCGTATCTTTTCCCCACAAAGAATTTTTTGTAATTGACATATTTTCCTCTTTTTTTTCATCTTTCATTTCAAAAAATACAATTATTTCTTCCCAGTTTGGTTTCATTTGTTAAAACAGTAAAAACCATGTGATGAATAGAGGACGAATACAATCTGCTCTAATTTTCTTTATATGCAGAGTCTCTTCCCCACCCGTTAACCATAAATAGTTTAATGAAGAATAAAAGTACCATCAAAGCAAGGTTAGCAGCATTTGGAAACCAGACATTCTCGCTCCAGAGTTGTAGAAAATTAATTTCATCAGCAAACAAACTACATACTTGGTGCATGTAACTTCAATTGGGGGGGATCAGTATTTTTACTGAATCCGATTTTTATCCCCCAGGGTTGTTAGCCCTGGGGGTATGAAAGATGAAATGATGATGATAATGAGGAGTGAAAGGACGACACACTTATACAGACACACACAAATGCACCCATGCCCGAGGCGGGACTCGAATCCGCAATCTTCTGGTCCGAAACCACTACGACACTACTGCCTTAGCGATCTCGGCCATCTGATCTGAAGCTACATTTTATATTTATTTTTCTAAATTCTGCTTTATTCACAACTATTCTATAATTTGAACATTTCATGAATTTTAGTTATATACAAAAACAACTAATTTATAATTACAAGAGTGATGTTGCTCAGTGGCAAGTCAATCGAATCTGGATGTGAGAGCAAGTGGTGAGTATCTTGGTAGTCGTCCGATTTCTTTGCTCGTCTAGTAGGTTGAGCGCCAGGCAGTTGGGATTGCCATAAAGCCTGCACTGGTATCTGCAACTTAAACTGTTTGTTTCTTTAATGGTTTTTATTTGTAGGTTATTGTGAAGGATTATATTAGGGATATACCAAGGGGGCATTTGTTGCGGTATGTAGTAATTTAGATTGAAATCTTTGTAGAATTTCGATGTTCGAGTAGCTTGCAGTACCCCATACTTGGATACCATATGTCCAAATTGGCATTAACTGTACTTTGTATAGCAAGATCTTGTTTCTAAGAGTCATAGTTGTTTTTCGCCCCAGTAGTCAGTACATCTTTCTTTTAACTTCCAATTCCAATTCTTTTCTTTTTGTGGTTATGTGTTTTTTCCACGTTTGTCGTCTGCTAAGGTTCATTTTTAAGTGATGCTATCCGCCTGTGGCCATAATTTATTCTTCAGTGTTCAGTTAACTTGCTTTTTTTGTAGTAAAAGTACATGAAAGTATGTCAACTAATTTTAATAATAACATCAATGTGTATGAAGTTGGAGGAAATGCCCTTCACAATAAAGAAGTCTATAACGTTAGGAATTTTGCAGGTACCTGATGGCCAGTAAGTCGGTTGCCCTGTTGAATAGTACGATTGGTTCATGAATATAATAGATTTATTCAATTCCTCACCTCTAGTTGTATTTAACATGGAATCCCACTCTTGATGTTTTACATTATAAATCTCCGCCGACGAATCTCATTTCAAGGGATTTAAAAAATCTTCTCGAAATCGTTGTTTCACTTTGTGCGTAGGCGGGCAATAGATGGAGATATGCTTAAGGGCACGTGCGAGTCGTTAATTTGGATTGTCGTTGCAAGTTTTTAACCCTTTATTTACTTCATGGTGTGATGGAATTATTTATGATGTACCTCCTTGAGTTTTTCCACTAGGATGGCTTGTTGTATACGTAGTAAAATTTGGGAATCTTATATGGCTCATAGACAAGTGTGTTTCAGACACTAAAAGAATATCTACTTTACTATTAATCTGGAAATACTCGACTTTTCGTCTTCTTGATAGTTTGCATTCGAAGTTGTGATGCTGATTTGTCATTTTGCTAGAAGTTGACAAATTTATTAGCATGCTTATTTGTTCCGCTTGCTTACCAAGACGATTTTCGAATTTCTGAAGCGATTATTTAACAATTTCTGCAAGTTCACTTTTTTTATGACTGGTGTTTGTTAGTAATAGTTTGCACATATGACCTTCGTTTGTTGGTGGAAGATTGTACTGCATTTCCTTGAGGTAGTGTTTGTGGAAAGTATTTTTCCGTTGGGACAATATTCGAGTTCTTCTGTTGCATTTTTTTTTCTTGTGGTTCCGAGAATCTCTTATTTTTAAGAGATTGGTATATGACGCATCCTTTGAATGTTGAACGATGGTTTCTTTCGCATATGTCGTACATTGGCATGCTGTCTTTTGCTTTGCCGCAACTTCTATGCCGTCCCTCCTCTCCGAAGGCAGCGCTTCGGTTTCAAGCAATAACTTTTAGTGTGACCATATGACAAGCGGTTTTTACATTGCACTATTTATTTTTTCTTGCGAACAGATTCGAATGAAACTATGCAGTCATTGAGGTGACCTATGTCGTAAATGCTTTTATTGTTGCTACGTTGTTCCAAGTCAACAAAAAAATGGATAACGGTGCCTTTGTAACTTAGTATTTTGTATTATAGATTTGCCGAACTTTGTCCTAGTTTTTTTTCTATTTCTTCTCGTAGCACACTACGTCTGTTGGTTGGATACGTTTCAATTCTGTAAATGCTCGATCTTTCATCTGTTATGTATGAAACATAGTGTGTTTGTTTTGTAAGTTTTTGACAAGGGAACGAAATACATCGGATGTAGCCGGTACTATTTTACATTGTTGGTTGTTAAGTAATTTTTAAGTGTAGTATTCTATTTTCATAACTTCTTGGATTGTGTTCGTGTCAGTAATATCTTCAACGCCAGGGATAAATATAGGGTTTGGCTACATTACTCGGTCTGTTGATTGTGAGGTTACTTCATCACTGTTTTGAGTTCTTAACGGTCCAAATTTGTTCGCAGTCGCGACACTGTAAGTTGAGTTTTCTTCCCTCGCACGGACTCGTCTTTCGAGGTCATCGTTCATTTTACATTTTGTTTTTCTGTACGTAACTTTTAGTCACGCGTTATTTTTGCACTGTGTAATTGAGATTCACTTGAATTATTGGCTTAGTTTGACTTACAGTTGCTGATTGTTCCATTTGTTGAGGCCGCTGTTGCTGATGATTTTGTGAGAGATTTTGTTCTCAAAGTAATATTTGCTGCTGTTGCCATTGTATTATGTTTTGCTGTTATTAACTGCTGCTGTTGGAACATTATTTGTTGTTTTTTGGAAACTTCACTGAATTGATCCATGGTTACGGTGACTACGGCTTTGGCCATGGCATTACTGAGGCCACCACTTTAATGTTCGTTATCACTTACATTTGCTTTAGTATCACCACTTGTTTTAATATTTAGAAGATATCACTGTTAATGTTACAATTTTAACGCAGTTTATAACTAAACTAAACGAACAGCGGTAAGTTCTGTTGCGAACGTAGTACTCTGCGAATTGCGAGAGCTGCTTTCCACTGAACTGCTCGGGTCGCTGTCTCGAGCTATGAAGCTACATTTATGTGCTTTATAACTGCTCACACTTGGGAAAATATGTCAAAACTTACGGATGACTTCTTTACGGAACTTACATAGATGAGTTTTAAAAAAAACTGTTTTTTATTAAACTTTCTATTGCATTGTTCATATTAATTCTGAATTTTTTTAAATAGATTGTACTAGATAAATGATGGAAGTTCTTCAGGACTTCGTAACATGGCAACCAACGAACTTGTGTAATAAGGAAGACCTTCAAACTGTGATTCTAAATCTTTAAGAAAGGAAGTAAATTGTCGATGGTTAAGTGCGTTCTATTAGTAAAGACTAATAAAGTTGATTGACTTTGTTACTGTTTTAAGTATTTTGTCCATATTTAATATTTTTATCTGTAACCTGTTATGTTTTCATTTTATGCCACAGTATCATGGGCCATGAAAGATAATCTTAGGGGCTGCATACAGCCCCCAGTCCACCAGTTTGACACCTATATTCTAGAACATGTGAATCATCAAAGAATAAAGATGAAGTATAATATACTGTAACAGTGAGTGGCGGCTCCTTGGGGAATTTAAAGTAGGTTCTGCCTACCTTGATGAATATGTACTAGTTTGACATTTCATTACAATAAAAAAAATCTTACAATTTTAATATGGTGCAAGTATTATTCATCTGGAAATGTGTAATAAATATTCCATTATCGTTGCAAGAGCCATATTTCCATTTCAAGCGCATTCTAGCAGCCCTTGCGCCATGCGACCTGTGTCTTCTCTTCCCGCATAGACATGAGCTCTCTTGCTCCCCTCGGTTAGGCACGCCCGGGCGCTGTCTCGCATGCACCGTATTGTGAGAAAATGCCTTGTAGTGAGCGTAGAACATTAGCATGCTGTGCCCGTACTTGACGCATGCGCATTGTGTATAAGCCAGCGAATTGGCTTGCTGCCTGCCGCACACGCACAAGACTCCTATTTCCACTCGCATGCAAGCCGCATAGCGAATGAGTTTACCATTTTGCTGACGAGTTAACAAGCGGAGAGAGTGATTGTTTAGGAAGTATTTATTTTAAAATATGTTGAGGATTATTGATGTAAACTTGACTTTTTATGTTTAAATCTGACTGTACATTAATATTATAGCAGATATTGTGAATGAATGGCTGCATACACCATTTTCTCGTCGTAATGATGTAGAAAAGAAACAAATGTATGAATAGGCGACCTACTCCTACGTCGAGTACGGTTGTACTGGCGAGAAAAAGCAAGAAAATTCAGTCTGTAGAATGATTCACACAAATGGCTAACAGGTAGTGAAGTTAAAGTTGAGCTTTATTGTTGGCCATGTGCTTTATTATCAATTAAGGAGAGTACTAAGAATAGGGATGGATTTTTTATATGAAACGTTTATAAAAAGATATCCAAAAACATGTAATGTCAAATGATCACTTATGTAGTACACTGAATCTTAAATGCTTTAAAAAAAAAATTGAATCTGATTTCTGAATTATTGTCAGAGCAACACAAATTCGCAACTTTTTTAGAATCTGAATATGTAGAAATCACGTCTGTGAATGCTTCATGGCTTTGATATAAATTGAATAAAACTACAAAAAAATTGAATGAAGGTGGGGCATGGCCCCCATGATCTGCCACCCTTCCCAGGATTCGCTGCTGTTCAGTAATCTGTTTTTCCTACCCTGAACGTTTATTTAAGAGCCACCACTGAACATTGATAGAGAACAAACAAGACAAAAACTTCTGAGTGGTCATGAAGAAAATGAAGGGGAAGGTCTGTGGTGGATTTGTGAACTTCTTGTAAGATAGACTAAAGAATCCATGGTCAAGTGGAGGAATGAATAGAAACAATAACAATGATAATACTACAATAATTAATAATACAAGTGTACTCCCAGTTTTGATACAGTGAAAAGAATGTTGAAAATAAATAGTACGATTATATAAATACCTATATTACAAATAATATACTGTAAATACTTCAACTTTTCTTCTGCCAATACTCATGATAGTTTACTTGTACAGTATTGCCCAAGATGAATAAATTATTTATTTACATTTTCAAATATTACTTTTAAACGATATCACTACCAAACAACGTTACTTAAATTATTTTTAAATTTAAAAAAAGGAAGATTGTTGAAGCAGTGCTGCAGGGAAGCTATTTCAATCTCGTATCGTTCTATTCACAAATGAAAACTTTCCTACATCTGTTCGTTGCTTTTTCTCCTGAATTTTATATGTGTGGTCATTTTTGCCCAGGTACGATGTCTTTTGTAGCCATCTTCGAATTTCTTGCCAAGCTTTGCCTTTTTCCAAATCTCTATGTATTGCCAGCAATCTTAACTTCCTTTACCTTTTATCTAATGTTTCCCTCCCAAGAGTTGATGTAATGTTCATATTTCTATTTTTTTTGCCTACAATAAACTTGGCCACTGGTTTCTGAATGCGTTCAATGCTCTGTATTTCCCCAGTTCTATATGGGTCCCAACAGCTCACGGTGTATTCAAGTAAAGATCTGACAAATGAAGTGTATGCTAAATCTTTGGAGTTCTTATTTCCTGCTTTAAAATTTCTTATTACAAAGTGAAGACTTTGTCAAGCTTTATTTAATGTTGAATCCACTTGTTCTTTCCAAGTTAACTTACAATTTAAAATGGTTCCCAGGTATCTATGACTATCTGTCGATGGAATTACTTGAACCTCAAGGAAATAGTTGCCTTTTGGTGTAGTTTATGAGTAAATGTTATAAATTTACTTTCAGAAGCATTATTTTTCATACTATTGTCTTGCATCTGTTTTAAGTGTGTCAATATAATCTTGAAGAATCTGTTGATCCTTCTCACCAATTATTTTTCTGAAGAGGTGCAATCATCTGCAAAGAGTTTGACCCGGGATTTAATATTTTCTGTAATGTCGTTCATGAAGGCTATGAACATCAAGTGGCCCTGTCACACTGCCCTGCCCCATGCCATATATTATACTTGTAACTCCTGAGTAACCTGAGTGACCTACTGTGTTCTACTAACATACAAGATCTTGATATCGTCATACATTTGATTTGCTAATGGGTACGAAACTGTTAATTACAGAAACAGGAAAGCCTGTGACATGGTGCATTGTTCTCATTTTCTAAATGGGACTCTATACCATGGTGCTAACTTGGTATGTATATTTTGAATTTATGGGTAATTGGATCCAAATTAGAAATGTTGCATCCTTCCCTGAAATTAGAAACATTTCATCCTTGACAAGATTTCCTTTCGTCACAACTTTATCTGCCAAAAATCATCCTCACTGAGCATATTTCAGAAACTTTTACTTCATTGATTATTTCAATCCAGTGATCAGTAGTAAAACTGAACTGTTGCCCATCCTGTGCTTTTTCAATGAAAGCCTGATCTCAATCGCAGGGCAAGTGTATATGACCTGATGATAGCATGACATCTCACTGCTGACATCCCATTGCCTACAAGTGCTATGAAAAGGGTTGGTGTTATAATGTTTTTGTTTTGATTAGAATAGTTGTCATTATGCATAAGTTTTTTGCATATTTTTCACACATCCAAACATTTCAGCTGGCAGGATTCAACTTCATCTGCCCGAAATATGATATTCACCAGTTTCATCATCGTAACAAATTAACTTGGATTAAGTAAAGTTTGCTGTAGGTCTAATGCAATAAGTAGATATTCAGATAGACTTTTCAGTAGCTTTTTTCCCACTCAAATTCAGCTGATGACTATTCTATGGATTTGTTTCACTAAAATTCATCCAATAAGTTTGCAGACTTTTTTCTGATTTTCGTCTACTAAACACTCGGTCTTTTTCTTTTTGCATCTCAAGTGTTTTCCTCCGGTGAAAAGTGAAAAGGATTTGAAGTTTTATTCAATTATGTGCGGAATATTTTTTCTGTAAGCTTTTGTGGAAACTGGAACTGTTATTTTTCTTAACAGCTCTTCTCAACATGTAAAATGAATCGTAAAGAAACAGTATGGAAAATTCACAGGGGCAGATACTTTCTTCTTTCTTTTTACTGCCTTCTTGCTTAATAAGACTTATACCTTCATTTCCTGAAGGAACTTCGTAGTGTTTTGTGGGGTAACCACACTTCCCGTTTGTAAAGGGATTGTCCTGTATTTCATTGTGTGTCCCGTTGCCCATACAAAATATTAACGGGACGCGAAATGCCCCGTTTTTTCGTTCTTCGCTATACCCTCGCCGACCTCACTCTCCCTCGACGCCTGCTAGACGCTCACTGGTCTTCTCTACTTCGCTAGGTCTTGCAGTTCAGGGAGCGATTTAAATGCGTGACGACTGGCGAACGTGCTCATTTATCTGTTCCCAGACGTTCGTTTGGTTCAGTTATTTTTATCCGGAAAAGTAAGTGCACTTTCACCAAAACTTTGAAAGAAGTTTCCTTTTTGGAAGGAAACTTAACGATACCACATCTACAGAGGTAGAGTGTCGGTCAGTTTTTCCATTGAACATGGACGGGCCGATATTTCACAGCACATGAAGAAGCATAAGTTCACAGTTTATGCTGAACTTCCAATAGTATAACGTCCTTTGTAAGTTGGAATGGACTACAAACTGAAGAAGTAAAAGTATCGCTGCTGAGGAAGGGCAGTTTCCATTTCATACTGCAAAACACAACCATTCTTTCAGTTCATTGGATCTGCAGAGAAGCATGAGTGAAGAAACGCACGTGTTCCAGGACTAAGTGCAAGTCGATTTTAGTGAATGTTTTATCGCCGTATGCAATGCACGAAGTACAGAAAAAATTGGGGCTAAGTATGTATCTGTGATGGTTGATGCATCAAATCGCAAAAGCTTAAAATGAGTGCCGATTGTAGTATTTCATTCCTACCAAAGGCGTTCAGTGCATAGTATTGTTTGCAGAACTTCGGTGGAGAAACAGCAGAATTATTATCGTATTCTGGATTCTGGACATCTTAAACATCATTTAGTTAAGAAGATGTTTAGTTACGTTTTGTGCGTATAACTTTAATTCTATGGTAGGTGCAAGAGGGAACAAACATTTTTACTTTCTCGCTACCGGTTACTCAGTAGAGACAAAGTTATATAATGCGGAAAAAAAAAACCCACAACCAGTAATTTTCAGCAGAAAAACTGTTATTAGAGGGCCCTGGTAACAAAAAGGCTAATAAATCCACTTGCTAAATTTAGGGGGAAATATCTTTAAGACGTTGTGTTGCCAGAATCGTTGTTTTGTGGGTTCTTGATACCGAAAAATCGATTGACGGCAAAACGTCTCTTCGTCCGTCAGTGAACAATGCTAACGGCTGAACCGTTCAGCATATTTTATCCAGAATTGATATTCGTCAATCTGGCTGATGTCGCGGCCACTTGAATTTAACACCCATATTTTAATTTGAGGGGAGGGGTACTTTATTTGAAGTCCCTGGGACATTTTCCAAACTTCTCAAAAAAGTGGCTCCATTTTTTATTAAACTTTGTTGTTGGGTAGTGTGAAGGACTTTTAAGAGAATGGCGCAGGTCTCATGTTTGTTAAAAATACTGATTTTTTTAAAGTTGCAAAAATTCAAATTTTTTCGACGTCTTTCTACAACAAAAATATTGAAGATGTTTTCTCCTTAATGAAATTTGTTCCTTAAAGATTGATTTTTAAATAAGGTCAAGTACAATTTTTCGAAATTTTGAGTATTTTTCGCGTGATTTTGCGCGAAACAACAATTATGAAGATATACATTTTTTCTTAATAAAAAACCTCTAAAAATAATGTCATGTTCAATTTTTCAAAAACATGAGTATTTTTTGTGAAATTTGTATCAAATCTAGACAATTGTTTTAAACTTTTTTTTCTTTTTCTTTTCTTTTTTCTTTCTTAAAAACGGCCCAATTTTTTTAAAATAAATTTGGACCTTAGCTTAAAGGACGCTTAAGAGAATGGTACAGGTCTCATGTTCATTGAAATGCGTGACTTTTCGAAGAAAAAAAAAGGAGTCTTCATACAACTACAATGGTGAAGATAATTTTTTTTCTTATTGAAATGTGTTAATCAAAAACATCTTCCAATAAGATCATGCTGAATTTTTTGAAAATATGAGTATTTTTTGTGTAATTAGGTGACAAACATACTCACCCGCTCCAAATTTACTGCGCTTTGTGAAAGTAATTTCAGGCAGTTGGATGCTTCGTAAGTTAAAATTTGTGTATTATTTCATATTTCTTTGTTCATTTCTTACATTCGACCATTTGTTATACACTTATAAATTAATCTTTTAGAAATTATGTAAAACCTATTTGAAATATATGAAATAAAAATTGCTAACTTTCAGGGAATATCGGATTGTAATGCAACAATGACACGGGACTTAATTTCTGTGAATTACGTCTTATTGTTGGGACATGATTTACCTGTATGAAAAGCAGTTATAACTGTCAAATTTTGTTGATGTTTACTTTTCCACCAAATGTTCGATGATTTGTAACGAGTTTTATAAAAAATAAGAGTTGTCACCATTTTTTTGACTCAAAATTCAGAGACATTGTGGTATTAAGTAATATTCCATAACTATTACTAAAGGCGAGAAAGTACATGCTGTTCTAGCATTACTAGTTTCTAAATTCAAAAGTGTGCTCAAAATGAATATCCAAGACATTTGGTTGTGTAGTTCATGTGGTACATAATAGTGTACAAACAAGTGCTGACATTCTTCTAATTCATGTAGAAACAGTTGTGAATAAAATATTTCATTATTTTCACATATATACTGTGCATGTGAAAAAATTGAAATTATTTTGTGATTTTGTTGATACTGAATATAAACAGGTTGTAAGTTAGGTACTGTTAAAACAAGATGGTTATCATTGTTGCCAGGCGTTACAAGTCTTATTGATATGTATTAACTTCAAAAATCTTATTTCATGTCTCAGAATAGGTGTACTACATTACAGAAGCATTTTTTTGAGAACCCACAGTTGTTTCTTTGGCTTCATTTCATACAAAGCCAGCTGAAAATGTTTTCCCATTCAATCTAAATGTCAGAAAGGACCAAAATTTGAGTCACTGACGTAGCTAAAGTATGAGATAAAGCCAGTAACAAAAAATGTAAGTTTCAATCTTCAATTGTTTCTTCAACTTTAAATTAGAAAATGAAGGTCTTTTCGAACTATCAAAATATGAAATGATTAAAAAGGTGTCATAAAGAACATTGGTAAAGTTATTTAAACTAGTGGAATTGTCCTTATCAACCTCTGAAATCATTTCATTGGATAACATTGAAAAACCATGTATCTGTGATGAGGTTTTAAAACGTCTTAAAATTCTTAAAACAGTAGATTCATGTTCAATCATGGAGGTAGATGATGATGAATTAGTTGAGGTAGGAGATTTGAACAAATTTCTATTCAAAAAATTTGAGGAATGGTTAAAAGATAATGTACAGATTGATAAATGGTGTGATGTCTTTCACACACATAAAAGTAGGCAAAATATAGAGTGGTTGTGAGTTTTGCTCTGGCTGTACCAGGCACAAATGCTGTGGTGGAAATAGTATTTTCAATTGTGAACTCCCTTTGGATTGATTAAAACAAACACTTCCAAAATTTTTCAAGTAATTAAATTTTAAAAACACATTTTCAAGTCCTGAGCTGTGAGGAGTTTTACAACCTATTATTAAATTATTCAAAACTCTTGCAAGATATCAAATCTGATAAGTACAAAGTTCATAGTGATGTTCCTGATTCAGAAGCCACAAGTTTATGTTCAGCAGGACATTCATAAGTTGGTTATTAAAACGTCTTTTTATGTGTATAATTTAGTACAAAACTAATTTGTATTTGTCTCAGTGAAGCTATGCAGTCACATATAAAGCACATTTTCTTTCTCCATAAGCCCATGGCCTATTTTATGTCATAAAAAAATCTGGTCATCCTAGTGTATAGTGCTTATTTTTTTATTTACTGATACATTCATTATAGCTTGTTCTTGCTTTCGATACAGAGTTTGATATACATTGAATAACTTACCTGAATTGAAAGGATCCTGGTTACGAGGGATAAATGAAGACAGTAGAATGATGGTTCCCATAATACCCTTTCATAATTCCCTCTATAAGAGAAGACAAACCCAGTCAAGTTGAGAACCATTCACATGTTTATTTCATGTGAACACAAATAGTAATTACAATAATTTCTAAAAGATCCTGAAAAATTTCTAGTTTCTAAGGTGTCTCAGTTTTGATTTTGAATAATGGCTGAACTGGTATAAGCTGCAACATTCGTACCACTTAATAACTCAATATTGCAGAAAACAAGTCTAGCAATTTTCTTTTTTGATGTCATGCTCTCCACTAAATAGCCCTATGCCATGGTATTGCCTTTCCAACCACCGAAGAGAGAGTCGCCTAAGTTCTTCTAAAGCAATGACGTGTATACAATTTTGGGTTTGGCAATCCTAAATACGCAACAATTTTAACAGGAATGGTCCCGATCCTGTTTTGACCAACAGGCTGAGTAACACAATGGCTATTCCGAACCCTGTAAGAAATATTTCTAGTCTTTTTGGTTGTAGCATCATATACTGTTTTATTAATGTTTATTTATTTGTTTACGTCAAAAACAGTTAAAAACTATGTGTGACATGCTACGGGGAGAAGTTAATTTGAAGTTACATTTATGTCTAAAGCAAAAAATTGGGCCATCTCAGCATTTGCTTGAGGATCAGGGAAACTGGACGAAAACCTGATCGAGATGGGGCCTGACATCTGATGTGTAGCCTGATATCTCATTTTCAGTGGTAACTAGGAAGCTTCTGAATATTTCAATTTTAGTCCTGGTGATATTTATTTACAAACTAGAACCAAGATCCTGTATATCAAATATTTTTAAATTTACTATTTCATTACTTCTTAGAGCTCTGCATACAATCAGTTACAACTTTACCCAAGATGTAAATTTCGTTTGTTGCGTCTTTTAAAAATTTCAGTACTTCCTCTCTCGATAAAACTGCGGATTTCTTGGGTTCATATCCTTTCGAATGTGTTTTTAAAAAAGCGTTCAAAACCTAACTCGTAACATCAATCTGCTTTTCAACGAGTAGCATTTTCTTCATATAATATTTCGTCCAAAATGTACTTGGACTAGATTTTTCGGACAGCAAAAAGTAATAAATTATATAGTGAAATCTGTCGAAGCCGGAATCGATCGGAACAAAAATTCTGTTTAGGGAGGATTCCGTTTTATGCAGGGTGATCCATTTTACATTTGTGATATTATTTCCGTTCTGAAACTAGTAAATTATTGTATGAAGTAATTAAAGTTAAATACAAATTACATGATCTTATTATGATATTTAAAATAGATTTATATAACGTATTTAAGAAAGAAATCACCAATAAATAAATATTAAACATTCTTCATTGACAGCTTCAGAGTTTCTCGTGCTTCCACAAGTTTGACCTTTTCATCTAATGTTAGTCTTATTGTTTTCACATTGTTAACCTGGTTGTGTATCTCAAAAATACACATCACCTCACTACCTAATGGCTGTAATCGCATTGCTTGCTGACTCTTTCAACGCACAGTGTGTCAGCCCAGAGAACTATGATTTTCAGATACCCTCGAATGACTTTGAGCAATGCGTCTCAGTCCGAGGGGGTTCGATTTTGAACGTGGTGCAGGGAGACGCGCAAATAGAAGTCATGCCTGTATACTTTCCCACGCTCTGGGAGTTGGGGGGGGGGGCGGAATGCCTACGCCTTGGGCCGGTTTCACCAACCGAAATCAAGATGATGATCCCTAGTTGATCCGGATCAACTTCAGTTTGATCCCGTTGTACGTTTTTCCATGCACTTGACGCTAATCAACGTATCTGACTCGGATTAAATTTGACTCGCAATTGATCCGTCGCCGAGCGGTGGATTACGGCCAGATCAGGAGTTATTTCTCTGCTTGGTCGTCTAGCTATTCCAGTTTTCTGTATTTTTTAAGTAGGTAGTTGGACTTCAGTATGAAATCGCTAAGAAGTTGGATTGCACGTAATATTTGTTGAGCAAATGTGTTTTTTGAGATAGTATTGTAAATAAAAGTAGGGTTAACACAATTGTAGGTTAGAATTCTCGGTATTGGGAAGTAAAATTTAAATATATTTTGGCTTCAAATTAGTGTAATTATAAGTATCATTAGTAAAATAGCATTTTCTTAGTTGTAGTTTATTGGAGGCGCTATTTTTCCGCATTTCTATGTGATTTTTGTGATATCTGTATTGCAATTGGCGTGGTATAGTTTTATTGAATACTTTTTTTAGTGTAGTAATACTTTGAATTTTTGTTATGTTAATTTGGTCGTAAAAATAGTTTGTTTCGAATGAAGTCATTGAAGATTTATTGCGGGGAGAGACCACGAGTAATTCCCAAAAGAAGCGATTATTTTGAAATGTCAGAACGAGCATTAAAACTTTCTTTGTATTTGCTCATTAAGCTTTCGAGTAATTCTCTTTCAACTGGAGAGAAATTGGGCGTCGTCTATGCGTTCTTCCAACGTCAGGTGAATCCATCACCGAACAAGAACACTACCACACGCAACAGAACACCACACAGACGGAACGAAATGAAATCAAAACAACTAGTTTCCTACAGCTGACCGCAAGAATATCCACAATGCATTGCAAAATTGTTGCCAACCGCGCATTTTCACGACTGCTCGTGAATCATGGGATCCGGATTAATTTCGAAGTCTTAAAATGTTGGTGAAACGCACAGTGATCACGTCGGCCTTGACTCCGCGGATCAGGATCACGAAACTCGGATCAACTACGAATTTGATCCTGGTTGGTGAAACCGATCCCTTGAGAGACAAGTGACCCCAAGGTTGAATTCTATGCTGCTGAAGCCCCTATCCTTCACAGTGAAGTTACCACGACTAAATAACGAGGGATAAAGAATTTAAAACAGAGTTGCAGTTGCATTCATTACATTAAGATTATCTCGCGTCTCAGCCAATCGTATTAAATTAACGGGAATTCCGTTTTATAAAGATTCCCCCCCTATAGAACATGAAAACCCGTTCCGTTTCCGTTTTATGTTGTGTAAAAATACCATATAACTTCACGTGCCAGAGACATTTTCCGGTTAAGACAGATTTCCGGCTTGTACAGGTTCCAGTTTAGACATTTTACTGTAGTACACAAGTAATCGTATTCTTAATAAAAGGAAAAATCCATAATAAATATTTATTCAAATGATAAAAACAAACCAAATCTTGAAATAACGTCACCAACGCAGTGTCATTGAAAGCATTTGCATTCTTTTTTGTCATCCATTACAACAAATCTGCTTACTCCCATTTATAACTTCTTCAGTCCCGGTGGTAAAATAAATAAATTATAATTTTCTTGTGAATTATTTTATTACAATCACACATCATGCATAATTAACATTATTTTTTTTTTTAGATATTGAAGGTATTCGTATGTGTACTTGAGGTTTCAACACAAAAAGCTGCAATGTCTTACAAAAATTTCACTTTTTGGTCGAAAATACGACTTCTTAATTTTTTTTCACGAAATTTCATAAAGCCTTTATTTTTATTTATACACAAATGTTTTGCACATGGTTCTTCTCTTCTTTGACGTCTTTTTACGAGTTTCTTCAGTATCATCGTCCTCATACACAGGCTCAATGGGCCTCATCAACTGCAGATTCCTCATCTGATAGTGAACTAAAATCTCTATTTTCCAGCATGCGCTGTATTTCCTCGTCATTGCAAACTGAAAATATAGCACAACGTATCGAAAATATAGTACTATTATTTTACTATACTATATGCGATTTCTATTAAATATTATGTAAAATACAAAATCATTAAACATACATAAACAATATAATAATCACTGAGGGAATACTAGAAATCAACAAGAAATATGATTTGTATACTTGCATCAGTGAAGACGCCATTTTTTTAGGTTAGCCTGAAGTTATGTGTACTGGTCGCTCAAGTTTTCTTGATACACGGGCTTCCTAGCTCTTGCCCAGCGCTGAATAGCACGGCCCGTTGAAATTCTGAGGTCCGACTCGGAACAGCACGTATCAATTTACAGTGCTACCATCTCCCACCTCGTACATTCAAAACAGTCGAAGTTATTTTCGTGCAAGTGTGTTAATTAGTGGTTTGCTAATATATTGTTCCCGTACTTTAGGACGTTTTTGGCTTTTGGTTTGGTTTAACGATTACGGTTTACTGTTATTTGAATGACTAGTTTATTGTTTCTTCCTTTTATACGACTTTGTCTTATTTATCTGGTAGAAATCTTTATTTGGACATTTGATCACTGTTATCTTCACAACTTTCTGTGAAGATTAACTATGGAAGAGGCAGTCCCAGGGCCCTCAGGAAACTCGAGAACGCCACCATCTCGCCAGTGGGGAGAGGAAACGTGGTAGGTATTGCTAACGTGGTAGGCTGTTGTCAAAGAGAGAAAGAGAACAAGACGCTCCTTGCCCCTCTTAACCAAGCCTTAAAGAGGGCGACCATTTACATGGGTGCAAGCATTGCATCCGTAAATAGAATAAAAAAAATAAGGTTTTGCACCCAGATCAGTCACCTGGCAAAAGGAGAATTATGTTTTAGGAGTGACCTCGTGGGGCATTTCTGCAAAACGACTCATTATTGTTAGTGCAGGTTCTCGGAGTGGTTTTGTTGCAGATGCTAACCTAATAATGGAAGCGAACACGTCACAAGGGGATTATCATAAACAAATGAACTCCATCAATTTTGAAAAATGGTTCAATACGCAATTACTCCCAAATATACCACCTGCATCCGTCATAATTATGGATCATGCCCCTTACCATTCTAGGCAAGCCGAAAGAGTCAAGATACGACACAAACACAATGATAGTGATTAAGGAAGAGGAGAATTGATTGTGATCTCAATCAGCGTAAAAGTTATTTGTTCGGCCTAATACTGGCCAATAAACCAAGCGAAAAGTTTTACGTAATAGACAAAATGGCTTCTGAATGGGGTCATACTGTTATTCGTCTTCCACCTAACAATTGTGACCTCAATCCCATAGAGTTAGCATGGGCTAAAATTAAGTGTGTTTAGGGAACATAATGTCACTGGAGACTTGTCAGTGCAACACCTCCGTGAACTTACACACTACGCATTCCCCACTGTCACATCTGCAGACTGGAAAGGCTTTTGCGAACACATCCAGAAGTGTGGAAACGAATATTGGCAAATAGACTGGCTGGGGACACGGCCAGCGAAATTGAACGTGTCAGCTATTCCAATGACTCGGAGTAATTGCTATCATTACGTAATTTTATCCTACGCTCTGGCGCGCTATGTTCATTTTAACAGTTGGTACGCTCTTATGCTGTGACGTAATCAGTCTTCCTCTCCCCGCACCCCCCGCTTCGGAATATAAAGAAAACTTGCGCGACCAGTATTAACATTTACGTCATTAATAGTATCTATCCTAATATATTGTACTTATTAAAACATACACCAATAAAAAACCTGGCTATTTTTACATAAAAACAAATATATTAATTCACGGAATAAAAGTAAAAAATCAAAATACCTTCAAAGAGCGTTGCACCAGTTGCCAGGTCGTCGACTCGTTTCTTTACAACAAACTAAAATCGCGGGATCGCGAGTTTGACTAGATCTAACAGTTGGAATAGAAACTACACAATGTACACGAACGTGCACTTAAAGTCTCAGGCCCGTAGACGCGTATTAAGTTTACTAAGAGAAGACTTGAAGTGCACAAATGTGTACCCCAGCACTGAAAAGGTTATACGTCCATGCTTTTTCCGGGAAAAAAACTCCGTATGCTATTTTGCTTTTGCTTCTAAATCTCCCGGAATATTTTCGTTTCTATCTTTCTTCCACTTCATTTTGCCGCGGTCGCAAACAAACGCTGCAACGTCATCTGGTGGCTCAGAGCAAAGTCGCTCGTCATTCATTAAGGAGGCCCGAGTTCGAATCCCGGACAATATCATGTAAAATTTGTTCCAACAAAATCAGTTTGGCTGCTTCACAAAGGCTAGTCCAATGCCTGTGAAGTGTCCTAAACCCTACCCCAATCCTAATTCCTTCCCAGTCTCTAGCCGCTGGGTCGTGATGCAGGAGCGCGTAGTACGGAGGAGGAGGCGCGTACGTGAAGATGCTACCTGGCGGTACTCTTGACAACTGACCGCGACGAGACGTGACGGATATGACAATATAATAATTAATGGAGGATTACTCCTAAAGCGCTCAACGCCCTTCAAGGGGCTTGGAGACGCGTTGCGTCAATGGAAGACACAACAAATATAAAAAATGACAAACGAACGCGTTGCCACAGATCCAATCATATTTGCAAGTCAAATTAACATCTAGGAATTTTTTTTCCAAATAAGTATAAATGAATAATTAAAATGAGGTAAAAATTAAATCGTGTATGTACCACGGGCTAACTGGTTCTAATGGCCTTTATAACACCCTTTGTGCATAAATAACTATTTTTAAAGTAAAATCATTTAAAAACTGTGTGTGGTGTACTATGGGGGATCTGTGCACGGTTTCTGAAGCTCTCTGTCGAACTCATATACGTATTAAGTTGGATTATGAATACAGATACAAGGTGGTTCAAATATGACCGGGACTGATTTTTTTTTACGAAATACTTTATTAGCAAAAAATTATTTGTACATGTCATTCTTCAAAGTACTCCCCTCCAGATTCTATACATTTTTTCCAACGTCCTGGGAGCATCCTAATGCCCTTTTCATAAAAGTCTTTTGGTTGTCGGCATATCCACTCCCGAACACTGTGGATGACTGCGTCATTATCCGCAAATCGCATGCCTTGCAAATGTGATTTAAGCTATCCAAAAAGGTAAAAATCACTTGGGGCCAAATCTGGACTGTACGGCGGATGTGGTAGAAGGTCCCACTTCAATTTGCTGATGGTTGCCATGGTTGTTTTAGCAGTATGAGGCCGTGCATTGTCTTGAAGGAATGCTACCCGTTTCCCACCTCTCTTCCGTTTGGATCGGATCTTTTCTTTGATTTCTGTTTCCAAAAGTGCTGAATAATAAGCTGCATTGATGGTGTTAGCTTCTGTAAGAAAGTCTACATGGATAACACCCATCCAGTCCCAAAAAAATGTTGCCATCACTTTTCCCGCCGAACGGATCTTCCGCGCTCTCTTGGGTTTTGGAGAAGAGGCGTGTCGCCATTCACGTGATGCCTGCTGGGACTCAGGAATAAAATAGTGAACCCACGTTTCATCAGTGGTTACAATGGACTTCAAAAATGCATCTCCTTCATTTTCAAACCGCATTAGAAGAACACTGGTAGCTTGCATGCGCATCAATTTGTTCTCGTCCGTCAAAGTGCGTGGAACCCACCTAGCATTCACTTTTCTATATTTTAGGTGTTTTTTTATCATGTCTTCTACACTACCCACACTGATGCCAATTACTGATGCAACTTCTTTGATAGTGATGCGCCTGTTCTCACAAATAACCGCATTAACACGATCAATGTTTGTTGGGGTTATGGATGTTCCCGGCCGACGATTATGAGGTTCATTCTCAACGCGCTCTCGTCCCTCTATGAAACACTTACACCATTCAAACACACGGGTCCGTGAGAGGCACTCTTCCCTGTACTGTTTTTTGAGTCTCTGCAAAATTTCCGACGGTTGAACGTTTTCTCCAACGAGAAATTTGATGATAATGCGTTGTTCCACGCACCGCGGCACCTTTTGTTCACTCATCGTTCTAGCAAGACCCAGACGCGACTGAACAGGTTCTAACCTGCAAAGGAGGGAGGTGAGGGGTTGTGGCTAGATTCTCTCCAGGCGGCGCAGTTAATGCGTATGTCGGGGTATTTGAAAAAAAATCAGTCCCGGTCATATTTGAACCACCTTGTACTAACGAGCATGTTTGACAAGAATGGGTAAAATATCCGCGCCCGTACAATAAAAGATCACAGAGAACGATTGTTTGGATCGCCGTATTCTCTACTGAACGCAAGAAAGGGTGTTCAAATAGTGAAGCTACATTGTACGTCCAAAAGCAAAACAAGGGACCATCTCAACAATTTTGCCAAAAAAACGGAAAGGGGAGGAAAAATTCAATCGAGATGATTCTATATCATTTTTTAACTTACCGTGCGCCAAACACGTTCTTAGACTTTTTTTCGTGTGCGAAACGGCTGTTCTTTTTTTATTATAATTCGTAAGTGAGCTAAACATTACCTTTCATAAATGACATGTTAAACAAAATAATATACGCCAAACTCTACTCGTTCGCAAATTACCTGCTTCGCGCGCTTATTACGTTTTTGAATGACTTCTCTTCACTTGTATTTTCGAGACCAGCCAAGAGAACTCTGCATGTTAAAGACTAAAAATTAGGAGTTGCACAAATCTTTGAAACGCTGTAGGCTATATTTTAGCTTTGTCGATTCTCTACTGCTGAATTTAACATGCATATGATTAATAATTATAGAAAACGTTTTATTGAAGTTGACCTACTTTAGAGACTGATTCCCTTCACTTTCCCTTTGGTATATATTAAGAGCTAATCTTCTTAAGATATGGTAGGATCATTTACACACCCACCACCACCACCACCACCACCAAACACCCATTTCTTGCCCTTCTAGCAGCCAGCTTTAAAATAAGAGTGATACTTATCATTATTTTGCCTACGATTGAAATTGCAGATGTATTTTCAGTTCTAAAAATGCTCCCTTGAAGGTTGATATATGACCAAACTGAGCATGTAGATAGATAGTTCAATAAATGAACATTGCGATCATAACTTCGAGGAAGTGGAGTGTTTACCACTGTCTTGTACGAAGACACAGAATTGTCGTATGTCGTGTAGGAAATCTTTGAAATGCCTCATCTTTTTGAAGTGTGGATGTTGCTGCATATTGCATGGTTACTGCAGGATTTCTCATAAACGTGTAGCATTAAATATTTCTATAGTGAAAGCTTAATTCATCTATCCTGTTAGCACTTTTCTTTACTGCAATTAATAAATCTCAAACAGCAAGCAGTTACTTTTAACACTTGTGGTTTGAGATTTTCGCAACGCAGTTTAGAAACAAATCTTGCTTTAATGCAACAGCAGAAATTTAAAGGTCTCAACGTTTTCAGTATGTTTCTGATATGCTCTTTGGACATTATAGACACACTGTGAGAGCTATGCTACTGGAAATAATTATTTTCAACTTGTATATTAGGTCCTCTATATACGAAGTTAGGTGGGGGTTTTCCAATTTTATAATAATAATTATTATTATAATAATTATAATTTTTATAATAATTATAATTTTTATAATAATAATTATTATTATAATAATCTCTACCGCCCTCGAAGTTTCAAACACATACCCCAAGTGATACGAACACTCACTAAAACCTGTGACATCTGCTGGACTGTGTACAACCAACAAATTGTGTGTTGTACCACCAACTACTTCAAACAGATCGCACGATAGCGGCAAACAAACCGTATATTCTTATCCGAGATTTGGATAAAAATTGTGTCTTGTAGATGTGGCTGAACCTAGCAATCAAAACGTCATAAACAAGGACGCAGAGAAATGTCTTAAATACGTCCACACGTGGCGCTAAGTATTGTAGATCGACCGACATACCTTAGATCTGCTCCTTAGTTAGCTGGTTGCAACTTGGAGTAGATTTTATATTGAAGCACCTCATAACAGTCAAGTAGAGGAATAATTAATAATAATAATAATAATAATAATAATAATAATAATAATAATAATAATAATTATAATTAGCTGGGAATAATAAGGAAAATCTCTGAGACACCTGTGGAGCTGCGAAGCTGATTCAGCAGGTAATGTGAGAGTTGAAACCCTTAAAAAAAACTAACTCTGTTAGTGCAGTCGATATGTACAATTTTAAAGTTCATAAAATTCTCAACAAAGGCTCCACCTTATTACACCCATATAACGTGGTGGAAACCATTACAGTGGCGCGCTCTGCTGCAGCACCTTCTTACAGGAACTAAAACACGAACTGCCGCCAACGATACTTAAAATGTGCGTGGCTGCTGCGTGAGTTCGCGGGTCGCAAACAGGCCCATAATGCTACAAAAGATAGCGCATATGTTCGCGCTTTCTTTAGGGGTTTCTTATGTGTGTATATTATAAATAATTGTACATTTAAAAGACCCTTTTCTTATTTCTCACAAATTAGCCAATTTTTATATGCGGAAGTTGGCAAGCCTAACCTGCAGCTGTACCCGGTGACACTAGCGCCTCATAGAATGGCACCCTCGAGCTTTGTCCCCTGTTTTGATGGAGAGTTGCAAGGTCCTGGTCACCAACATGCCTCCTTGACTCTGGAATTTTAGGAATAGATCACAGGGATGAACTCTAATTCCGTATGCATTTGGAAACAACCCCGCCCTCTTCCTACAAGAAGACGGAAGTTTGAAGGACGAGTGCCCAAAAATTTGAACAGTTTCTTTTGGAAAGACTCGGATTAACCGACCAAGTCCCGTTTTTATTTTCTCTCGCACTTGGTAAGACAAGAAAGAATTGTAATCAAACAAAACTGTTGAAAAAATCGCTTTAAAGAAGGTCATGTGCAATTTTTTAAAAAGGTATTTTATTTCTCTTAATGAACCCTCTCCACTTTACTTAATTCCTGATTAAAATTAATGCAAATTATAAAAATGACATTTTCTCAAAAACCTCTCCAATTTTGTTTCTTTACATTAACACTTAAAATAATTGCGGAGGTCTTCTTTTCGTTGATCTTTGAATTTTCGAAAATTTTTTGTTGGAAATATTGGGTTAAGACAATTCTATTTTTATGCGTCGGCCGGAGCTGGTACGGCAGGACGGTTGCTTGGTGTAGAAGCAAGGCGCACGGCCAGTTAACTCTTACCTGAGTTCGTGTCTCAGTACTGCAAGTTTTTTTCCTGGTTGAAAAGCCTTTTGCATGTTCATGTAGTAGAATATAGTGGAGCTGTTATAAATATTGCGAGAAGCGTGTGATGTTGTAGCGCCACTAGTTTCATCATGGAATGTACCGAGCAGAGTCACTCTCGTGAGCATCAGCTCGGTGTAATTGACCCGAACCGCTCTGTGTAATTGGTTCGAAGTCCGCACTGAGAAGTTAATCGATAAATGATCAAAGACGAAACATCGCCGGTCTCTAAGTTTACCCACCCGTGCAGGAATTTGGCCAAGGGAGCTGTAAACCACGATACCGTCGCAGCACAAAGATAAATTGAAATTCTTTGAAGTTCAAGGCGTCATTGATATATACAGGTTCAATCGGAAATAAAATAGAAAGGAAATATAAAATATAATGATTTAAATAAATTAAGGAACGTGGTAACGTACGAACGGCATCTAGTAAGTACGCAGTGAAAGAGCGCAGTGACTCCTAAGGCCTTTGTGGTAACTTGAGCATAAATAGACAGTTTTACAATCTTAAACGGAATCCTTTGTGTTCGTCTGTCAAAAAAAAGACATCCGCGTCCTGTATTATTCGTCCGACCCATGTTATATTGGTGACTCGTATGATAGGGTACCCGTAAGAATGTGGGTGGGTTGGATCAGGATTTTTCTGAAACAAGCGGGCTGGTTGACGGGTCTGCGGGTCCCAGACCCCCGAACAGCGGAAGGTGAGCGAGGAAGAAGAAACATCCTTAAAGCTCTCGATGCTTTCCGCTCGTGGAACGTCTATGGTTTACGGGCCGTTTCGGAAGATCTCTATTTAATTTTATTTGGCTTCACTCCAGTATTGTCTGTTTGCAGGAAGCGCGTCTACACAAATTATCCCTTAGAGGTTTTCAAAATTGTAGATTCCAGTGCCCATGGTAGTGTCACCGTCTTGGTTCGTGTCCAGTTTTTGTCAACGAAGTCCAATCTTCAGCTCGTTTGTGTGGTTTGCCCTTTTTGGTCCCTGTCCATCTCTTAAGCACAGGTCTCACCAGACATTTTTCAATTGCCCGCGTAACATTTTCCTATATAGATTTAAGCCATCTGCAGCCTATCACGCGCCTCAGCTCAGAAAGCTACTCAACCGTCAAAGTCTAACCCTCCATACACTTCCATTCAGCCCCGCATGAATGTTGTCAATCGGTCATGCATCCCGCTTCTAAATGACCGCCTCGATCACTTATTCCGACTCACGAGACCGGTTCTGAGTGATCACTCTGCTTGTGGAGTCGTCAGGAGGACTCTGCGTCGGAGGAAACGAGTCTGTGTAGACACTCGCCCCTTCGAGTAGCAGCAAGGGAGAAGGAAAAGAAACAGACCTACCTATACAAAGTACGTATCCTGAAATGTCAATGGGTTTTGCTCCTGACGATCTGAAATTGTTGTCCCGTTACTCTTTCGACAATGTGTTTACAGGAGACGCATCTAGTTCCACCACACCCCTTATCCTTTCGCGGTTTTACCCCTTATAGGGTTGATGTTGACGGCCTCCGCGCACAAGGCGGAGTTGCTACTTTGATTCACGACTCGCTGCTCTCTACAGATGTTCCAATTCAGACCGAGCTTCAAACTGTGTGCAGGTGTTCCTCCGATCCCTCACGCTCACTGTATGTAATGTTTACATCCCTTGAGGACAAATAGTGTCGGCTGATGGCTTCTTAGGCATGATCGTGTTGTTGATGTAAACGCCCCCAGCCCTCTCTGGGATTCTTCCCGAACCTGTCCGAGTGGCGTAATTTTGGAATCGCTACCACTAACCTTGCGATACTAAATACAGGTAAACCAACACACGACTATTGGCCTAGCCCTTTGCAGCCCATTTCTCTTGTAACTGCTATGCAGTGGACACTATTACAAGACATGTATGGAAGTGACCATATTCCCTTCCCTTGACCATGACTTAACTAGGTCATGTATTTGCTTGCCCTCAATGTGCAAGCAACGTGCAACGTGTTGACTGGTCGACATTCCAGGTTGTTGACCTCTCAGAGCGCTATAGTCATTGCTGGTTCCATTGCAAATCCCTAATCAACCGGTTAACTGCGACACCCCTCTCTCCCGTGATGTAATTTGAACTACTCTAGAGCGATTTGTAAAAAACTGGCACAACTCGAGCATTATCCACGTGTGAATAACTTAATCGAATATAAAAGACGGAGGGCGAAGGTGAGGAGAACTATTTCAGAGAGTAAAAATGTCTAGTGGAGAGCATACGTCTCTCAATTGCACGCCATGTCTAGTGTGGAGAAGAATTCGCCTGATAAAAGGACACTCTTCAAATACAGTGCGAGGTCCCAAGCATGCACAGATGACCACGGCCCGTGGTGTGATTGCAGAAGACCTCGCTGTTCACTATGAAACTAGTGGTGCTAAAACAGCATGTACTTTCTCGCCATTTGTGATGGTTATGTAATACAGAATGCAAGAAAGTAAAATATTTAAAAGTTAATAAATAATACGATACTGCTAGCGTTGGAAAACAAATTGATCGACAAATATATAATAGTAATTATACACTTTGGTATTGTAGTAGTTGTAGAAGTAGTTAAAGTAGCAGTAGTGGTAGCAGCAGCAGCAGTTATAGTAGTAGTAGTAGTAGTAGTAGTAGTAGTAGTAGTAGTGGTAGTGGTAGCGGTAGCGGTAGCAAGGTTCTTTACGGCTGACGCCGCTTCTCTCATCCCAGTCGCCACGTCCTTCGATTTTTCCAATCTGACTCTTGAAGATCTTCCTTCATCGCCCTTTCTATCTCATTTTTCTTGGTCTGCCACACTGCCAGTTTCTTTGAGGTAGCCATTTTAAAATTTTCTTGGGCCATCGACTTTCCGCCATCCTTTGGATATGACCATTCCATGTGACCATTCCATCAATCTTTTAGCATCAGTTACATCCATTATATCAATATCAATACCCATTTGATTTTTTTGCCAACATTGAGTACTTTATCCAGTAATGTAAGGCCACAACAGCGTCTCTTAAAAGTTCATTTTCATTGATTTTAATTTTTGCTCATCGCTCTGACTTAAAATCCAAACTTCTGAACCGTATGGAGGTATGCTTTCAACCAGCGGTTGGTATACTCATCTTTGTCTAGTTTATTTTTTTGGTTACACATAACATTAATCAACTGTCTTGTCACTACTCTCCCTTGAGAGATCCCATGTTTTACTTCTGCACATCCACCTTTCTTTGATATACACACAAGGTATATCATATAAGGTACATATAAACTGTTGTATTTTTAATACACCTGCTCCTAATCATTAAGTTTGTTCCTAGCGACCTCGCAACAACTGTTTTCGATGAATTCATAATTAAACCCCAAGATGTGTATTCTTCATTTGGTTGCATCAACATATAATCTATATCTTGTTCATCCTTGGCAAGAATAACCTGGTCATCAGCGAAGTGAAGAGTAAAAAAATTATCATTGTTAACTTGTATCCCCATATTCCGACATTTGCACCTCCAATTTTCAAGAGCAGCATTTAAATATATTTTGAAGAGAGTAGGAGCGATACAGCATCCTCGTCTCAGACCTTGTAATTTTGTTATATTATGTATTGTACAACTTTGCTTCCGCCGCTTTTTCCCAACATTTGAGGCTTTAATGAAACAAATTGGTTACACATGTAGCATTCAAAGTATTTTCCGCCCCTGGCCACTACTTTCTCCCATCTTTCGGGTAGTGTTCGAATTCCTCGTCGAAAAAAGTGTTCATCTTTTGAAGCGATCTACGAATCTATTCAATTTGCAACTTCTTCACGAGATCGGAAGAGTTGGTCAGCCAGACCATGCGCCATTGATCGAAACAGGTGATAGCGGGAGCAATGTCTGGAGAATACGGCGGGTGACGTAGGACGTTTAACGTTTCCAAGTGCGTTTTGACCTCTTTTGCAACGTGGGGCCGATCGTTCTGCAAAATTACTTTAGGGTACCTCTCAGTGTATTGCGGCCGTTTGTCTTTTAATGCTCTGTTCAAAAGCATTAATTGCGTTCGATAACGAGTACCTGTGATTGTTCCACTCGGTTTTAACCCCTCATAGTACACGACGCTGAGCTGGTTCCACCAAATACACAGCATGATCTTGGAGCCGTGAATATTCGGTTTGCCGCCGACGTGGAAGCATAGTAGGGATATCCCCATGGTTTTTGCGTTTAAGGTTATCGTAAAGAACCCAATTTTCGTCCCCGATCGCAATGCGATGCAACAGTCCCTTCCGGTTTCGCCTCTGAAGCAACTGTTCACAAACACGCAAACACTGTTCAACGTCTCTTGGTTTCAACTCATACAGGACCATAGTTCCTTTTTTCTGAATTATGTCTCCATTGCCTTGAGACGTTTTGAAATGGCGTGCTGTGTCACTCCCACTGATCGTGCCAATTCGTTTTGAGTTTCACGCGTGTTTTCACACAGCGATGTCTCCAATTTGAAACCTTTCTCTCTTCCACCACTATTTCCGGTCTTCGATGTTAAAATCACCGTTCTTGAAGCATTGAAACCACTCACGACACGTTCTTTCACTAATTGCGTCCTCACCATACATACTTGAGAACATTCGATGAGACTCAGCCGCTGTTTTCATATTGAAACAAAACAGTAACACCTCCCGCAAATGCGAATGTGGCCCGTAAACTGACATTTTCAATCGAGAACAACTGTATGATGCAGACACAAATCGAATGTTTGAATAGAGTTCTGTTGACCGAGGTCCAAGCTAACTGCCTGACGTCTGCGATGTTTCTTTCGACCGCTAGTTACCGCTGTCGCCACTTATCTGCAAACGGCGGAAGCAAAGTTGTACACCTTGTAATATTCGACAAATATATAAAAATATTAGTTTTTATTTCCGCGAACGAAAAAAAATTTATATCATCTATCACCAGACAACACCAATGGCGGTACTATTTGATTCGATGATGTCCTACGACACCACTTGGAGGTACGGCATTCTGCGAACCTTGCACTCTCGGTGATTGAAGGGAAAGCTCCAAAATTATCTGTCGAGTAGATCTTTCCGTGTTCGCGTTGGTGACAAACTGTCTAGCAGTCAATCTCTTGAAAACGACATCCCACAGGGGCCGGGGCTCAGTGTCGCCGTTGTCATAGCCATAAACATTTGGTCGTGCGAGACTCTGTAAAGGCATTGCTGTTTGTAGATTTTATATCTTTTGTTCATCCAGCGTCATCAGTATCGCCCAAAGGCAAATCCAACTGGTTCTTAACAAACTACACGAATGGAGCACTTCCCCAGCCTTTAAACTTTTCCACTATGAAAACTGCAGGTGTGCACTTCTCCAGGAAACACCATCTTCTTGACAATCCAGATCTCTATCTTGGAGGCCGTCAGCTCCCATCCTCTGAATCTGTCAGATTTCTCGGTGTGTTTGATAAAATCCTGTCTTCCCCACATCCGCAGTTTTCTAACTAGATGTGTCTTCCCCGTAAATCTCAGACGTATGTTGAGTGGTACCTCATGATGAACTGACCGCATTTGTCTTCTGCGGCTATGCGGAGCACTCATCCGCTCAGTTCTCCATAGCGGGTGTATTGTATATGGATCTGCGGTTTCCTTTGCTTCTAGATCCCTTAATAGTATATCTCTCCGGTATCCTTATTGCTACAGACTAGCATACTAGACTAGCAAGATTGATTGTCTTCTAGCTGACGCTTGTGAGCCATCCCTGAAACGAAGGAATATAGTATTAGCGTATTATGCTGTGAAAGTCGGGTGTTTCGACTCATCCATCCACTATAATCCGAACTATAATCCGGATGAATAGTATGATTATTTTTGAAGCACACACCGATGAGCAAATTGACAGAATGCAGAAGCCAAGCAGATTGTCGACCTCCAGGTGGCAGTGACGATTCATCCAACCGTGAATCTCTGCAACGGAGTGGTTAATCATGAAGACTGCTTCGGAGAGTGGCGAATATATTTCCTTCATGCGTCAAGGCGTCACTGACATCAGAAAAATAGAAAGGAAGGAGCAAGGGAAAGAGGCCCCTACTTCGACCCTGATCTTAACGTTTAACCGTCCATCTCTCCAGGAAATGATTAGTTGTGATTTCTACAACCTTCACTGGCGACAGTATGCGCCAAACTTTGTGATCTTTCAAGTGCCAATGGTTTGGGCATACCTAACAACGGTCTATGTCGGAGAGCCCAGTGAGCGGAAAGTGCGGTACTTCAATGCAGGAACCACAACCCTGCGCTACGCCACCGCACCATGTCAACTGTGAAGGTGACCAGCCAGCCAGCTCTAACCAGTGCCCTAATTTTCTCATGGGAGATATTCAGATCAGTCACCGAAAAGGCTTCTTTCCCTGAGGCCATACGGCCTAGCTAGAAACTCAATAGACCTGACACGATCCTTCGCCAGTGCCCTGAAGACAAAGTCCTCGGGGTAGCAGTAAATTGCCAAATAACGTGCTTTCGCTCTAGTAGCGCGCTTCGGTTGTTAGGTGTCGCCTATAAATGTCCCTGAAGATACATCGTGCAATGAAAGGGAAAATTTGATACCTACAATGTACAAAAAATCTAGCAAAATTATTCACCAACCACCGATCCCTTCTAGTGAGACCCCTATGGAACCCGATGCCAGTCAGATATCGCATCCAGACAAAAATGCGTCATCGACGTTCCATCCTTTTCTACTTCCGAGGCTCACATTGAGCGAACCTCCGGCCCCCAAGATCTCGGTCACCTACCCCAAAAAGAAACGGAAATCAGTCACAGGCGATCATCTCCCGCAACAATCAGGATCACTGCTGTTGACGAGGAGAACCATGGGAATATCTCTACCACCTTCATAAAGGTTAGAAAGAAAAAAGATACAAAATAAATAATTACCCACTATGGCTTTCGTGGAACCAAAAAACTGTCTTCTCATTGGTTTCTAAGAAACCGTCTTCTGTCTTTAAGAGTCGGCGTACCGGATGTGTTTAGGATCAAGAGGAAGGAGAATGGGAGAGAGATCCCTACTTCCACTGATCTTGACATTTAATCTCCCCCCTCTCACAGAGGATGAGTCGTGGGTTTTATAATCTCCACGTGCGGCAGTATGTGCCAAACGCCCTGCCTTTAAATGTCAGAAGTTCGGCCATACCCAAAAGCGGTGCATGACCGGAAGCCTTGTTTGCACAAATTGCGGCAAATGCACGCACGATACGAATGCGTGTGTCCTGCCACTTCGCTGTGTTAACTCTGAAGGAGACCATGCGGCCGACTCGAACAGGTGCCCTACATATCTGAGAGAGAGAGAGAGATCCAAAAGATCAGTGACGGAGAAATTATATTTTCCTAGGGGGAAACGACGATACGTAGTGAAGAACCCTGTAGATCTCGGGCGTTCATTTTCTAGTACTCTGGCCAAGGCGGCAGAAGCAACAGAGTTGTCAGCCTTCACCTGCTACTGCCCCAGTTGCTCATTTCTGTTGTCAGGTGTCTCCAATGGACTTCCCTGAGGAGGCATCGCCTCTGCAAGGTGGGAAGATAATTCCCTCCAAACAATTGTCCAAGAAAACCACACAGTTGAAGCCGGACCTAGAATCCACTTCTCAGCCCCGCATGAAGGCCGATGACACTCGTCCTTCTTGCCCAGAAAAACGTATAAGATCGTTCCTCCAAACTCCGACCATCTACCCCGACTCCTGAGACTCGCTCTGAGCGATCTCTTAGTCCGTCGAGCAGTGCTCAGGAGGAATCTGCCTCGGTGGAAACGTCAGTCGGGGTGGACAGTCGCCCCGTCGGGCAACAGGCATAAACGGAAAAGGTGGAAGAAAAAATCATCAGTCTGCAGGAAACACATCTTCCTGGTCATTCTCTCTTCGTGGCTTTTGTTGCTAAAGGCAAGACATTGATGATGGACTCTGGGCACATGGCGGAGTCACTGTATTTGTCCCTGGAGTCCCAAGAAATAGACGTACGAACCACTCTTAAGAAATATTGCGTTCGTGTGAATTTCCACACGATATAGACTACTATTTGCAACGTCTATATCTCGCCTGGCCAAGTCGTGTGAGAGTACGTGTGCAAGAGAGACTCGAGGATATGTTATGTTGTCTGCCCCTTTTCTTATTGTGGGGGACTTTAATGCCCACAATCCCGCCTGAGGTGGCACTAGGACTTGCTCGAGATACAATATACGTGAAAATATTATTGACAACCAGAACTTCTTCTGAATACTGGGGAAGCAGACATTTTTCCGTGGATTCAAACACTTTCTCGACCATCGATCTGGCTCTCTGTAATGCGTATCTTTGTACCATCTTTGAGTGGACTGTCCTTGGCAACCTGCATGGCAGTGACCACTTCCCAATTTCGATAATCTCGACCCAAAGGTTGCTCGTCCTCCACCGAGCTGAGTGGGACACATTCGTGAAAGAAGTACGGATGTCGGAAACCTGCCGAAACGATATCGATGCTATGGTTGCCCATTTTACTGGTGCCCACGTGGTCACCCACGACATCCTCTCGTGCCATGATGGAATGCCGACTGTGCCACAAAGGTGCGTGATCGGAAACGGGCATTGGCAAAGCTTAGTGGCCAACCATGGATATTATATGATAAATTGATTATATATAATATTATATGATAATTGAATTATATGATGATATTTTATGATAAATTATAAAAGAATACGAGCTAGAGCTAGATTGACCGTACGGGAAAGTAAGGCCGCGTCCTGGAGAGCTTATATTTCAACAATCTTGCCGTACGCCCTCTAAAGTAGTGTGGCCGAAGGTTCGACAGATCGATTGAGAAATTTCCTTCGCCGTCTGTCGCAAGGCTTCTGGTAATGGTAACCTCACATCACCAGAAGGTATAGTTGAAGAATTGGCCTCACTACGAGCATATCTCCAGTTCCGTACGCCACTCTCCTAGCTTTCTGAAGACTAAAAGAAGAACGGGGAACTGCAGACTACATTTTTTGAGTTGCGTGGAGGAAGATTACAATGCTCCTTTCTCCATGGACGAATTTTCCTGTGCCCTTCCGTGTGCAAGAGATTCTTACTCGAGGAGCAGACCTGATACATAATCAAATGCTTGAACACCTACCGGAAAATGCTCGTCCTTTTCTCCTCCGCATTTTCAACTTCATTTGGGGTAAACGTTCCGTATCAAGAGTTGGCGGGAAGCCATTGTTATTCCAATCCCTAAAGAAGGAAAGGCCAGAACAACCCTTTCAAGTTACCGCTCAATCTCGCTTACAAGCTGTGTGCTTTTAGAGCGAATTGTAAACAATAGTCTCGTGTGGCTCCTGTAACGAAGGAATCTGTTTACACCTTTTCATTGTGGTTTCAGAAATCATAGATCAACAATGGACAACTTAGTCTCTCTTGCCTGGTAGTTTTCGACATATAGAAAGCGTATGGCATCACCTGGAGGTACGGCGTTCTTCGCCCTTTGCAATCTTGGGCCTTAGGGAATTGCTCCCTTCGTTTCTAGAAGATTTTCTTTCGTCAAGATATTTCCGCGTCCGCCTAGGTTACTCGTAGTCCTCAAGTCACCAGTTAGAAAACGGGTGTTGTCTAGTTATGAATTCTGAGTGTCACTCTGTTTGCCATTGCTGGGAATAGTATCGAATCAGTAATTCGAGAGCCTGTGGAAGCATCATAATTCGTTGATGACGAAGTTATTCAGAGGCAACTACAACTTGTCCTCAACAAATTGCAAGAATGGAGCGATAAAAGTGGTTTCAAGTTCTCCACCTGAAAATCCAGTTGCATGCTCTTTTGTTGAATATATTACCTCTATAATCATCCTGATCTTTTTTGGGGGAGGGTCATAATTTCCTTCGAATCTGCCAATGTTATTGCCCTGACATTCGAAAAGTGTTAAATATGGCGAAAGGACATTCGGAACTTGAAGAGCCGCTGTGTATCACCATTGAAACTCCTTCGCACCATTTCTGGTAGATCATTGGGCAGAGAATGTTTTTTGCGTTTATATAGGACTATCATCCGTGCAAATTATTGAGAGGCAGCTACAGCTTGTCCTCAACAAACTGCAAGAATGGAGGTGGATTTAAATTCTCCACCTCAAAATCCAGTTGCATGCACTTCTGTAGAATATATAACCTACATAATCATCCTGACACTTTTGGGAGGTCATGAACGTCCCTTTGTAGAATCTGCCACTTTCCTTGGTCAGACATTCGTCAAGAGTTTAACACGGCGAAAGTACATTCAAAACTTGAAGAGCCGTTGTGTATCACCATTGAACCTCCTTCGCACGCTTACCGGTTGATCATGGGGCGCCGACCGAGTATGTATTTTGCGCCTATATAAGACTATCATCCTATCTTAGAATATGGATGTATTGTTTATGGGTCAGCGTCTCCATCGACTCTCCGATCACTGAATACCATACACAAAGCCTGTGTACGGATCAGCACAGGCGCCTACCGCGCTAGTCGCATTGAATCTTGGCCGAGGCTGGTGATCCATCCCTGTGCCGAAGGCGAGATATTGTAATCGGCTCCTATGGTGCGAAATTATCAGGTATAAATACTTCTTCGCGCCGAACAGTACTTCACCAAAGTCATAGGATATCGTACGAACTCAGACTACCATATCCTCCGGGTATCCGTCTCTATACGCTCTTGCAGAAACTCAACTTACGTCCCATCCCTGTCAACCCCCCTTCCCCCTGAAATCCCCTTGGAAACTTTTCCGGTCCAAAATAGACCTGATAGTATCATACTTCCGTAAATACTCACTTAGCCCATTACGTTTCTGGTGTAATTGTAGGAGACGAAATCCATGTATCCCGGCTATACCTTTTTAGACACCGATGGTTCCTCCCAGAATGGTAATGTAGGGTGTGCCTTCTACTGCAACAGTGCCATGTGGAGTCTTCGACTAGACTTCGTGCAGCGCGTTTACTGCAGAAAATAATGCGCTCTTGGAGGCACTTAAGTTCGCTGAATCGATGACATCAAAAGAAGCTGTGCTCTACAGTGATTCAAATAGCTCGCTCGAATCTATACTTTGTTTCTCTTCTTGTGACCCTCTGACAATAATCATCCAACACAAAATCCATAATTTATTGGATATTGGATATTATACGAAATTGCTGACCAGGCAGCAAAACACGCTGCAAAGAAAACTGAGGTATACATCCTCGCAGTCCCAACAAACGATACCAAGTTGTTTATCAAACGTTGTATTCTCAGTACATGACAAACAGAGTGGCAGAACTCAGACTTTAAACTCACGAGAATCAAGGATTCCATAAAACCTTGGTCTTCATCTCGTCGGCCTAAGCGCGAGGAGATAATTCTGGCACGACTTCGGATCGGTCACTGTCATTTCTCTCACGGACATCTCCGCGGTGACCCAACCCCTACTTGCGATAGTTGCTTGACGGATCTTACCGTGGAGCATGTTCTCCTGCACTGTTCTAAGGTAAGAGATAGCCGACGAAGGCTTCTTTGCTAGCTCTCTAGCATAGGTACTTGGAATGTACGAATCTTCTCTCTGCAAGCTTTGTAGCTTCTTACGAGAATCTGACATTTATAGCATTATCTGAGAGAAGGGGATTGTCATGTTTTTGGTTATAATTATAATGGTTTGCTTATAATTGGAAATTTTAAAGTGTTTATGTGGCTCTTTTCCGCCAACCCTTTTTAAAAATAATTGAAAACAGTTTATTTTCAGTTTTACTTACTTTTTACCTTTCATAAAAAATTATTTTGTCTAGCACTAAAAGTGCGTATTACTCTTAAAAAAATTGGCACTTTCGCCAATGACCTTGGTTGTTGAAGGGCCATTAGGGTGAGGAGGATGCTTCTAAGAATAGTGAAACTAACCACACAGAAGGAAGCGAGTCAATTTATGAAAAATGAAAATATGTTCGTTTGGAATTAAGAACCATTTGTTAGCCGAGGTTGTAATGCCAAGAAAAACATTGTTCGTGTTCCTGTATGTAAAGATGACACTTTGACAATGATCGGAAATTGAAAACTGAAAACTTTTATTCAGTGACACAATGGGAATAATTGTGAAGGACACCAACATTTAAATCCAAACAGCAAAAACTTGTTTCTTCAGCAAGGTTTTGTTAAGAGACTGATTGAACTGAATTGTCAGATCTTATTGGATATCTTTGTCTCGGGATCATACAAGGATGCCAAACTCACTATAAAAGATACGTGGAGTGTGTTGGACATCCTATATATTGAACACTAATGGGTGTATCTCGATTTTTTCATATTTGATTCCGATATTCGACTATAGGGAGACGTAATTCTGCTGACAAATTTGCATATTTCCTAAATGTGTGGGAAAAGTTGATCGATAATAGTGTTGAATATTACTCCCACACACGAACATTGCATAATAGAACTATTGGGCTGCGGTGGAAATAGTCCACTCTGCGTGTACATTGCTTCAAAGAAAGATAAGTACAAATTGCAGATTGTTACTATGTGTGTTGCAAGGACATTTCAAATGGTAAATGCAGTTCCTTACATTGGGAAGGAAGACCGGACTAACAAGGAACCTCTGGTACTCCTATGTACGGGAAATCAGTAAGCTAATTAATGAAACTGGAAGAAATCCTATAATAGATAACTGGTTCAGATCCATTCCACTTGCTGATACAAGGCTCAAAGATCATCGACTAACAATTGTACGAACTTTGCTCCACAACAAACCCGAATTCCCCTCGAACGTTCTACGTAAAATAAGGAAAGAAGTTCTGATGGCCTAATTGCTTTCAGAAATGATAAAATGGTCGGTTACTCATAGAAAAGGTAAAAGTGTGATTCTGCTATCAACAATGCTTGACAAGACGATTGATCTTTCAAAATGCCTGAGGTCATACGCTTTTATAATTCTAAAGGTGGTGTAAATATTTTCGACGAATTTTCACGTATATGTACAACAGCACCAAAGTGATGATGGCTTTTGCGGTACTTTTTTGGTGTTCTAGACCAGGCAGGAATTAACGCTCAAATTCTTTTTGAGTGGGAGGTGCGACGATACTGTAGTCGCAAGATTGTTATGCGAAATTTCCGAGATACTGGGGATTGCACTCGCTACTCCTTCCGTCCAGAGAAGACTGAGTAACTCTTTTAGTATGGATTAAAACAATTGAAGTTCTGGAACAAAACGACCGACCCAATTCGTCAGAAATTCCTTCCAATCCACCGCAAAAAATTGCAAAACAAGGACGTTTATGTCTACATTCGCGAGACCGGAAATCAAAAAATTTCTATGTTCGATACCGGAACCCAGTGTGTGGAGATAATATACAACTTCAAATAAAATGAAATGAAATTTACATTTTTTGTTTTAAATATGCGTGATGAAATGAAAAATAAAATCCATGAAGTAGCAAACGAAGTCTTCGGAGAAAAGAAAGAGGGTGATTTCAATGAGAGTCCCTAGTGTTATTAAAAAACTAGTAAGTATTAAACACCTGTACCAGAAATGGCTTTCAACAAAACAAGATGATAAAGAACAATACATGAAAGTAATAAAGCAAAAAATTATGCGTGGCAAAACCCATGTGAAACAATAGAAAAGTACTTTGTTGCCTCTCGATCAGAATAATCATGGAAAACACTCAAAACCATGAACAACTGGAACGAAAAATATCAGTTACAGGCTAAAGAATAGAAGGAATATTATGAAAAGATGTTCAAAGGTTGGACGGAATTCTGTAATATAACACAAACTGATGCAGATAGTTAAGAATACAAGTAAGAAAGAAGTCTAAGAAGCTATAAGATTATTGAAAAATAGATGTGCTGAACCAAATGATACACCAATAGAATTAATAAAAAGTAGCCCAGCTGTATTATTCAAGCAATTATCTTTTATTTTCAACTTAATAATAGGTGATGTCCCAACAGATTGGAATTGGGAGACAGCATATTGTAAGGAACCACTCCTCTTTTGTGGTTCTCACTGCCAAGATTTGGGCGCCAGGCTAATGTGCAAGCAGCGGCGGACACGTCCACCCACTTACCTGCTTGACCGATCTCCAGCAGCAGCCGAAGGTCTTTAGATGTGTTCACCCCCGGTAGAGCTAGGAGAATCCTACAGGGGTAGGCCTCATCTGGGTTAAATTGACAGGACTTCGTTTAGGAACAGATGTGCTTTGTGCTAAATGAAAACATGTATTCAAGCAACGTGGTTCCAGATGGGACCCCACTTTATTGATTACTGAAGAAATGATCAACAATTTTGACAATATTCTGACATAAATGATTCTCTGAAATCATACAAAATAACAATAAGTTCAATCATGCATTAAAAGTGCTTCTCTTTGGACGTGATAACAGTTCTATTCACTAGTCTATAGTTTCTTTCAAATTGGCACTTCAACCATTATCTTCTCTAAACACATTGGAGTCTCGTGAGTCAGCTGGCGTCAACATAAGGAGGTCGCGCTGGTCTAGCGTGCGGCAGGCGCTAAGCGGAAACCGGCAATGGGCGGCTTGTGTGATCCGCTCGGAAAACCCACCCCATCCATTTACAAGATACAGTTGGTTCTAACTGCCCGCAGTTGCCCCAATCCCAGAAGCAGGCCTTCCGAAGACGCGATTCGTTTGCCATCTGGCGAGGTTCTGCTAGTGCATCGCGAAATGTATATCGATTCGTTGCAAAAATCTTTGTTTACAAGACTGCTCAGATATATCTAAGTTGGTTAAGACCACCATTTATGTATTTTGTGCTCAAATAAGCTCTCGATGGGCGAAGTGCAACAGAACACTGGAACGTTTCCTGGAACCCAACTCATCCTGGCTTAATGAAGACGTTAATTTTGATAGTATTGTTATTGTTGTCATGCCTTCAAGTAGTACCGCCCCACACCAAAGAGGGCGACCTTGTAAGCGTTTTGACACGTACAGCGATTCTGGACAGTGAAAGAAAGCAAATTACATATCTGAAAAAAATCTGCGGTGCATGGGGATGCCATAATTCAGTCAAGTGTGCTTCCAATCGGACAACTTTCTGAAGAAGCGCAAGAGGCTAAACTTAAGACAATAGACGTTACAAGGAAAATTTCACCAGAAAGTCTCGATCTGCTTCACAGATTGCTGATATCTGAACCATACATTACCAGCTTAGGAAAATTCCATAAATGGAAAACGCATCATTTGCCACGCGAAGTCATGAAATTATTGTATGACATAAGTTCTCTGGAAGAAAAATGTAAAAATCTAACCTACCGATGTAAGTTAACGTACTTAATTTACTTAATGTCAAAACCTGTTGAATCTGCCTGCGACATTCTGAGGGGCAAAAGATATAATTACATTAAAATATTACATTTCATTGCTTTAAACCATTGTGAATCCTCATCATTTACTCAGAAAACCAATTAAAATCTAGAAGCAGTTAGTAGCAAAATTAAAAAAAGAATACATTAAAATTAAATTGTTTAAAATAAACATTCTGTATAACATAATATTAAATATTTTAAGCTCGAAAAATATATTTAAAAATTTACAAATTGATAAGGAGATGAAAATCGTGGATAAACAAACTTCTCATTCTTTATAAAATGTGTGTACAAGTCGGAATATTTCGTATGTAATTTAATTAAAAATTGTTGAAATAATAAACGTATCTTATTGGAACTTTACATACGTAAAGAATACGTTATAAGAAATATGCATACCAAATTTCATTGAGATATGTGAAAGCGTGTCCAAAGTTATTACATTCTTGGTTATCCGGGATGAGCCGCGACTTGGTCAGTTGCGCTGACGTTTCGGCCATCTTGTTCTGGCCTTCTTCAGAGCAGTACAGCTCTGAAGAAGGCCACAGCAAGATGGCCGAAACGACAGCACAATTGACCAGGAAGCGGCTCATCCCGGATAGCCAAGAATGTATTGACTCTGACCGCGGAAGCCTAAGAGCGCAAGGTTTTAATTTTTACGAGGTAGTTGCTCGAAATTGTGCGGCGCCGGCGATGACGATCCACGCGCTCGACGGCTCCTAGACAACAGCAGGCGGCTCCTTTGCGACTCAGCGGGCGTTGACTCTCCGTAAGGCTGCTAGTACGGGGCACCGATGGATGTTCGCGGCGATCGCGTCCCGATATGCGGCTACTGAACTTACGTGACAATCTCACGATCTTTTCATGGCGACTGCATGCCGGTACTTGAATATTTTACTCGCGACTTTCGGCCGGATGAGATTATTGTGCGTGTGGTGCGAATTTGCAGAAGCACCGTACGTAGTAAAGCTATGCGTTTGAGGTTGCTAGAGCGTCAAGATTGATGTCGTGATCAAGTCTCGAAGTCAGATTTATAAGTTTGGCTGTGAGATTGAAATTGAGGTTATGAGTTTCGTTTCGACGTGTCGCAGTTCAGAAATGGTAGTTGTATTCGTCAGACTGGAGACAGAATCGTAAGTCGACTGTTAGACGTCATTTTTGTCAACTGAATGTTGGTAATTGAAAAATTGATGCAAAGCGTTCCTACCGCGAAGCCTGTGCCTCCCGCGCGAAATCTCGAGCCCAGACAGTCTGTTTTTCTCCAATCAAAACCTAATTTTGAGACGTGAGATCGCCGATTCGCCGACTGGTGTCACGCAGGCAAGCTTCTCGAAGCTTCTCTCCACCTCGTTGTGCAATCGGACGGACGTACTGTCTTTATCTGGCTGTTTTGAAATTCTCGGATGGAATCTGTGTCCCTGTGTTTAAGGGGGTGAACAGTCCTTTCTTCGTGCGTCTGGGCCCAAGTGACTCACGCAGGTCACTCCGAACATGTTGGTAACTTTTTCGTTGGTATTAGCAGCGCGTGGCAATGACTGTCATGTATCTGGGCTGTCAGAGTGACGTCGCGTCCAAGACTGAGGTGCCGACGTTTCGACCGACATATCGCAGTCCTCTTCAGGGCCGTACTGCGCCAGGATGTTGGGCTATCCGGTTTCTATAGTAGGCGGGCCAGGCTGTGATAGGCCGAGGTGACGGCCAATCGGGAGCGACCAGATGGAAGTGTCATATAGTGTGCGCACAACGGCGCGGGGCGATTGACGAGCTTCGTCGCGAGTTCGCGGATGCTCGGGCTCATCAGTTATGCGTGACGTATATCTCCCTCCTTGAAAGGATCCCAGCAACATGTGTGCGGGGTGGGTGAGACGTTGGCGCAGGGTGTCGCGTGACCGCATCCGTCATGGGGATGGAAAGGGTCTCTGTCAGGCCTCCGAGTGGGGTTGATTTACAAGCATCTCGAGAACGGCGACTCGCGCCGAAGACAAGCCATAAAGTGCTTTTGTAACAAAGGCTTCTCTCTCACAAATGACGGGGCATCGTGAAGGGGGCAACGCGGCGCGGGGACGCGTTTCAATATATTAGAAATAAATATAAAAAAGATCGTAAAGAATGTACAAATTATTGGCCAATTAGTGTGACAAATTCTGTTTCTAGAATATATGGGAAGATTATAAAGACCAGATTGCAAAATGCAATCAAGGATGTTGTACAAAGTGATTTCCGAGCAGGAAGATCTTGCGTTGATGGGATATTGTGCCTTCTGTCAAATATTAGATAGGCTAGCAGTTAATCTAGAGATATATATGGTCTTTATAATTCTCACAAAATCGTACGAAATTGGAAGAACGATAAGAATCCATTTAAAATCTCGTAAGGTCTCGACAAGGTTGCTGTGTAGCCCCTACTCTCTATGTTGGAATATGGGGGTAGAAGTTAGCGATGATACATCCCTTCGCTGATGACCAAGTTATTCTTGTCGAGGATGGACGAGATATAGATTATATGCTGAGGAAACTAAATGAAGAATATTCCTCTTGAGGTTTAAATATGAATCCCTCGAAAACTGAGTATGTTGTTGCTAGGTTGCAAGGAACAAAGTTAATAATTGGGCAGTATTAGGGAGTCATTAAGTAAATGTAATTCAATTACTTGTAACCATTACTTTGTTGGTAATTTTAGCATGTAATTGCCTTCGTAGAAAATTATTCACAGTTGCCTACGGAACCATGATTTACCAAGGCGTGCACCTCTTCGTCCGAAGCAATTTGACGGCCACGAATATCTTTCTTCAAGGCTCCGAAAATTCGAAAATCGAATTGCGAGAGATATGAACTGCTTGGAGGATGTGAAAAAGTTTTCAAGCGAATCTTTTGCAGTGGAGTCCAAACAACCCTGGCAACAAGTGGGTGGGCATTATCGTTGAACAGGGTGATGCCGTCTGTCAACATTCCTTTGTGTTTAGATTTGATGACGCGGATCAATTTTTGCATAGTCCTCGCATACCATTGTGAGTTATTTGTGGCTGATTGTTCCAGGAAATCAATGAGCGGCGGAGCCCTAGGAGTGAAGATCATGAGTTTCTCGGAGCTGGCGTGCACGGTTTTGGATTTTTTCGGTGGAAGGAATCCATGTGCTTCTGTTGATTTCCCTGGCGCTTGCTCTCCGCCTCAAATTGACACAATGATTCATCTGCGGGACAAAAGGCTCTATTCTTTCACACGATACCGTTCGAGATGTTGCAGCGATGTCGATATTCTGTTGAACTTCTGGTCTTCCGTCAGATTGTGGGGAAACCCATTGCGCGGAGATATTCCTTAAAATCAGTCTGAAGATGGCGTGAGCGGATCCATTTGTATGGTCAACATGAGCCGAATGACTTCCACTTCCCGCCGTCGGACATTTCTGACGGCAGAATCCACCGCAAGACAGAGATAAAGATACAAGGGTAATGACACGATTAGCCTGTTCTGGCTGACTACTGTCTACAGAAACCACCTCACCTTCACAAAATCGTTTATTCCACTCAGTATACATACAGTCAAAAACGCACCGCGGAGTTCCTCTCTCCCAGCCTCTGCCGTGATGTTGGACGCGGACGGGACAAACGGCACAGTGGTGAACGTTCGCGTTCTTCCTTCCTGATTTTCAATAGAGGACACTTATATACACACACCTACCAGCGTTACCAACTGCCGCGGTATGCTTGTGTAGTCTGTTCCGTTTACGTTGACTGAGCCTCATATATTCACGACTCTCAATTATACATGGGTACCTATTTATACTGACTTTCATATTTTGTGTGTGTGTGTGCGCGCGCGCGCGCGCGTGCGTGCGCACGAGTGTTGGTGCATTTAACATACAGCACGCTAATGTAATGCATCCCTCCAGGACAAATGTCGACCGAAAACTTCTTGAATAAACCAACTGACCACGTCCTTCTTGACTTTGAGGAAAGTAAATGACCACATCTAAATGCACGCTTCGCGTTCTTTTCAGAAAGCTGTCGTTCTCGTGTCAGTTTTCGACATCACTAACCTGATTCTCAGTATTGCTGAACCAACACATTTAGCCATGGCGTCTATCTCAAACACATCTGTTGCCAAGTCTTTTGCAACCTCTCTACAGTGGACCTCACTAGAACACTAGCATCTATATAGGAAAATATAAGCATCTATTTTCCCATCATCGTCCCTTCAAGATGGGTCGGTCCTCTTCCTGCTCCGGGGTTAAAGAAAATGCTCTCATATGTTCGTTTCTCGATCTTCAATCCTTTTGCTTTTCAAGTCTTCATTATTTTATCAACCCTTTTCTTCCTCATTGACCTCTGTATTCTGAACGCCCACCGCCCATGTGTTTGCTATGCATGGCGACCCATCGCAAAGGGAAAGAGAGAATAGAAGATTGAGAATTGAGAAATAACCAGATTGTCTGCCTCCACGTGAAAGTTGCATATAACTTTGCTTCTAAAGCTGAGGAAAAAATTTTCTCATTTAAGAGTCAGCCCGTCGAGGTCCGACCGGGGGATGCAGGGAGATCTCTCAAGTATTCCTTTCTTTAACCAGTCCTCTCTCTTCCTATTATTCATTCTGGTTCTTATATTATCTTCTTTGGTCCTATCTTCCATATACGGAAGTTAGGTGACCCATAACTGGTTTTCTTGGGATAAATTATTCAGGGTGGTTTCCCGTTGCCTTCCCTGATATGATGATGATAGGGGGTGAAAGGACGAACACAATACAACCATGCCCGAGGCGGGACTCGAACCCGCGATCTTTCGGTAAGAGATCGCTACGGCACTACTGCCTCAGCGATCTCGGCCACCGGATCGGCCGTTCGTATATATATATATATATATATATATATATATATATATATATATATATATATATATATAATTATAATGTGTGTGTATATATATTAATAAATCGTGTCTCTTTTCTTCTCTTCTATTTCACTGCCCCCCCCATGTTGCTGAACGCCCACCAATGTGTTGGCCTTGCATGACGACAGGGTCGGAAGGGATGTGTTTTGGCAGTTGAGAGACCTGTTTGTTTCTTAACTATTCCTTGTACTACTTTGTGCTTTGCATCAAGGGATACGTTGCTTATGTATTCTGGGAAACAATCCTTGTACGCACACCGGCTTTGGCCTCTGACTATTCTAGACGGGCTGTCAGGAGCTAACCCACTCTCGATCAATCGGCTCGGTGTAGGACTTCTACTGAAATCCAGGATGAGCGGGGAGGGGATCTACGGCGGGCAGCGCTGCCATCCCCACTCCCACTGTATCCCCGTGGCAACTCTGGCCCTCCGATGGAGTATCCCGTTGTTGGGTTCCGCGGTGGGTATCCATCTTCATGGAAACTAAACCTTTTTCCCCGCCCTCTTCCGCAAGGAAGAGCATATATCCGGAACGAAATATTAATTTAAATAGTTTTTCGCAAAAGATGACCGACCGAAAAACCCTCGTTTCCTCCCTATGGCGTGCGCACAGAAAGAAAAGTATACAAACGTAAGTGTTGTCCATCTGGCACGAGCCATAGAGGAAGCATACGGGAAGCTCCAAGTGGTCTTGCTACAGGGAAATGGAACGATTCTCATTGAAGCACGTACCGACGAGCAAATAGAGAAATTATTAAAAACAAAGCAGATTTCCGGCCTCCACGTGGTAGTGACGACGCACCCAACTTTGAACCTGTGTGATGACGTAGTGAACCACAAACACTTCGCTTTTGAACTAATAACTTTTTTCAAAAGTCAGGGTGTGACAAGTGTATAGGATGAAAAGGAAAGAGCAGGGGAAAGTGATCCCTACTTCAGCCCTGATCCTCATGCTTGACAGTCCGTCCCTCCCGGAAAGGATCAGTTGTGGTTTCTACAACCCCCGTGTGCGACAGTACGACATGTACGACGTATGTACCAAATCCTTTGCGCTGTTTTAAGTGTCAAAGGTTTGGGTATACCCAGCAACGATGTATTTCGGTCAGCCCAGCGAGAAGTGCGGTGCATCAGTGCACGATCCACATCCGTGCGCTACACCACCGCACCGCGTCAGTTGTGACAGGTGGTCATCCAGCCAACTACAAACAAAGCACTACCCTTGTTCGGAAAAGAGATTAAGATAAGAGTCACTGAAAAGGTTTCCGTCTTTGAGGCCAAACGCCGGCAGCATGCTTGAAATCCAGTGGACTTCTCACGATCCTTATCCAGTACTTTCATGACCAAGTCCTCGGGGGTAAGAGCAAGTTCGAGTTTTCGAACACAGCGTAGTCTTGCTCTAGTAGCTCACTTCAGTTGTCAAGTGTTGCCTATAGACTTCCCTGAAGATGCGGCATGCATCCAAAGTGGAAAGGTAATATCAACAAAGTTGAAAAACCTTAGCCAAAAACTCCACCAGCCACATATCTTTTATACTGGACCCCTTAAGGAAATAGATTCGAGTCATCGGTTCTAAACAAAAAATCGTATTGAAGTCCTGTCCACTTACTACTTCAGAGATTCACATTGAGCTATCCTCCAGCGCATGTAGATGACGGTGGCCTGTGGCAAAAACACGGGTACATCCCCCCGACAGGCGACAATGTTCAGCGACAATGGACGAGTAGCACCTCGAGAGTTCCTCGACAACTTTTCAGAAGGCGTAAAAGAAAAAATGCAAAATAGTAATTCCCTACAATGATTCCAATGAAATTTAAACGGTTTTCGTGCACAGAAAAAATAGGATTGACAATTTCTCGCCATAGATGGTCTATTGTCTACCTTCAGGAATTTCTTCATCCCATTCTTCCCCTCCCCATCTTTGCTGTTTTAGCATCTATCAATTTGATCAAGATGGACTCCGTGGCCACGGTGTCGCGGTACTCCATGTTCTCTGAGGACCAAACGTTCCAACCGACTTTCAAACTATGCGTTCGGATTTACCTGTCCTTTTCGCTAACGGTATGCAACATACACAGTCCTGGTCAAGTCTTGTGACAAGATGTCTTTTCTCAGTTTCCCGCCCCTTTTCTTATTGTGGGCGACTTAAATGCCCAGAACCCCGCCTTATTTGGCACAAGGACCTGCTCGAGAGGCGATATACTTAAAAATTATATAGACAACCAGATCATTCTTCTGAATACTGGCGAAAACACTTTCTCGTCCGTTGATCTGGCTCTCTGCTGTCATTTAGTGGACTGACCTTGGCGACCATCATGAAAATGACCACTTCCCTATTCTTGTCAATGTCGATATTCCCGGCCTAAACGCTGCCCGTTCCCCTCGCTGGCTATCCCACACAAAAATACGGATATCGAGAAACTCCCCAAACAATATCGATGCAATGGTTGCCGATTTTACTGATGCCGTTCTTCATGTGGTCTCAATTACCATCGTCGAATCGCCCACGACATCCCCCCGTGCCATGGTGAAATGTGCCATCGCAGTGCATGATCGGAAACAGGCATTGGCAACGCATAGGTTCCCAACCATGGATAATCTTATAAATTATAAAAGATCGCCGGCGAGAGCTAGATTGACCATACGAGAAAGTACGGTCGCATCCTGGAGAGCTTATATCATCAGTCTAAAGTAGTGTGGCGAATGGTTCGAAAGATGCGGGAAGACTTTTTGTTGTCTGAGAGCTTCTGGTAAATGGTATACATTATATCTTCTCACCTCATCAGAAGATATAATTGAAGAATTTGCGTCTCACTACGAGCATATCTCGAGTTCCTACACACCCTGGCTTATGAAGATCAAAGGAATGGAGAACTGCAGACTAGATTTCTCGAGCTGCGTGGAGGAAGATAACAATCCTTTCTCCATGGACGAATTTTCATGTGTCCTTGCGTGTGCAAAAGATTCTTACCCGAGGATCAGACCAGTTACATAATCAAATGCTTAAACACCTACCGGAAAACGCTCGTCCTTTTCTCCTCCGTATTTGATTTGGGATGAACATTATTTACCAAGAATTTGGTGTGCAGCAATTGTTATTCGAATTCGTAAAGAAGGAAATGACAGAACAATCTCTTCAAGTTACCGCCCCATCTCGCTCACAAGCTGTGTGTGCAAGCTTTTAGAGCGAATGGTAAACACGTCTAGTCTGGCTCCTGGAACATAGGAAATTATTTGCACATTTTCAAAGTGGTTTCAAGAAGCACAGATCAACCATGGACCACTTAGTCTCCCTTACCACACAGATCTCCACTTCTTTCGTGCTGCAACACATGGTAGCAATTTTTTCGACAAAGAGAAAACGTATACTAGGTAGGGCATTCTTCGCACCTTGCATTTTTGGGGCCTTAGGAGACGGCTCCCTTTGTTTCTAGTAGATTTTGTGTCGTTAAGATCAGTCCGCGTCCGCCTTGGTGACATGTTATCCTCAAGTCACCAGTTAGAAGACGGTGTTCCCAAGAATCAATTGTGTGTTACTATGTTTGCCATTGCTGGGAATAGTATCGCATCAGTAATTCGAGAACCTGTGAAACCATCACTCTTCGTTGACAACTTTGCCATATTCTCCTTCTTCAAGAGCATACAAATAAATGAGAGGCAGTTACAGCTTGTTCTCAACAAACTGCAAGAATGAAGCGTTAAAATTGGATTCAAATTCTCCACCTCAAAATACAGTTGCAAGCACTTCTGCAGAATTCATCCCATCTATAAACATCCTGCTCTTATAAGGGTAGGGTTTATAGTCCTTTCGTTGAATCCGACACTTTTCGTGGCCTTACATTCAACAAGTTTAACATGGCGAAAGCACATTCAAAACTTGAGCCGATATGTATCACCATTGAACACCCTTCGCACCCTTACTGGTAGATCATGGTGCGCAGACCTAGTATGTCTCTTGCGCCTATCTGGACCATCAAGAGTCCTATCTTAGATTACGTCTGTATTGTTTTTGATTCAGCGTCTACATCGACCCCCCATTATCAGCTATAAATACTCCGCGCTAAGCAGTCCTTCACCCGTCACAGGACATCGTACGAACTTAGACCAACGTTATCCCTTCCTGGATATCCGTCTCTAAACTCTTTTGCAGAAACTCAATATAAAACTCACTATCTCTGTGAAACCTGATAATTTGTTTTCCCTTGGAAGATTCTCCGCTTAAAATAGACTTCCCAATTCTCAACTCCCACTAGTACATTTCTAGCGGAATTTCAGGACACGAAATCCATGTATCCCGGCTATAACTTCATATGGTTCTTCCCAAAATGGTAAAGTAGGGTGTACTATCTGCCATAGTGCTATGCGGAGTCTTCGAATAGACTCTTGAATGAACTTGAGTTCGCTGAATCGATGGCATTAAACGAAACTGATCTGTAGTGATTCAAAAAGCGCGGTCAATTCTATGTCCTGCTTCTCTCCTTGTGACCCTCTTACAATGATCAACACAAAATCCATTATTTACTGGTTCGTCGTTATAATTTGTTTTTTTTGTGGATCCCTGGTCACTTTGGGAAAATAGGGAACGAAATTGCTGACTAGCCAGGAAAGCTCGTCACAAAGAAAACTGGGGTAGACATCTGCTCAGTCCGAACAAATAATACCAAGGTCTTTATCAAACGTATTCTCAGTGCATGGCAGACAGAGTGGCAGAACTCAACTTTAAAATCACAGGAAGCAAGGATTCCAATAAAGACTTGGTCTTCCTTATCACGCGAGGAGATTATTTTGACACGACCTCGGATTGGTCTCTGTCATTTCTCCCACGGACATTTTTGCATTGACCCACCTTCTACTTGCGATAATTGAGAAGCGGATCTTACCGTGGGGCATGCTTTCTACATCGTTCAAAGGTAAGAGCGGCTGAAGCCATCACCTTGCTAGCTCTCTAGCAGAGGTTCTTGGAAATGAATCTTCTCTCTGCAAGTGTTTTAGCTTCTTACAAGATACCGACATTATCTGGGGGAAGAAAAAAAATGCCAATTTGGCTTTTTTGGAGATTTAGATGTGTTTACTGCCAAACACTTTTTTAATTGAACACGTTTATTTTTAGTTTAACTCACATTTTACTTTGCATTAAAAAAACTATTAGTTTGCCTCTGCTACAGTACGTACTGTTCTTAAAAATAATTCGACACGGGCGCCAATGACCTTAGCTGTTAAAGTGCCCTTCAACCGTAATGATAATCATTATTTGTCGGGGAGTCACAAAGGTTTTCAGGATCAAGAGGAATCCCCTGTTCTCTGATTGTCACTTTCAAACTCCTTACCCAGAATGGATCCGTTGTGGCTCTTACCGTTGCGTCCTTCTTTTATCTTCGCATCTGGCCGTATGTGCTTAACTCTTTGCTGTTTGAAATATCAAAGGTTTAATCATACGCATCAATGATATATGGCCGAAAGCCAGGTATGTGGAAAGTGCGGCAAGACCAAGCAGAACACTGTGACACACCACAATGCTGTGTGAATTGTAAAGAACACCACGGCAATAACAAGTGATCTTTCTGAAGGCGGAGATATAGAAGATCCAAGACGCGAAGAAAGTGTCTTCTCGACACCAGTCGTCGGTACCTGACGAATCCTTTCGATTTTGTTCAGTAATTTTTAGTACAGTGGCTTAAGATGGTTAAATCAACAGCGATTTGCCAAGCATTATCTGCTTCTCCCCTAGAAGCGCACTTGTTGCCAGGTGTCGCCCTTCGGACATCCCTAATGTGACAACCGCTGGAAGGTAGGAAATAGTAATTCCCATCAAATAAAAGAAACGGGACAAGAAAGCTACTCAGACGGGGACGTCCAGCCATCAATCCCCTTCCATTCCCCCATGAAGGTTGTCAGTCGTCCATCCATTCCGGTCTCACATCTAAATGACCGCTCTTTCAATCCCCGACCACCTACTCTGACTTTTGAGACTCGTTCTGAGCTATCACTTAGCTGGTCGAGCAGTGACTCTGCCTCGGAGGAACCTTCACCCGAGGTGTACACTTGCCCCTTCAGGCAGCAGCGGGGTAAAAGGAGGGAAAGGAAAAGACCCAACTAGAAATGGTTCTCGTATCCTGGAATGTAAATGTGTTTTGCTCCCAACGGGACGTACTGAAACTCAAGGTGTCCCGATACAGGCCTTCGATAATGTTTACAGGAGACACATATAGTTCCACTGAGCCCCATATCCTTTCTCGGTTTTACTGCGTACAGGACTGATATTGACATATTTCACTATCGAAACGAATAAAAAAACGGCTCTTTGCATCGAATTAGCCCTTTGCATCTCTTTACTAGTGATCGTTATGCAATGGACCATATTAGACCTGTGTGGAAGCGACCATTGCCCACATTGATCAACTACATGAGTTTGTCGCCTTCTCACTGAATTGTGTAACATCCTGACTGGTCGATATTCCAAGCTGTTTGCCCTAAAATGTGCACCCTTGGAGAATATGGGCGCAATTGCTGCACATTTAAGTAGCGCTGTACTCATTGCTGTTTCCTTTGCAATTTACAGTTCAACGGGCAAACCTTAACTCCTCTGTCTCGTGGAATTTGAATTGTTCTAGTAGGGTCAATGACTGTATAAAGGGACTGGCATGACTCGAGCATTATTCAACCGTGGATAACGTCATCAAAAAGTCAAGATGCGGAACGAAGAGGAGAACAATTTCAGAAATCAAAACTGCTTTGTGAAGAGCGTAAGTCTCCCCTCTCAATTCTCACATGCCGCCATGTCTGGTGCGAAGAATGATTCGCCAAATATAAGGACACTCACCGCCCAGCGGCCGTGCGACAAAGGAATGGTATCTCTTATCAGCCCGCACCGACGAGCAGATAAAAATATCTTAAATACCAAGCTGATTGCCGGTTTCCATGTGGAAGTGACCACCCACATAATCCTTAACTTTTATAAGGAGGTGGTTAAGCACGACAATGCTCATTTGAAACTGAAGAGGAACTTCTGTTTCTTCAAGAGCCAGGGTGTCACCGTGCTGTTCAGAATTAAGAGGAATATGCGTGGGGAAGAAATCCCTATTCCTACGTTGATCTTAATGTTCAATCTCCCTTCTCTTCCAGGAGGGAATGGTTGCGGGTTTTCCAATTTTCGCGAGAGACGTATGTGCCTAACCGGTTGCGTTGGTTTAAATGCCAAAGGCGGATCTGACTCCGTCTATCTAGTGCCGTGGCCAAGACTTAAATCTACAGCAAGTTGCCAAACCTTACCTGATACTCCCTTAATAGCGCAACTCTCATTCCAGGTGTATCTCCCGATGAGACCGTCCCTGCAAAGTGGGAAAATAGTAATCCCCACCATATAAAAGAAACAGAACATGAATGATAAGCAGCTACATTTATTCATAAATCCAGTTATCAGCACCGCATGAAGGTCGACGTCTGGCCAACCGGATTCGCAGCTAAACTCGACCTCCGACCACCTGCTCAGTCTCCTGACACCCGCTCTCAACGATTATTCAGCTTGTCGAGCAGTGGTCAGGAGGACTCGGCCTCGGAGGAACCTTTAGCCGGGGTGAACACTAGCTTCTTACGGCAGTAGCGGGGGTAAAGGAAAAAGAAAACCTAAATACGAACACTAGGGTCTCCTATCCTCGAATGTGAATGTTTTTTGCCCCCAACTGGACGAAATGGAACTCCCGTTACAGGCCTTCGATAATCCGTTTACAGGAGATACGTCTAATTTTACCAGATCCCCTATCCTTTTACGGCTTTACCTCGTATAGTAACATTTGCATAAATCCTTCCATGACAATGTGTATCCGCCGATGAACTTTTGGTCTTAATAAATCAACTGCCTTCACCGTTCTTGATAGTTAGTCATGTGAATGCCCACAGTTCCCTTGCTCAAGATGCGACATATTGGAATGGGTAATAGTCACCTCGAAGATGGTTATTGTGATTTAATGTGAACCAACTCACTTCGCTGGGCTGTGCAATATTAATTTGACACAGGGTTTGCGTAGCTTGTGTTAAACAACGAAATGGTGTCTGGAACTTTGGTTCATTAATCTTAAATATTTTACATGTTGTTTTGCACACTTTTTCACTTTTAAGTTTCTTAGTACACATTACCTTTTAACTTGTAACTTTGGAAACACTGGATCAGCATGGTTCGCTTCGCACCGTGTGCTTGGAACGAAACTTTGATATGAAAACGTGTTTTAGCCTTGGTCAGGCAACACCGGGGCTTCGGGATCCAAAACATTATGCACCGGGAATGAATCCCCACGACTCCCAAACTAGTGTTTTGGTTGGTTGAATCACGGATTAAACAATAGCCATAAACACTTGCGCGTCTCTTTCAGCCCTTCACTTGAAACCGTTCTGCAATGGTCCATTCTAGATGAGCTCTATGGAAGCGACCATTACCCCACTATCCTCCACATTGATGGACTCGTTTGGGGAATGGCTGGATCCCCTCGCTGATGTATACAACGTGCTGACTGCCTAAAATTGCAAGTGCTGTCAGTCACTCAAGTCGACTTTCACGACGCAGACGAAATTGCAGCGCATTTTAACAGTGCTGTACTATACGCTTTGAATCTGGGAATCCCCAAACTGACCTGTAACCCGCGTCACTCCTCTGCCTTGGGTTGAAATTTTGAACTGCTCAAGAGCTGTCAAAAACTCGTGAAAAAGTACTCGCACGACTGAAGCGTTATAAAAACGTAAATAACCTCATCGAATATAAAAGATGTAGGGTGTAGGCGATGGGAACCATGTTTGCAAAATGTGGAGAACATTCGTCTCCTCTCAATTGCCACACCCTACCTCGTCTGCAGTGGAGAAGAATTCGCCGGATAATGGACACTCTTCACCAAATACGGTCCCACGCCCCCTTAGGAATGGAGCGATGATCACTTCTCGGGATGTGATTGTAGAGAAACTCTCCGCTCTCTATGAAAATGTCGAGTACCGGAGGAGAGGTTGCAGAATCGTCCTTTGGAATTTTTTACAGAGCGTCTAACTATTACAACACCCCCTTTTCACTGTCGGAAATGCGCTCTGCTCTCGCGTTAGGATAAAACTGCCCCAATTTCTCCGCCTTTACACTGAAGAGCCAAAAAAAACTGGTACAGACATGCGTATTCAAATAAAGAGATCTGGAAGCAATCAGAATACGGCACTCCGGTCGGGAACGACTGCATAAGACAACCAGAGTCTGGCACAGTTGTTACATTGGTTACTGCTGCTACAAATGGCAGGTGATCACGATTTGAATTTGAACGTGGTGTTATAGTCGGTGCAAGAGAGATGGGGCATAGCATCGCCGAGACCGCTCACGACTGTAACATCAAACCTCCGGCATAGCTGCGGCTGCTAAAAGGTCGAACAAGAACGGGACCGACGACGACTGAGGAGAATAGTTACACGTGACAAGTGCTACCCTACCGCGAATTGCTCTAGATTTCAATTCTGGGCCATGTGTCAGCGAACCATTCAACGAGACATGGATATGGCGTTTCGGAGTCGAAGGCCAACTCAAGTACCCTTGATGACTGCACGATACAAAGCTTTACGCCTTGTCTGGGCCCGTCAACACCGGCATTGGACTGTTGATGACTGGAAACGTGGTCTGACCTGACGAGTCTCGTTTCACATTGTTTCGAGCAGATGGACATGTATGAGTAGCGGCAACTTAATAAATCTATATACCCTGCTTGTCAACAGGGGACCTTTCAAGTTGATGGAGCCTGTGCGATGGTATGGGGCGTGTGCATTTGGAGTGATGGAACCCCTGACACGTCTAGATACGATTCTGACAGATGGCACATACGTAAGCACCCTGTGTGATCATCTGCGCCCATTTATGTCCATTGGGCATCCCGACGGACTTCGGCAATTCCAGCAGTACAATGCGACTGCCCACACGTCCAGAATTGCTACACTTTTCTGAATTTAAACACTTCCACTGGCCACCAATATCCCCAGACATGAACATTATTGAGTATATCTGGGAGATTCCTTGCAACGTGGTGTTCAAAAGAGATATCGTAAATTAGTTCCAGCACTAATTCAGACATTATTCAAATCCATGCTACATCGTGTTGCGGCACTTCTGAGTGTTCACGGGGGCCCTACACGATATTAGGCTGATGTACCAGTGTTTTGGTTCTTCAGTGTATACTCGTATCTGGAAATAGAACACCATCCATCTGGTGAGACGTCATCGTAGTCCCCTCTCTCAGACCCTCCACTAGAAGAAATGGATCGAACGTTGTCATCGAGCTACCGTCCTATCTCATATCTGCTGGGTATGCAAAGTGCTGGAACCCATAAAAATCAGCGTTTGATCTGAACTTTGGAGTGCAGAAATCTTTTCACCCCAAACCAATGCGGGTTCAGAAACACCGGACAATTCTGGACCATCTCGATGCATTGGCAATAGACTTTTCTATATAGATTGGTCTGAGACAACACCTTGTGGCCATACTACTGGATAAGGGCACCACTTGGAGGTATGGCATTCTGCGAATTTTGATGATTGAGGTGGAAGCTCTTCCTGTTCATCCAAAAACTTTCCTTGGAATAGAAAATTCCGTGTTTGCGTGAGAAATTACTAGCAGTCACTCTCTTGAAAATGACATCCGCAAGGGTCGGTGCCGTCGTTCAGTTTGCCATTGCAATAAATAGCGTTGTGACGGTCATGCGAGAAACTAGGTCCATCGCTGTTAGTGGAAGATTTTGTCATCTTTTGTTCATCCAGCAGCATCAGTGTTATCCAAAGGCAATCGCAACTGTTCCTTAATAAACTTCACGAATGGAGCACTTCCACAGCCTTCAACTTTCCGCAATGAAAACTTCAGGTGTGCACTTCTGCAGAAAACAGCACCTTCATAGCAATCCAGATCTGTTCTCTTGGAAGCCACCTGGTCCTTTTCTCCAAATCTGTTAGCCACCTCGGGCTGTTTGGTAAAACCCTGTCGCGCCCACATCGGCTGCCTACAAACCAGATGTGTATCCCCGTAAATCTACGTATGGTGAGTTATACCTCATGGGGAGCTCACCGCACGTCTTCAGCGTTTCTATCTATAGAGCACTCATCCGGTACGTTACTCTGATTTATGGGTGTATTGTATTCGGGTCAGCTTCTTCCTCCACTCTGAGACAACTTAAAAGTATCGGCCAGTCCGATATCCGCATTTCCACGGACTAGCAGGGTTGATTGTCTTCTAGCTGTTGCCGGTGAGCCATCCCTAAAACGAAGGGGAATAATATTGGCGTCTAATTTTACAAAAGTCTGGGGTATCTCACCCATCTCGCCGAACTATAATTCAGCCTCATACCTTTTATGTTCTCCGAACATCGCACCCCGTCCTCCTGGTATTCAAGTTCTTAAATATATTGCGTGTTCTTGATATCTGCCTACGTATCACCATATAAGCCCTAAGCAACCTCACCCCTTCCCATCTCCCACTCCTTGAAAACTCCTTCGACCGAACATTTACTTCAGACTCTCCAACCTTCGGGTTTGGTAAACTCGCGTACTTCAAATACACCAATCAAGACGTACTACGTACGTTCTGTAAACCTCCTGTTGTATACATCACACAAGCGTACACGTGAGTATTTAGTTTTTTGTATCATAAAATTTAACTGGTATTATATATTTACAATTAATATTTATAACTGGTTAATTGCTTACTATGTATTTTCATTAGACTTCAATAGTAATAATGGATATGTGGTTGAAACCTGGAACTTAAAATACTAATGTACACAGACGTCCGTTGATTATCTCGTGGAAAAGTGTTAGCGTGGTTTTCCAAATACAGAGATGAAATAAAAATTCTCTTCTCTCAACGTGCATCTCAGTGAGCCGAAAAATTAATGATGCAGTTTGGATCCAAGAAATGGATTATGCATCACATATTTGTCCCGTTACTTTGAGAAAGAGGAAGCATTGCAAGAATTGTGCAAGTGTTTAGAGTGCAAAGAATGGCATTGAACGCAATTTCTGATAAGAAAATAGAAGTCAGTATGATGATGAAAATAGAAGTCAGTGTATATGATACTTCTAGAGAAAGAATCTATTATGGATAACAGGTTGCAAAGAAACTACATTCCGCAAACGAAGGGTGCTATAATTGGGAACGAAAGAGTAAACTAACTCACATGGGAATGGTTCGTCGCATCGCTTGCGAAGACCGTGATGATTTCGGGGCCCATTTTACAAACCAAGGCTACTGAAATCGCCCGTAAGTTAGACAGGAGAACTTTTAAGGCGACAAACTGATTGTTGGAATAGTTCACAAAGACACATCAAGTATCTTGCACGACTATATGGAGAAGCGAAAGTTAGCGATCACAATGCCGGATCTCTGCCAAATAAAAGTTTCAAGCGTTTTTTAAGAATTATGACAAACAAATTTAATAATTAATAATAATAATAATACCATATAGAATGACTTGACCATGCAGACAATGGGATGCAGGCAATTTAGCTGTACTAACAGTTCGTAGGCATTTACAAATAAACTGGAAGTCGTTACCATACCTTGATGAAGTATTGATGACTAATATAAATCACAAGGTGGCATACAGTTGCAATGAAGAATTGACTATGCTTGTCCTCGTATGGACATCAACTCTACGGATCGTGATTCACTAGGAAGCACATTAAATACCTTATATTGAATGGTGATGAAAATACTTACGAGTATTACAATATAAACAGTATTGCATTATCTGCAATGTCAGAGGTGGGTGTTTAGGCTGATTACAACAGATTGCTGATGATTGCAACGGATTACTCCGAGTAAATTTAGAAGGTGAACGCATGTGCTGCCTGCTATTTCAACCGTTCAGTTCTCTCACTTTGTCTATATTGGCCAGCGGTAGAGACGCAGTCCCCTCCACTGCTCAGAGAGGTGCCAACCTGTCCTAGGCTTGATGGTACCAACTTTATCCTCGGATGGGACATAAAACGTGGAAACGTAACATCTGCTGTCCCTAGACTTGTAGTGAGTGGTCAATTACCAACAATGCCAGACATATTGGCCGAAGTACTTGCGTCCATTTCGAGAATATATCTAGCTCTTTTTCGTACACTTCATCGTTTCTCTTTACGAAAAGAAATATGGAAAACTTTATCATAGATTTTTCTGGTGACTTGGAAGAAAGTCGTCATGCCTTCTGCAAGGAGGAGCTTTTCTCCGCCGTAACTCTTTCTAAAAACAATTCTGGACCAGACCAAACGCGACGTTGAAGTATCTCCAAGTACGAGGTAAAAAGTCACTCCTTGATGACTTCAATCGTATCTAGTGCGAGCACACCAAGTATATGGCGGGAAACCACCATCTTCCCGATCCCTAAAGGAGAGACGCGCCTGGTTTTACCACCCAATTTCTGTAACCAGGTACGTTGGTAAATTATTTAAACGTTTGGTTAGCCACCGTCTGTTCTGGTCCGTGGAGTCGAGAAGCTGTTGACTCCAGTACAATGTGAGTTTAGAAAACATCGTTGAATTCCGTTGACCAGTGACTAGCAACAGATCTTTTGCATGGAGGAAACATTTAGTGTCTATCTTCGACATCGAAAAATCATACGACACTACCTGAAGGCAAGGCATTTTGCGCGTATTACATTCGTGGGGTTGTAGGGGACGGCTGCCCCTTCTCCTCAGAGACTTTTTGTCCAACAGAAACTTGTCGCTTGGGCGACAAGTTTCCCAGCAGTCACCTATTGGAAAACGGTGTTCCTCAGGAATCAATGTCATTATTTTTGCCATAGCTATTAACTACATCGCATGTTGTTCGTGAATCGTTTGAAGCCTTCCTATTAGTGCATGACTTCGCTGTTTTCTGCTCCTCAAAGAGCCTTAACGTCATCGAATGGCAGCTCCAACTATTCTCAATCATTTGCATCAATAGAGCGAGGCTGCAAGTTTTAAATATTCCTTGGCAAAAACGTGTTTATTCACTTTTGTAGATTATACCATCTCCATAACATCCTGAGTTTTTTTCTAGAGGATAATCAACTTCCTTTGGACAGTGCTAGGACAGATCCCTGACGTGGCGCCATTACATCCTTAGCTTGCAGGCCAGATGCGTTCCCTCTTTCAGCCTCCTACGCACGTTGAGTGCAGTTCCATGGGGAGCAGACCGGCTTTGTCTTTTGCGGCTCTATAGAGCACTCGTTTGCTCGATATTAAATTAGTGAAACATGGTGTATGGATCAGCCTCTTTCTCGACCCTTCGCCCTTTAAATACCATCCACAATGGTTTAACCCATCTGCAGCTACCGGCGCATACCGCATCAGTCGCATTGAGTGCCACTTGGCAGATGTTGGTGATCCATCTTTGAGTAGAAGACACGACATTCTGCTAGCCGCGTACAGTGCGAAACGTTCAGTCCTCTCAAATCATACTACACACCAGGTTATCCCATTCCCTAACCACCATTCATAGTATGCTCTGGTGCCATCACTGCCCAAACCTCCAGGTAGTCGTTTTCGGATAATGCTGGAGAACCTAAATGGTCACCTCCCTTCTCATCTGAAATACTTCCGCAACGCTATCCCTCCACGAAAACTCCTTTATCCTGGCGGAAGTTATTGTACCCAAACGTAACACTCCTCCGTTGGTAAACCTGAAACATTTTCCATGAGTTAAGATCAGTCTATTCTGATTACACTTATTTACTCCGATGGCTATGAATCCGTGGCCTGTACATTCTTTTGCCGAACCTCTACTCGCTCATTCCGACATCACCCATTCTGTAGCATATTCTCTGCCGAAAAGCTCGCTACATTGCAGGCCCCGAAATTCATCGAATCAGGTTCTCGACGAGTAGTAATATGTTGTGACTCCCTTGGTGCACTTCAGGCATTTTTAACCCATTATTCTTCGGACCACTTATCGATAATAATACAGCATGTGATCCACCGTCTGTTGTCTCGCCTCTGTGATCTTGCTTTTCTTGAGTGCCAGGATATGTAAGAATCAAGGGAAATGAGTTAGACCGAGCTGCAAAATAAGCGACTCGGAAGTCAGACATTCCCTTTGTCCCCCAAGATCTAAAGGCATGTCTGACACGCTCTATGAGTACATGGCACACAGTGCCACAACATCGCTTCTAAGTTAAGGGCTATTAAGAACTCTGTAAATTCATGGTTTTCGTCATCCCGATTTGCAAGGCTTGAGGAAAGTATTTTATTTCGCATCGGCTCTTCGTATTGAACGCTGCCACACGTCTAATGGTTTCCTCCTTCGAGATAAACCTCCACCTATCTGCGACACATGCAGGACGGCCCTCTGTGGAACAAGTCCTCCTGCAGTGCGTGAAATATACTGTCAGCCGCAGACGGCATGAGGGACTCTAAAGCTAGTCGCGAAATGAGACGTAGTTTCGTGACGTGACGCAGCGTCACTCGCGCTGAATTCGTAATGGCAGAGTGAGTCACAGCGGCGATCATCCCAAGATGGGCTGCAGTTTTTGTCTTACAACGCAGTTCCCTCCGGTAAATATGGTCGCAGAAAGAGACGCTGGTCCGTGACGTCACGCAGCGAGACTCTCACCGAATTCCTCACGGCAGAGTGCGTCAGAGCGGCGATCACTGCAAAATGGGCAGCAGTTTTTCTCTCGCTACGCAGTTTCGATTCTGATAGCTTTGAGTTCGGAATTGAATACCCTAAGCGAGTTAGAGTTAGCAGGTGGTTATGTTACGTGTTTCGTTGGAGCAAAAAGAAAGAAAGAAGTGATTACACGAAGAAAAGGAGAATTTGCTGTAAGGAATTTTCTGATGACAAATTTCGGAACTATTTTAGATTAAACCGTGATCAGTTCAAAGAAGCGCATGATCTGATCAAATGTGAAATGTGCAGACAGGGCTGCAACGCCACAAGGGGCTTTGGAACCGAGGAAAAACTAGCTGTGCTTTTAAAGAAAGTCTTTATTTAAATATTGGATCACACTTCGGTTGTTATCTGTTCAAACATTCAGTATCCTAATTATAGACAATCACTTTTTTTTGGTAATTAATATTGTATGAAATGTTTTGGAGGATAAGTATTTTATAGTATTCTAGTTATCAATAGAGCACTTGTTTGCAAATATTTCTTGCTAATAGTTTCTTAGAAGAGCTTTCCTGACAAATTTAATTTTGCATATTTTCTCATATCTGAAGGTTACTGCGTATTTCGGCACTTTCAGTGAAATTTTTTGAAACAATAAGGAAAACTTGGTAATTTATTTAAATACTAGTGAATAATTAGCTAATTTTAACATAATATCTTAAATCAAGCTTCTTGACACTGATGATTAAAGTTACCACGGTTCCTAAAACACCTCATTATCTTCATTAAACACCTCATCATGGTGTTGTGTCATTAAGGACACATATACGAATGAAACTTATGTAATTCAGAATTCTCGAAACACTAATATGAGGAATTTCTGATTGCTGGGATATTTCTCGGACACTCGCATGGGGATGAGCCGCAGCGGTTAATACTGCTCTTTGATTACATTCTTCACAGACAGTAGCTGCACGCGTTCTTTTCTTTGGTTGTACACTTTCATCAGTAGAAAACTGTTTAAAAACTCTAACAAATGAAGATCGCGATTGTACGTTTCAAGAAAAACGCTCAGCTTACGAAATAAGAGCAGAGTCAACATTTCTCCTACATTCGCCATATATGAAAATTTCAATTTTCTCTTGAACAGTTACATAATCCATGATGCTGACTACCACTTGACTTGTCTACCACTACTGAAAGCTGAACTGGCGCGGCTCTCCGCCAGCAACCTTTTTATACGGAAAAGAGTTGAGAGTGCTGCTTCCCGCGGATTCCCGCTGACGCGCGGCGCCTGAGAACGCGCGGCAGCCATGTTTCCCAATGCGCCCTGTAAGCCCTGTCTCCCATTCGTGCGCTCAACGCTTTGCAGCGCCAGCGCCTCTTGGCGACCGCTGCCCATGGCGAGAGCGTGCCGCTAGTGCCCTTTGCCGCGTCAGCGCGGGCGATTCGAAACCTCTGGACGTAAATTAATACAAATAATCGGATCATCTCTCTAGATCAAACAATGTTTAGACCAAACTTATGTATTTTTAGTGTAGTATCCGCATCTCCAGTGGGGGTTCCCATTTAAGATATCAAAGTTGGCTCCCACCTCACTCTGAAGGGGCGAGCGGGGAAGTTCGATTTTAGGTCTGACAGATGTCCTCCTTAATTTTTTGCCTTTGGCATTTTTGCTTACGTTGTATATTTTTCGAGTTATTATGATTTGTCAAGTTGAAGGGGCTACCCTGTATGTATGTGTATATATTTTGTGTTTGTGTGTGTGTGAATGGAAAACAAATTTTATGATTTATGATATTGTGATATCAAAATATGTTAAGATTAATAGAAAAATTAAAAAAGAGACATCCAAAATAAACACATAAGGAAAAACATTCGCATTGTAAGTATATAGCACATAAATCCTCCCTTCACAGGGAAGGAGGTACGTATGAATTTAGAGGGAGCAGATTCATTATAATTATCTTTTGTTTCTAAACTTATGTTTCCCCCACGCTTGACGTGTGATGTTGTCTATGAAGAGAGCGGCGGGTATTTATGTCAAGGGAGCCATGGACCCAAAAAGTTTGAACTGCTCTTCGCCAGGGCTGTAGAGCACTATATAAGTTCCAATCAAAACCACGTCAAACTCGTTTCTCTCTTTTGCGAAGCGTATGCGAGAACTGCAACGCTCGAAATAACTATAATGGGATAAAAAAACAGCCTTTCAATCCCAGCATTGCAGAACACGATTTTATTGCAAACGTACTACAGTAAAAGAACGATGTGCTTTAGGTTGCTGTTTCCATTACCATTGTCAGTCCCAAATACATTAGGGCAGCTCCAGAAATTCAAGCTTTCACATCCTCCAGAGATGGGAGTGCTTCTGTAGTGACAATCTCATGAAGTAAAACTTCGTTTCAACGAAAAAATAAAATAAAAAGCATAACCTCCAAGGTCCTAATGAACAAATCAAAAAGATCACCTGATAAAAAGCTCCATCTTATGACGGCCTATGAGACACCACCTTCGAAGAGTAATAAGACGATTAGAGATGCGTTATCAACAAGTGGTAGTGAAGATGAGGGAGACATCTTATTGCATCAACTTTGTGAAAATGATTTAGAATACTGGTTCTGTAACATCTTCAGTGAGCAGAAGAGAGGAGAGAAGAAGGTGCAATTTGTTGAAGTGATGCCACGAGCGGTGATCCTCTTCTTCAGGAAGAATAAATTTGACACTTGGTTATTGCATGAATGATTAATTATTCAATATTCAAAATGAGTCTGTTGTTAATTTACAAATGTATGTTGGCTTTATGTGCCTCAATTGTTTTGTTGAATTTTTAAAAGTATTAATAAAATGTCGAAGAGGTGATCTGTTAATTATGTTGAGATTCGTCGCTCTAATTACGCTGGTATTAGGTAGACGGAATTTGGAGCCCATTTTTCAATACTTCCAATTGTATTGTGCAACAAATGAATCTGACCGTATCCCAAAATTAAGGCGCATTCCTGGGATGACCTAACTCTCGAAATCTTTTTGAAATCCTTACCACATGTACAGAACTGAAAACTCGAAATAATCATCACACTACGCTAAATTGTAAAACCTGCAATTTGCGTATGACGGAGGCCTATACATTCTTCCGACAAAATAATGAGATCTTATCTATTTTGGGCCATTTAATGTATGCATACCAACCATTGTGCATTAATTGTCTATAATCCAAGTGGTAAACGAAGGAATACGTCTCTTAACATTCATTACATTCTGCAAACAACATTGTGATGTATAAAAGTTAAAATATTTGTCTCCAAGATGGGGCCGGCCTGCATGTGTGTGTTTTGTTGTTTTTTTTCGATCAGTATCTTCTCTTATAACATTATCAGTGTCAGATAATTCTCTGCCGTTTTACCGTGAGCCGAACTTTTCCGTTTGTCCCACCTGTTTAATTGGGGTCTGTCTTCATCTCGAAGCTGCATGGAGGGTATACCAACGTCTCAATGTGTACGGGGCTTTACTTTTCTTCTTGTTTTGCTTCGTAATTACTTGGGTGATGCATGTTTCATATCTTTCTGCGAGGTAAGTACATTCTACAGTATCCAATTTTTCGGTCAGGTAAGTACATCCCATGATAGCTAGTCTTTTAGATTGCAGAAAAATGTACGAATAATAAGAAACTACCATCCAAATGATTCCTACGAGTCTCTCTTCATTGACCTTAAAGTATTACCATTATCATACCTGCCTACGATTAAGTAGCATTTTCAAAACTGGTGCACTGAAAGGCGTGAACATGTTTCATGCAATACTGATATGTATAATTCTCAGTGATGTAATAATTGCATCATGAAAAATACTAGCTAAAGAAATGCAATGCATAAATAAACGTATCTCATGTAACTAAAAGTAATGTGGGAGGTCTCTACTGTGTATATAGACCATTATTAAGTAATAATAGTTGTTAGATGATAAAATCTCTTATTTTAATAGTTGACTTGTTAATAAATGGATTTTTTAGTTTTTTTCTTTGCTCTTTTTTTCCACCTATTTCTGTTTTGTTTTATGCCCGTTGGGTATTTATTAAACATGATAACTTGATAATTGAAAATACATGAACATTAAACACTACTGAAGTTATTGTCACTTCAGAGGATATAGGAGAAAAGTGTTGATGGTGTTTTATAATGTTGGTGTGGTAATGATAATATCTGTAGGTAAGCCTACTACACATAATCAAAAAAATAAAATGTAATTGTTTTTACCATGAGATTTGGGTAAAGCCCTTGTGCCTTCGCCCTGATACAGACGAAATATACCGCCGAAACGTTGATCAGATAATTTTGTGGTTTTTCACTGAACTATCCTCAAGCTCCTTATCCCATTTGAATTACCAGAGGCCAAGGTTAACAGCAATGATATTAATTTCAACAGATGTAGGAATCATGTTAATGTGAACATGTCAATGTAGTAATTAATAAAAATGTGAGAATGTACGATAATTTGCAGCTCATGGCCAAATGACGTTAAACAATTAAAATCGGTACAAAATTTTAAGATCCAAGTAAAATATTTTCTGCTTCATAACTGTTTACATACAATTAGAGACTATACTGACCAAACACGAACAAATTTTAATAATATTGTTAATACAAAATTTGCTATTTATACTGTTCAATTATTACATATGCCTGTCACAAGTATTCCAGGAGTTAGGCTCCAGCTTCCGGGTATACGAGCCCCCTCTCGATCAGGTTTTTCGTCCATTTTCCCTTCATCCATTGAGCTAATGCTCAAATGGCCCCCTTGTTTTTACTTGTGGGCATGAATGTAGCTTTACTATACACGCTTTATTGAGCTCTCCTTTTCTTGTAGTTGTAGGAATATAGCCAAGGGTGTGAGTTATTTTCTTATGGATTCTATTAACTCAATTGTAAACCAATGCATGTACATTTGCTATTACTCGGGAACTACAATTTCTAGTTTTCAAATGTTGCTAACCGCGCTTTGTTTGTACGTTTATTAATCATTCGGCTGTGTATAGTAAAAGTTCATCATTCTGGTGCTCAAGATTACCCCCCCCCCGTGCTTCGTATACATAGTTATCTGGGTTTCACAATAAATCAAGGTCAAGAAATGCCTTTTACTCTCCCGTATACGTACGTATATACGGAGTAGTATACGTAGTATAGAGAAAGTTATTAATCTTCCAACAACCACAAAATTGAAAATGAATTTTTTCTTCAAGTGAAATTTGTTGCCCATAATTAGTTCTTTCATTAAGGTCCTGTACATTAAAAAAATAGTATTCGTGCAGAATTTCGGGCAATATGTGCAATTTTAAAAAGTAATAAAAATATTTTCTGGAAAACTGCCACAATTTTTTCCTTTAAACTTTTGGTAGGGATTGTGCCAAGTGTACTGTATTATATGACATAAACGGCATTTTCCTCCGTTCTTTTGTATTTTCAAAAATTATAAAAATGTAATTTTAGACTAGACGTTAACATAAGCGGCGATTTGTTCACATTACTGAATTTAAGAGTACGTGTGTTTAAAATAGTGTCAAAGTTTCTCGAAAACTTTAAAGTTTTCTGTGAAAATTAACTTAAAGTCCGCATTTTCAGAAACGCTCCAACACCATTTTCTCAAAAGGGCCAAAAATGGTTAAGATGCCATAAACTTAATTTTGCTGTGTTGTTTTTTTAATTAGACAATTGCATTTTTTATAATATCTTTCAAGGGCTGTGATATGTACATTTTTAGCGATTAGTATATATTATTGCACTTGTGAGTGGAAGTGCTTGGAATGTCTTCCAATGAAGATTTTCGAAAACTCAAAAGATTTCTGTAAAAATAATTTGAGATTTCCCATTTACAACAACTCTTAAACGACATTTTCTCTAAAATGGCTCCAAAGTATTCAACAAAAATTTCCTTATAGCACGAGATTTGTTGAATTGTAACACAGAGAGTATCTTCTTTTAAGATATACATTTTAAATAAATAAAATGTTACTATTTCCATCAAATTTCATTAAGTCATTTTTTAATAAAACGGGTATTTTGTTCATAAGACTATTTATTTAACTGATTCCAATACAAAAGAACGGAGAGAACGAAGGGCCTGTTCACTCGCGCACGTGCCATACCAACACACTGACCAAGAGCTACCAACATGGGGCGCGAGAGTTCTCGTTGAATGATACAGATAGCGCCAGCACTCGAAGCACGTAAACTCAAACAGTCCAATACTCCATCCAATTGAGTGCTTAAATCTCATAAAATAACAAAAAATTAACACTTTCTCATTCCCAAGTTAAAAATAAGTTTATGGAAATGATCTCGAGGAGTAGGCTTGGTGAAGACGTCGGCTAGTTCTAGATCTGACGGCACAAAACTAACGCTGATAGTCCCCTCTTCAAGCTTCTCACGGATATAATGATACTTGATGTCCACATGCTTTGTCCGTTTATGGAAGACTGGATTTTTCACAAGACAAAGCGCTCCCTGGTTGTCCATCTTCAGGTTTGTTGGTTCCTGGACTGGTTCCCCAATGTCATCAAGAAACTGACGAATCCAGGTCACTTCTTTAGTTGCTTCTGAGGCAGCAACGTACTCCGCTTCCGTCGTCGATAATGTCACAGCCTTCTGGATTTGACTGGACCAAGTGACCGCCCCATTTGACAGAAGGAATACATAACCCGACATGGAGCGACGAGTGTCTAAATCGTTTCCAAAATCTGAGTCGGAGTACCCTGTAACCACTAGCATCTCTGAATTTCTACGGTACTCTATGCCAAAATTTATAGTACCCTTCAAATATTTTAGAATACGTTTGACTGCATTCCAGTGAGTCGGGTCATTATTTGAAGTGTACCTGCTAATTTGATTCGTAGCGAACATTATATCTGGTCGTGTCACGATCGCTGCAAACATCAATGATCCCACAGCCTCCCGATACGGATAGGAATCTTCGCTATGATCATCGTAGTCTGGTTTCTTCAGTCTCACGTGCGGATCTGCTGGTGTACCAACCGGAGCTGCATCTTGCATGTGAAACTTCTCGATCATCCTGCGAATATAACTAGATTGGTGAATAAGTATACGACGATTATTACCCTCATCGGTCTCGTCCAATATCTCCATCCCGACAAAATGTCCGGGTTCCATGACCGTGATCTCGAACTGCTTTCCCAACTCATCCAAGAAACTGTAGAGCGATGCTTCATCTGAGGACATGATTAGTCCGTCATCGACGTAGAGAATCAGAATTATCGTCGATTTTGAACAACTCTTCCTGTAAACACACTTGTCTGCTTCTCCTCGTCGGAATCCTTGGTCAAGCATGAACTGGTTAAACTTTTCGTTCCAGCACCGCGATGCCTGCTTTAACCCGTACAGTGATTTTTGTAGTCTGCATACCTGACCGTCACTTATATTAGCACCCTCTGGTGGATCCATGTAAATTGTCTCGTGTATGTCTCCATATAAGAATGCTGTGCGTACATCGAACTGTAACATCTTGTAATTATTCTTCACTGCTGTAGCCAATAAAATTCTTATCGAATCATACCTAGTAGTAGGCGAAAAGATCTCGTCGTAGTCAACTCCTTTCTCCTGGGAAAATCCCTTGGCACATAGTCTGGCCTTGAACCTTGGTTTGTTCGATGTTTGATCTTTAAGAGAGAAAACCCACTTCGACCCGATGACCTTCATGCTGCCAGTTCGCTTCACGAGTTGCCATGTGTCGTTCCTTTTCAGAGCACTGAGCTCCTCTGCGATCGCCTTTGACCACTCTCTTGACTCACTGCCTTCCATGGCCTCCTTGTAAGTCTGCGGTTCATTTACCATAGCGAAATTCGCTGTGTATCTTCCTGGGCGTTGCAATTTGTCTCGATTCCTCAGATTGTAGTCCCTGGCGTTGTCGACGACTGTCCCTTCATCCTCTTGAAGAGCTTCGACGTTCCTCGGGTTTGCGTCGAACTGTTCTCCATCCAGATCCTGTCGAGGTTCGGTCTCATTTACTGCGAGATTTCTTATTGCCGGCCGCTGCGCCTCCGGAGCTGCTAACTTGGATGCTCCACCTAGATCGACGATTTGATTTCGACCTCCAGAAGATTCAGTCGCAATAGGACCGCACACATCGGTGAACACTCGTTCCCCAACTTCCTCCTCTCGGACTTCTCTGGACGCATGATGAAAGCGATGTTGCTTGCCATACAAACAAGATTCACAGAGAATCTCATCCTCGTCACTCAGTGTGATGCCGGATATCACACCACTCTTGATCATTTCTCGAACCCGCGTGAAGTTTACATGGCCAAGTCTGTCACGCCACGCCTTCAAGCTATTCTCTGAAACTTGTTTGAGCCCGATGAACTGAAATATTTCTAAACAACATACGATAATTATTGTTGTCATCGAGAATCGCACTCGCAATGAGTTTTGAGCCATGTAGAATCTCTGCCTTTTTTCCTTCCTTCATTATTGTCCAACCCTTCTTGGTCACGACAGCTTCAGAGAACAGGTTTCTTCTCAGGTCAGGAACAAATAGGACGTTCGTGATAACTGACTTGTACCACTCACCTTTAATCTTTTTCTCGGTCTCGATGTCTCCTTTTCCAATGACAGGTAATGACACGTTGTTTCCAATTACAACTGTAGTCCCTTCAGAAACAGCAGACATGTTTGAGAATAGTTCAGCCCTGTACGACATGTGGGCAGATGCTCCGCTGTTCATGATCCACGTATTTTCCATGTTGACACCTTCAGGAAATTCCACGTTGAATGAAGTATACTCCTTGTCGCGATGTGATGACTTATGCTTAGGCTTGTTCCTGCAGAACCGGGCGATGTGGCCCCTTTTCCCGCACTAATAGCATTTGATGTTTTGTTTCACCTCCTGGTTTTGATCGACTGATTTCTGCTTGCTCGATCCACTTGATGACGGCTCTCTCTGCTTCGTCGACGTCTTTGATTTCGTCGATTGATTTTTGCCCGATGTGACCGTGAATGCAGTTTCCATTTGCTCAACCAAAGACAGGTTTGCTTCTTCGTCAACTAACCTAGACGTCAGATTTCTCAGCGTTTGCCTGTCTTCGCTAACTGATAGCCACGCCTGTCGAAAATTCAAAAATTTCTGCGGCAACGTGCTGATTATTTTTGTCATTATCGCCGCATCACTTACAGTCTCTCCAATATCCTTTAATTTCTTCGCTAAGTTTTCGACATTCGCAATGTGTTGAGCAACGCTGTCACTATCTTTCATTCGATATTGGTAAAATCGTTCGTGTGCAATCATTTTGCTCGACTCAGATCGTTGCAAATATATCGAATCAAGTTTATCAATTATTTGATGAGATGACTCACAATTCTCAATCAAGGTAATCTGCGCGTAGTCTAATGCAGATGTCAAAATAAACATTGCCGTTGCGTCATTTTTAATCCATGCCTTCTGCGTCTCATTGTTATTTTCCGGTTTCAGTTCAGTTCCATGGACGATTTCCTAGAGTCCTTTTGCCCGAAGTGCACAGTTCATTTGGAATCGCCATTGATTGTAATTACTGCCATCAAACTTACTCAGGATATTCATGTCTAATCTCTCTGCCATTGTGACGTCACTCAATTGCCACACATGCGACGAACGCGACCTCTAGCGAGATGAACACGAACTTCAACAAGAAACGAACACGTTTCCACCACTAAATTCGGGGTTAGGTCCTTCGCGATTAGAAATCTGACTCACAGATTGCAATCGACACTTATATGCACGTGGCGAGCCCTCCAAACGGTTAAAACCTCCTCGATAAACTGCACGAGTCACACAACGAATGCGCGCACAAGCGAAACGAACACGCTTCCACAGTCAACTTCGAGGTTAGGTCCTTGGCAATTCGAAATCCGACTCACAGATTACGATTGGTCACAAATAGTCTTGTTTTTCCACTTCAAGCGTTCACTGGGCACATAACCTTTTGAATAAAACGGATATTTTGTTCATAAGACTATTTATTTAACTGATTCCAATACAAAAGAACGGAGAGAACGAAGGGCCTGTTTACTCTCGCACGTGCCATACCAACACACTGACCAAGAGCTACCAACATGGGGTGCGAAAGTTCTCGTTGAATGATACAGATAGCGCCAGCACTCGAAGCACGTAAATTCAAACAGTCCAATAGTCATAATACCTTTTAGACCATAATTACAAAAACGAAAACAATCACAAAAAAAGAATGCATATTCAAACACACTTCGTATGTACACCTGGATACAAGAAGCATTGAATTGAATAAGATATTTTTGCAAGTGTGCAATAAAATTATTTCCACCATGCACCTCTAAATTAGCATAGTGAAATTAAATGTCTTGTATATTGTTCATAAAGTTTCATTCTTTGAATTGTTACGTACAAAATCTAAATATAAGAAAACTTTGCGCAGTCAATGCAAGTCATCACCCTTAGTTGCCAACCATAAGGTAGGAGTTGTATAAAACAAATTTACAATAAGTTTAGAAATTTTCTTTTGAATAAAACGAGTATTTTGTTCATAGGACTATTTATTTAACTGATTCCAATACAAAAGAACGGAGAGAACGAAGGACCTGTTCACTCGCGCACGTACCATACCAACACACTGACCAAGAGCTACCAACATGGGGCGCGAGAGTTCTCGTTGAATGATACAGATAGCGCCAGCACTCGAAGCACGTAAATTCAAACAGTCCAATACTCCATCCAATTGAGTGCTTAAATCTCATAAAATAACAAAAAGTTAACACTTTCTCATTCCCAAGTTAAAAATAAGTTTATGGAAATGATCTCGAGGAGTAGGCTTGGTGAAGACGTCGGCTAGTTCTAGATCTGACGGCACAAAACTAATGCTGATAGTCCCCTCTTCAAGCTTCTCACGGATATAATGATACTTGATGTCCACATGCTTTGTCCGTTTATGGAAGACTGGATTTTTCACAAGACAAAGCGCTCCCTGGTTGTCCATCTTCAGGTTTGTTGGTTCCTGGACTGGTTCCCCAATGTCATCAAGAAACTGACGAATCCAGGTCACTTCTTTAGTTGCTTCTGAGGCAGCAACGTACTCCGCTTCCGTCGTCGATAATGTCACAGCCTTCTGGGTTTGACTGGACCAAGTTACTGCCCCATTTGACAGAAGGAATACATAACCCGACATGGAGCGACGGGTGTCTAAATCGTTTCCAAAATCTGAGTCAGAGTACCCTATGACCACTAGCATCTCTGAATTTCTACGGTACTCTATGCCAAAATTTATAGTACCCTTCAAATATTTTAGAATACGTTTGACTGCATTCCAGTGAGTCGGGTCATTATTTGAAGTGTACCTGCTAATTTGATTCGTAGCGAACATTATATCTGGTCGTGTCACGATCGCTGCAAACATCAATGATCCCACAGCCTCCCGATACGGATAGGAATCTTCGCTATGATCATCGTAGTCTGGTTTCTTCAGTCTCACGTGCGGATCTGCTGGTGTACCAACCGGAGCTGCATCTTGCATGTGAAACTTTCGATCATCCTGCGAATATAACTAGATTGGTGAATAAGTATACGACGATTATTACCCTCATCGGTCTCGTCCAATATCTCCATCCCGACAAAATGTCCGGGTTCCATGACCGTGATCTCGAACTTCTTCACCAACTCATCCAAGAAACTGTAGAACGATGCTTCATCTGAGGACATGACTAGTCCGTCATCGACGTAGAGAATCAGAATTATCGTCGATTTTGAACAACCCTTCCTGTAAACACACTTGTCTGCTTCTCCTCGTCGGAATCCTTGGTCAAGCATGAACTGGTTAAACTTTTCGTTCCAGCACCGCGATGCCTGCTTTAACCCGTACAGTGATTTTTGTAGTCTGCATACCTGACCGTCACTTATATTAGCACCCTCTGGTGGATCCATGTAAATTGTCTCGTGTAGGTCTCCATATAAGAATGCTGTGCGTACATCGAAGTGTAATATCTTGTAATTATTCTTCACTGCTGTAGCCAATAAAATTCTTATCGATTCATACCTAGTAGTAGGCGAAAAGATCTCGTCGTAGTCAACTCCTTTCTCCTGGGAAAATCCCTTGGCACATAGTCTGGCCTTGAACCTTGGTTTGTTCGATGTTTGATCTTTAACAGAGAAAACCCACTTCGACCCGATGACCTTCATGCTGTCAGTTCGCTTCACGAGTTGCCATGTGTCTTTCCTTTTCAGGGCACTGAGCTCCTCTGCGATCGCCTTTGACCACTCTCTTGACTCACTGCCTTCCATGGCCTCCTTGTAAGTCAGCGGTACATTTACCATAGCGAAATTCGCTGTGTATCTTCCTGGGCGTTGCAATTTGTCTCGATTCCTCAGATTGTAGTCCCTGGCGTTGTCGACGACTGTCCCTTCATCCTCTTGAAGAGCTTCGACGTTCCTCGGGTTTGCGTCGAACTGTTCTCCATCCAGATCCTGTCGTGGTGCGGTCTCATTTACTGCGAGATTTCTTATTGCCGGCCGCTGCGCCTCCGGAGCTGCTAACTTGGATGCTCCACCTAGATCGACGATTTGATTTCGACCTCCAGAAGATTCAGTCGCAATAGGACCGCACACATCGGTGAACACTCGTTCCCCAACTTCCTCCTCTCGGACTTCTCTGGACGCATGATGAAAGCGATGTTGCTTGCCATACAAACAAGATTCACAGAGAATCTCATCCTCGTCACTCAGTGTGATGCCGGATATCACACCACTCTTGATCATTTCTCGAACCCGCGTGAAGTTTACATGGCCAAGTCTGTCATGCCACGCCTTCAAGCTATTCTCTGTAACTTGTTGAGCCCGATGAACTGAAATATTTCTAAACAACATACGATAATTATTGTTGTCATCGAGAATCGCACTCGCAATGAGTTTTGAGCCATGTAGAATCTCTGCCTTTTTTCCTTCCTTCATTATTGTCCAACCCTTCTTGGTCACGACAGCTTCAGAGAACAGGTTTCTTCTCAGGTCAGGAACAAATAGGACGTTCGTGATAACTGACTTGTACCACTCACCTTTAATCTTTTTCTCGATCTCGATGTCTCCTTTTCCAATGACAGGTAATGACACGTTGTTTCCAATTACAACTGTAGTCCCTTCAGAAACAGCAGACATGTTTGAGAATAGTTCAGCCCTGTACGACATGTGGGCAGATGCTCCGCTGTCCATGATCCACGTATTTTCCATGCTGACACCTTCAGGAAATTCCACGTTGAATGAAGTATACTCCTTGTCGCGATGTGATGACTTATGCTTAGGCTTGTTCCTGCAGAACCGGGCGATGTGGCCCCTTTTCCCGCACTGATAGCATTTGATGTCTTGTTTCACCTCCTGGTTTTGATTGACTGATTTCTGCTTGCTCGATCCACTTGATGACGGCTCTCTCTGCTTCGTCGACCTCTTTGATTTCGCCGATTGATTTTTGCCCGATGAGACCGTGAATGCAGTTTCCATTTGCTCAACCAAAGACAGGTTTGCTTCTTCGTCAACTAACCTAGACGTCAGATTTCTCAGCGTTTGCCTGTCTTCTCTAACTGATAGCCACGCCTGTCGAAAATTCAAAAATTTCTGCGGCAACGTGCCGATTATTTTTGTCATTATCGCCGCATCGCTTACAGTCTCTCCAATATCCTTTAATTTCTTCGCTAAGTTTTCGACATTCGCAATGTGTTGAGCAACGCTGTCACTATCTTTCATTCGATATTGGTGAAATCGTTCGTGTGCAATCATTTTGCTCGACTCAGATCGTTGCAAATATATCGAATCAAGCTTATCAATTATTTGAAGAGATGACTCACAATTCTCAATGAAGGTTATCTGCGCGTAGTCTAATGCAGATGTCAAAATAAACATTGCCGTTGCGTCATTTTTAATCCATGCCTTCTGCGTCTCATTGTTATTTTCCGGTTTCAGTTCAGTTCCATGGACGATTTCGTAGTCCTTTTGCCCGAAGTGCACAGTTCATTTGGAATCGCCATTGATTGTAATTACTGCCATCAAACTTACTCAGGCTATTCATGTCTAATCTCTCTGTCATTGTGACGTCACTCAATTGCCACACATGCGACGAACGCGACCTCTAGCGAGATGAACACGAACTTGAACAAGAAACGAACACGTTTCCACCACTAAATTCGGGGTTGGGTCCTTCGCGATTAGAAATCTGACTCACAGATTGCAATCGACACTTATATGCACGTGGCGAGCCCTCCAAACGGTTAAAGCCTCCTCGATAAACTGCACGAGTCACACAACGAATGCGCGCACAAGCGAAACGAACACGCTTCCACAGTCAACTTCGAGGTTAGGTCCTTGGCAATTCGAAATCCGACTCACAGATTACGATTGGTCACAAATAGTCTTGTTTTTCCACTTCAAGCGTTCACTGGGCCCATAACCTTTTGAATAAAACGAGTATTTTGTTCATAAGACTATTTATTTAACTGATTCCAATACAAAAGAACGGAGAGAACGAAGGGCCTGTTCACTCGCGCACGTACCATACCAACACACTGACCAAGAGCTACCAACCTGGGGCGCGAGAGTTCTCGTTGAATGATACAGATAGCGCCAGCACTCGAAGCACGTAAATTCAAACAGTCCAATATTTTCAATATCTGGTTTCAGTCACGACAGTAATGCAAATGTAATGAGGTTACTATCATATAACCCTGAATGTACGTAACTATTGAACGTATAACTTTAAAGAAGTTCAATATAATTCTGACTAACTTATAGCTGAATTTAGGCAAATTATAAACTGGGAAACTCGCTACGGCAGATCATGGAGAAAAGCGTTCTAACTCGTGGATACCCCCCACGTCGAGATTAGCTTGACATGCCTTTCGGCTGTCGGCGTCCGCTGCCAAGGTCGCACCTTCGCAGGTTCCTTCCGTGTTTCTCCGATGCTGTCGCAGAATAGTTCGTTGCCTAATTTCACTCCTCTACATAAAAGTGGTCCGTGTTGTAATTCTCTTTCATCGGCGTGAGAATATTACCCTCTTTCTTCCTTGTAGGTGATGTGCAGGGTTGGAATACGTGCAGTCAAATCGAGTATGAAGAAATACAGTAAAATCTGTCTAAGCCGGAATCTGTCGGGACAAACAAAAATTCCAGTTGAGGGAGGTTTCAGTTTTAGGTAGGGTTGTCAATTTTACGACACTTGTGATATTGATATTTCCGTTTGTCCTATCGCCGTCCTATCAAAAAAATCATTCCTCACCCGGCCATGAAGAAGCTACTGCAATGGGCTTGACAACACTGAAGAGGGACTGTTGCAGACTGGAGTCCAGTAATACAACCTTTCTATGTATTAAGAACTAATACGTTTCATCGATTGATTTTTGTAATATTTCACGATACGCTTCTCTGACGATTCAGCGTTTCAGATTGGTCGACTAAAGTTCATTTTTCACTACATTGAACAATAGCATCACAACATTGAACTGTAACAAAATGCAAAAGCCTGCATAGAGAGCATTCCACGACGCATTAAAGCTATAATTGCATCGAAGGGTGGCGTCACTAAATACTAGTATTAATTTTACTTAAAAATACTTTTACCTAAATGTTATTGCTTTTATGCTCTCAATATTACTCTTATGAATAAAAATACCTATAAGATCAAAAACCATTTTTTTAAATGCAGTTAAACTATAAAACACAAATCTGAGGCCCTTCCCTAATAATTTGGCCACATACTGTAGTTTTAATCGTGTTGGTGTATTACAACCCTGAAGATGCAGAAATAAAACCCCGAAACGTCGGCAAACTGCAATAATTTAATTTACGGACCAAACCCCATGTACAACAATTGGATTTTGCAAATGATGACCGTGAAATGCACTAATCTAATTATTTCCGTGTGCAACATTAGTGGGTACAAAGTTACAAGACATCTATTTTCGAAACCTTGTCAAATGTTGTCACATTCTTGATTTATTCCTGCAATTCTGATATCTTTGCAGATATTCGTTGTTGAAGTTCATTATTTTGGAGTTAGAGTCGATCGATTTTTCCACTAGTTGCTAGACCTCACTATTTTTCGCACTAACTTGTTGGAGTTCAGTATTTTGTTGGACGTCACCAATTTTCGTCCTAACTTGTTGAACGTCACCAATTTTAGCGCTTTATTGATCCTCCTCATTCTTGACTTGATTCGCAATCGAGACACTGATTTGCCTAATAATGCTTTCATCTAGTCATTACTCCTAACACCGGGTGGAAACATTTGGAACACGTCAGGCGACATTCCTACTTTGCCCTCCGAAGCAATCGGCACTTCTGTTTCCTGTTCTGCCCTAACCTGATCTGACTTTGGTCCCCATGTCGTTCCTGGTTCCGATCCTCAGGATTAAGATTCGACGTATCTCTCCTTTGCAGTAATTTATTCGCTAGGTTGGTATGAATACAGGGATACAAGAATTTTATAAACAATTACTGCTACACGTTGCACGCTAATCATACATGATAAAATAACCCATACACTGATAAAATAACCCTGAACCATAGAGAATGTTTATCAATTTGAGTACTCATCAAATCCTTTCACAAAAATTCTGTCTATAAGTTACATGTGACCTGGATTCCAAGCATACAGATTTAGCTTATTAATCATAAATGGTCTTATTATTCTTCAAGCTTTCTCGTTAGAGCGCCATTTATATATGATCAACCTTTCGTCACCTGGCAGTACTCTCCTTTTACATCCCTAATAAGTGGCATGTTACCGGTCCTGCTGCCATGGATCATGGTTCACATACTATACTCGGTTTCTGGAGGTTGTAACTCTTCATCTTAGTGGGAGTACAGCACACTACGCCTTTGTGTTACTCGCTGAACCTCTTCACGATGTATGTCCTTGATGGGTTTTAAATGTTTGGGAAATAGATTGGTGAACAGCTGGTAAATAATCAGGAATTTACGAAACTCATTGTGAAGAAATTCGTTAATTCTAATCAATAATACATTAATGTGATATACACACTATTGAAAATATTTGTTAATCTATGATTCCTTGTAGTGGAGCGTTCTCTCCATTCCATTAAGTCATTTACGCGAAATGGAAAAATAACACATCAATTATCATTGCTTACACCTGATAAAAATGGTGAAAACAAACAAATGTCTCGTTCATTACTCGATTTAACAGGAAAATAATCACGTTTTCTTAAGTACATTGAAGGATACAGGAAAAAATTAATGCAACAAATCTTTCTTTAGGATGAATGTGCTTATTTCTCGACTTAATTACCCAATTGACCACTAGAGTGGTCAAAAATTAAAAGAACCAGAAGTAGTTTCCTTTCAACCTCAATAAACATGCATTCTTTTATAGAAACTGAGAATTGTTCGTCAGATATCAATAGCATTAAATTTGATTTAAATGACTTTCTTGAAAGTTTATTTCAAAATTTCCAACTTAGTCTTTTGTGTTTACTTACACCAGGCCTGCACAACCAGTCCGAGGTCCAAATCGTTCAAAGGTAGCAATGAATTGGGAAGTGGATAGGTTTTCAACAATTTCTAAATGTGCTGATTTCGTGCTATGACACAAAGGCAGCAATTTCTGCGAAACTTTCGATTGAGTGAGTGAAGGCCTTGTTGCAATAGGTCCACACTCCACAGAAGTCTGTCCCAGGCCTATAGGGGTTAATATGGCTTCGAGGTAATGAACCCATGATCTGTTCTGTTCAACGGGGGTGGCCTGCCATCGCGTGCAGGTCAGCAAATTTTAATTACCTTTTTTAGCTGCACGACGTAAGGAATGTACCCAGAACGGCCACCTCTCAGGAGTCCATCGGCCACTGCAATTGATGTCTGTGTTCTGCAGAATCCTTTTCACAAGCTTGGGAGTTGTGAAAATGGGAAAATTTTGGAGGAACATCTTCAAGCTCCTTTTACTTTCCCCATCAAGAATTGTAAAGTCTGTTACCTAAGGGATTTTCGTAACCTCTCACTGGGTATCCATATGAGCTGTTTCCACAAAGGAACCACTGGCTGACATAATTATAGCTTGTATTCCTCAGTAAGTTAGACAACAAAACGAGAGAAACCTTTCTCCTTTCAAGGGGAAAGACTGACATTGTCCCTCTGCAAAATGTATTAGATTTTCTTTCATTACGGGGTAGAGCCCTTGATATTAGCCCTCGTTCTAATGATATGACTGCTATTACAATCAACAAGTCTTAAGTGCCCTGCACAGGCTGCACCCCCCAAACAAATGTTTCAAGTAGAAGCTGCATCGCCAGCCTCCAGTTATCAATCCTGATCAGCTTGCAGTTCTGGAGAGCATTCGCTTTGCAACTGCACTCGTTTTTGAAACGACTTTACAGCAGAAACGGGATTTCGTGTCTTCATCAGCTCTACTCCTACTGCCTTAGAAATGCTCTTTGTATCGTTGCTCTCTTCGCAATTGTAGAACGTGTGGTAAAAACCACCATTCATTTTTTCACAAGTTTAATTCGCAAAGTGGTACACATGCAGCCCTTTCTTTGAATCCACAACCCTCTTTTATTGTTACTAATAACTCTCCTAGTCCAGCTCCTAGCACACCAACTACAACAGAAGTTCATGATACAAATACATTAACCCACTTGGTTTCTAGCCTATCAAATCAAGTTGATTTTTTTCCAACGGCAATTGTGAAAGCCACTAATGAATGGGTCACTCTCTTGTGTTAGATTAGGAAGTAGTGTCACTTCAGTCTCTAGTCCAAGCATGCAGGCAGAAGCCACTATTCACTCTATTAATCTTATTTCTGGCTCAAATGCTAGAGTGCAGCTAGTAATATCCTCAAGATGTACTAATTGGAAATACCCAATTGAGTGTTTAGTGCTTTCTGCCATTTCTAAATCCACTCCGCAAAGGAGCATTCACTTGTCTGCCTTACAATTGGCTGTTGGGTTAAAACTGGCAGATGAACAATTCTTTCTTCCTAGATAGTAGGACATGTTATTTAACTCGTCCTTTTTTCCAAGTGTTGAACAATATGAAATGCTGCAAGTGCTTTCATAATTAATACGAAGTTAGGAAATGCCATTACAGGGTATCAATTGCTTACCTTGAAACAAAATTGTACAGCCCCAGCTCTGTTTCATGTCCGTCCATTTTCCTTCTTAAGCAATGATTTAGAAGATATTTGGTGTTCTGAGAATCCTTCACCTTACAGTGATGAAAATTTCTCCATTCAAGCTCACCCTTGCCGGCAAAGGTTTAAAGATGAGACTAAGGTTGGAAAATTGTCAGTTCTGTATTTATTTACCATTTAAGCGCTCTCCTCATTTGTTAAGGAATTCACATTATTAGCCAAACAATTTCTGATTCCCTTAGAAAGCAGATTTGCAAAGGATAGGTAGTTCATGTAAGAATACGCAAGATTGGTGGCATGCTGTCGAATGCGTTAAATATGACTCCTTTTATTTTATACCTCATTTTTGTGTATTGAATCCACAATCCAATACCACACCTCTCCGCGTGGTATTTAATTGTAGTGTTAAATGATCCTCTGACTTAAGTTTAAATGATTTACTGTGGGCTGGACCGTCTGTTAAATCAGAGCTTGTTGAGATATTACTGAGGTTGCGGTTGTTCAAGGTTTACTTTACTGTTGAAATTGAGAAAATGTATAGAATGGTCAGGGTTAATAACCAGGATACAAAATTTCAAAGAATATTGTGTAGAGAGGACCCCACCAAACTCATTAAGATTTATATTTTGAAAACGGTAACCTATTGCTAGGCTCCTCTGCTTTTCTTAGCACGATGCCTAAGTAAGCTAACTGAAGAGGTACAGGAGAAAGACCGTGGAATAACATTAGCTATTAAGCGATAATTCTGAAAATGCCACATTTTTGTTTCAGAGGATTGCTATGTTCTAAAAGGAACTCACTTTAAGTTGAAGCAAATAAATAGCAATTAGGCGTCTTTCTTTGCCACGATAAACGACAACCAAACATTCTCCACGTATTTGATATCTGACAGCACTCACAAAAACTTGGGCTCGACATGGAACACTGACGTTCAGATACTTTGTATTACATTCAACAAATACTGGAATCACGGACCTTACACTTCCCATGCCTCACAAAAAGAGTTGTCTTGCATCTGATAGCCTCTCTGCCCCGTTAGGTCTTTTGAACCCATTCCTTGTCAAGCTCTTTTTGCAAAAATTGTGATCCTTACATTTAGATTGCGATACGCCAATCGGCTCTGAACTTGTGACTGGCAGTTCTTGCTGAATGAAATTGTTACAATTTCATCAAGTTTCATACAAAATCATGTTTCCACGCCAAGTCATTATCCTTGCTCCCCTTTCTGAGAATATGGCAGGATTTTTTGATTCCTCGCAGAAAGCATATGGTGCTGTTCTGTACCTTGTCAATCTTAATTCGGTCTCTGTCATAGCCTCCTGCTTTGCTCCAAATGAAGACTTACTCCTTTGACTGGGTCTACTATCCTTCCTCTGGAGCTATGCGTTGTTGACAGAATTGGGAAATAAGGTTGTGAGGGCATTGAAAATTGTGTGTCCAGTTAATCAAGTTCTTTTCAGACAGTTCTGTTGTTTTGCATTGGCTGGTGAAGGACTGAAAAAGTGATAAGTTGGACAAATTCACTGCCAACAGATTTTCCGGGATAAAGGCTTGCTTTCCACTGTCTTGATGGCGCCATGTCAGCTCGAAGCATAACCCGGCTGATGTGCTGACCCGTGGAATTTCCCCTCAAGTTCTGCAGCGCAGTGCGCTGTGGTTTGCAAGAATCCGTCTCACTGTCGTCAAAGCAGTTTATTCACACTGAGGTGGCTCAAAATGGTAAAGTAAGACTCCCCGTGTTGTTTTGCTGCTTTTCAATCAGCGCTTCCTTCTTCCAACATTGTTGTGTCACAGAATCTTCTTTTTCTGCTTAGCATAGCAAGTATCACCTAGTAATACGCGTGTCTGCACTGTTTGTTTATAAACAATATACAAGCCAGAATTTCTGCACGTGTTGCCCCTGCCTTTCCTCCATGTATGAGGAGTAGTTGGCTATCCCCCCTTGAACTACGAGAGGCAACGGGTCTGCAGTAGGGCGTCTAGTAAGGCGTATTCAGCAAGATGCATACCCCCTTGAATATTAATTATTCTTGCGAAAAAATTTTACCTGCTAAATCATCTCTACTAACTTTAAATCTCTTTCTGGGCCCTGATGGGCTCTTGCGAGTAGGTGACCATTTGATGCACTCGCATGTTTTAAACATGAATAAACATCCTGTTATACTTCCGATCCATCACACTGATTTACTACCCTTTTTTTGGAAATGATACACTTTGCAGTTTTTGAGTGCGAGGCTTTTCCCTGATATTGGGATATGTGCGCCAGCAATTCTGTGTTCCTTACGTCGTGCTGCAAAGAAGGTAATTAATGCTTGTCTGACCTGTACACAACGGCATGCCACCCCTTCTGAACAGATCATTGGGTTCTTTACCTCCAAGCCGTCTTAAACTCTCGATCTCAAACTTCTTTGGATTATTGCGAACCTATTTGACCAGACCTTGACTCACTCGATCCAACGTCTCAGGAGTCATGGATTGCTGTTTTTGTATGTCATAGTACGAAAGCGGCACATTTAGAAATCGCTGAAAACCCATCCGCTTCCCAATTCATTGCTGTCTTTGCGCGATTTGGGTCTCGGAGAGGTTACCCTGTTCAAATACATAACAATAATGATACCACCTTCGAAAAGGCTAGTCGTATTATTGGGGAAGCTAATCGCTTGTTCTTCCTTCTTACGATTTGGAAGTTGTTACACATTTCAGGGTACAGCGTGGTAATTTTGTCCCACCTCCCACACCGGCTCTCTGGCAGAAGCGTGTGTGAAAAGTCGTAAACCTCTTTTGCATCCTGCCTTGGGGCAAAAAATTGTGCCCTTGTTTATCTTGAATACTCTTGTTAAAATCGAGGCTTGTTTAAACTCAAAACCGCTTGAGCTAACCCCCAGAGATGCTGGTGACAGCTCAATTTTAACCCTTAATCATTTTATGTATTTGCACCCCCGTAATAATTTTCTAGTGTACCTGCCGACCAAGTAGCAACTGCGAATTTGAAATGTATACTTTGATTTTAGGAGGTGCTTTACGTGATGCCTCACCAACCATTTTGGAAATTTCTCAAAAATGACTCCTAATTTGTTTATTACACTGTCGTCGCATAGTATGGAAATCGTTTTCAGAATGGTGGCGGTTTCGTTTTCATCGAATCTCTCGAATTTTCGGAATTTGTGAAGGTTCGAAATTGTTTCGGCGTCTTTCTACATCGACAATATTGAAGATAGGTTTGTTTTCCCTGATAAATGTTCTTCAATCACAGATCTTGAAAAAGGTTCGTCAATTTTTTTGAAAACCGAGCAGTTTTCGCATAATTTTTCTTAAAATATAGGCCATTTTTTAACAGTGTTTTTTTTCCTAAAACGCACCAAATATTTTATTTAAATGTTTCTTTCGTATGTAGCAAAGGATAGTAAAAAAGTGATGCTAGACCCATTTTCGGTGTACAGTATCTGTTTTCGATTATTGGAAAAGTACATACTTGATTACAGATATTTTTTCTTAAATAATATATGTGTTCAAACATTAGGTCTTTAAATAAGGTCATGAACAAGTGTTTGAAGAAACGAGTTGTTTTCGCGCCAATTCTACTTTAATGCAATTATTTTTTTTTCTACAAATTGTCTACAATTTTTCGTTAAGAATTTTTTCCACGTTTAGAGCAAAGGCCGCTTACATATGGCTCGGGTCTAATGTTGAGGATGCGAAATAGCTTAAATGATTGTGAGATATTTGTCATTAAAGGGACCTCTTTGAGTAAAAATTCCCCCGCATCTCAAGCTACCAGATGATACTTTCCATTTGTCAAACAAAGGTGACATCTTATTAAACACTGCTATATTCTTTGAAGTTTTCAAGTCTAAAATTTCACTGAAGTTCAAACTAGTGGATTCGAGGAAAGGCGTAATGCAAAGTTTTTCCTCCCGGAGGAAGAAGATACCCTAACGAATAATGTAGAATCAGATATGAAAAGAATCTAGTAAGGAATTAAGAAAAACGAGTCATCACCTCTCTTAAGTTCTGAGGAGTCAATCCACCCTGATCATTTTCAAATTACAAGCCGAAGGCTACCTAGTGGGCATTTTTCTGTATCTCTGCCTTTCAAAACAGACCCCTCTGTGTTGGGGAAGTCATATTTCAACGCTAAGCAATGTATGTTGTCATTAGTACTGCTCTTTCAAAGGGAGAAGCTCAGAAGGGATTATGTTGCCTTTATGAGAGAATATACTTCGCTTGGGCATGCAGAGGAATGCCATGAATCGGGGAGTGAAATAAGCAAGTATATTCTGCATTTTTGTGTACAAAATACTAGTTCACACACAACGAAATTGAGAATTGTGTTTCACCCGTCAGTGAAATCTACTTTTGGACACAGTTTAAATGATATTCTTTGGTCTGGGCCTACTATTCAACCTGAATTAATTGATATACTCTTATGATTTAGAATTTTCAAATGCGCCATTGCTGCTGATGTAGAGAAAATGTATCGTATGGTTCGATTAAATTACGAATACACTAGTTATCAAAAACTTCTATGGTGAGAGCACTCTTCAGCTCCTCTAAAAATGAACAAATTAAAAACTCCCACGTATGGCCTCGCGTCCTCAGCGTTTTCAGCAACACGATGTGTGAAGCAAATTGCTTCAAATTGCTGCTTTTTCAGAAGCAGCCCTTACCATTACCAAGTATTTCTATGTACCAATTGCAAGTCGGTTAACCCTCTTTGACGTTGAAATTGACTTATTTGCGAAATATGTTTTCATTAACCACGAACTACGTGGTAGAACCAATAAATATTGAATATAATAAGTATTTGAATCTTTACATCACTCCCAGTTTTTTTCTAAAGTAATTGTAACAAATTCTAATACAAAAGTGGTCTAACACAATTCGATCAATTAAAACTGGCCTATGAAGTCACGTGCACAAATAACATTTTGGTTGCACGTTATACACAAACGTTTGGTTTATACTGTGGAACACAAATACCTTGTCTCCAGACACAGCTACGTACCTTGCGATAGAGACTTTGGTCTTATTGAAAAAAGAAAATGGGTCCATAAATGTGTTTACTCCTTCAGTAATATCCTGTAATATCAGTAGTAATCCTGTAATACCAGTAGTATCCTGTTATATCAGAATCAAGACACAAACATCCATTCAAGGTTAAAGAAATGAAGTTACCCGACTTTGTTTCAGCACAATCAAATGAGAAAAACGGGTAATAGAAAATCCACTGAAAGAGATAAGGTTGCATTAACTTTCAGTAACATTTCAAGTTTGTAACTTACTAAGGATCATCCATAGAAATACTTCTTTAAACTTTCACTTTTAGGACAAGTGAGTTTCAGTAAATGTCACTAAGGGCAAAATATGTAGGGAGAAACACGTTTGATGTCACTCAAATTAATATACCGTAAAACATAAATCTGCAAGGCCAATCAAAGCCAATAAATTGAAAGATATCAAAGAACTTTTAAAATATGTACCAGCCATGAATCATGATTTCTTCAACAGTCTCCTTCGAAACTGATAAGGAAAGTCTTGATGACGAAGATCATTATTTATTTGACAACTGTTTATGTATAATCAAAATATTGTGGTAATTATTTTTATTTTATTCTTAATATTTTTTCGTATATATTCTCATATAGTCATGACGTTCATGGCTTGCATCAAACTGCTTATGTTCAAACAATAATTTTTATAATATACTTTCAATATTTTCCTTCACATGTCACCATTTTTTAAAATTTCTATAATATTAAATTAGTAAATAACTGGACCTTTCTGTCAATTTAAAGGATTATTGTTATTTAGTCTAATATCAAAACTTGTTTTTTGGTAATCAATGTTGGAGTTTTGTGCAATGCTGGTCTAACCCATTTTATGTGTCAAGCAACAGAATTTTATTAATTTCACCCTTTAATTTCTTCTTATGACAGGTTTTCTTGTATGGCAAAGAATACTAATATTCAGCGAAAGTACAGATCAAAACAAAATGAATCTAAAGCAAACATGGAAAACTGAAGCATGTCAATTTTGAAGTACAATATATCTGATTCTAATGAAGGGTTAGGCCATTGTTGCGCTCGACCTGTCAATTGTATTATCCCGTTGGCTTTTCAGTACTGTCGCCATATATGTATTATGCTTATGGATCAGCGTATATCAATTCTTTATACCCACTCAGCAGATCATGACCACCACTAACCAGGAATAAAATACTAAAAGTAATGGGGACCAATACCCGACTTCATTGCTCATAATTATTTAACAGATTTTCATGTAAAAACATGTTTTATAGGAACACGATACCTGCTTTAAATGTATTTGCCAGACATTCTGAGTGAATTGAAAGCGTTTTTATTTTAGATGTTTACATGTTTTGGTATAATTTCATATTTTCTCATATTTTACACATCGAAGTGGGTCGGTCCACGTCCAAATGGGGGGATATAGAGGGGTTCAAGTATTCCTTCCTTTCACTAGTTATGTTTATTTTCCCCATCGTTCATTCTCGTTCTTTGATAAACATCCTGACTCTTTTCTTCCCATTCTATTTCACTGGCCCCCCTGCATCTTGAACGCGCACCCATGCGTTTGCCGTACATGGCGACCCATGTCGGAGGGAATGTGTGTCCTGGCAGTTGAGAGACCTGCCTGTTTCCCAACTACTCCGTGTGCTACTTTCTGCTTTGCCCTACGTTGTTTACATATTTGGGGGAACATTCCTTGTAAGTTTCCAACACACTTGCTTTGTCCTTGTAATGGAATTATATACTGTCTCTTTTCATCTCCCCCTTCTATTTCACTGCCCCCCCCCCCCGTATGCTGAACGCTCACCCACATGTTTGCCGTGCATGACGACCCCTGTTGGAGGGGATGTGTGTCCTCGCAGTTGAGGGACCTGTTTGTTTTCCAACTTCTCCTTGTTTTACTTTCTACTTTGCACTTGGGATACGTTGTTTACGTATTTTGGGGAACATTCTTTTTAGATTTCCAACACACGGGCTTTGTCCTCGGACTTTTCTAGACGGGCAGTCGGAAGCTCCTGATCAGTCGGCTCGGACTAGGTCTTGTACTGAACTCCAAGGTGAGTGGGGGGTGCCATGGTGTTCCCCTGCGAGTGTGCGGCGGGGAATGAACCACGGGGATGAATTAGAATCACTTCCCATGCATTCAACACACTTGCTTTGTCCTTGTAATGGAATTATATACTGTCTCTTTTCATCTCCCCCTTCTATTTCACTGCCCCCCCCCCGTATGCTGAACGCTCACCCACATGTTTGCCGTGCATGACGACCCCTGTTGGAGGGGATGTGTGTCCTCGCAGTTGAGGGACCTGTTTGTTTTCCAACTTCTCCTTGTTTTACTTTCTACTTTGCACTTGGGATACGTTGTTTACGTATCTTGGGGAACATTCTTTTTAGATTTCCAACACACGGGCTTTGTCCTCGGACTTTTCTAGACGGGCAGTCGGAAGCTCCTGATCAGTCGGCTCGGACTAGGTCTTGTACTGAACTCCAAGGTGAGTGGGGGGTGCCATGGTGTTCCCCTGCGAGTGTGTGGCGGGGAATGAACCACGGGGATGAATTAGAATCACTTCCCATGCATTCAAAAACAACCTCCTCCGCCCTCTTACCAAAGGAAGAGGAGACTAAATGAAAGAAACGTCTATCGGGAAAGTTTTTTTTTTTTTTTGCAAAGAAAGTCATAAGCCAAAGAAACCTCTCTTCCTTGTAATGACATGTAGCGAAGAAGGGAAAATAATGAAAAGTCTTATCTCAATAAAACTCGCAATGGCTGTAGAGAAAAATAGAGGAAGTTCCAGGCAGTCGTTCGCCAACGCACTGGAACCGTCCTTTTCGAATGTCGGTCAGACGAACACATTGACAGAGTTTTCAAAATGAAGGAAGTAGTTGGCTTCCAAGTTCACGTTGCAACCCACTCTACATTAAACGTCTATTAGGGTATCGTTAATCATGACGATTTCGCTACTGAAACCGATGAAGATATAAAACCCTTTTTTCCTGTCTGAGGGAGTAACTGATGTACACTGGGTTCAGCGGAAAGTGAACGGTGTACTCACCCCCTCCCCCGAACGTAGATCACCACATTCGACCTCGCTTTCTTCCGGAGAGCAACTCATGCGAGTGGTGGTATAATGTGCTTGTGTGGCAGTATGCGCCGAAGGCCCTGCGCTGCTTTGATGTCAGAGGTTCGGCCATACCCAGCAACGCTGAATGGCAGCGCGCTCTCTGTGGCCTGCGCCAAAGAGTGCAACAACTCAGAATTTTTTTAACATTTTTTAAAAAAGATACTAAAAATTTGGGTATCTGAGAAGGTTTGTTCCCTGAAGCACACAGGCGATTCCTAACAAGGAATCCGATGACCCTCCCCAAGCGTTTTGCACACACCTTGGGAATGTCAAAATCGACCTCGAGTTGCCAAACGAGTGCTAATGTACAACCAACCTCTGCATGCGGACTTTGCCTGTCAGGTGTCTCTAGACGATATCGTCTTCGGAAACGCTGACACAAAATCAACCCATACCATCTAAAACAAAGATAAAAGCAACTACAAATGTCTCAACAGACACCCAAATACGACAACCCGGGAAACTGAGGCCGAAAGTACCTATTTCTAGATCCCAGTCACCTGTATCAAAAAAACTTGGAAGTATCCAGACACACTCGGCCCTTCCAGAAGAAGTCAAGACGACTCTGCAGTTGAAGAGCCGTATGTGAGTATCCGTATTGTATTAGTATAGCCGTATTGTATTTTCCAAAGAAGAGGTGGGGAATGAAACCATCACCTTATCCCGGCAGAAGAAAGATTAACAAATCTTTAACACCTTGAACCATGGCCCTCGTCTCGTGGAATTTCAATGGCTTCCGTACTAGGTTAGACGAGTTGAAGCTTATAATCTCTCGACATAGACCTGTTATCAGTCTTCAGGAAACCTTCTGGAGCATCCTCTCTCCGCGGTTTTCGTTCTAACAGGCTGATGCAGGTTGGCTGGATGCAGGCAGCTAACAGGCAAAGGATGATTGATGAAGGCCTCCATGCTCATGGCGGAGTCGCTGTATTTGTTAGGGACTCCCTGGTGTCCAAAGAAATAGACGTGCGAACTTCAGACATCTTGCGTGCGTATAGACGAACGAGGTGATATGACTTTAGGTCAGTCTGTTTTTAGTTTTGATCTTTCATATGCAGTAAATCTGCAAAATGGTATAGCAGACTTTACTTCCTCTCTAAAGGAAGGCATATGAAGAATTTTCGCCACGGTTTCGAACAGATTTGAACTTGAGTAAAACAGTTCTAAACGCTAAGCGCTGCACCACCAAAGCTAAAAACGCTGCTAGTCATCGTCACTCTCAAGCGAAAGTTCTCCCTCAATTGCTGAATCTCTGAATTCTGGCTTCCTGACAAAACAATTGGAATCAACATTGTTCTAAGCAGTAGCACAGTGTACGAGCAGACATATACGTTACTTAGAAATTATTACAGAGTAAATTAACTTTTAAGTAATTAATATTTAAAAAGTATTACAGAGGATTACAAAACAACTGGACGATGCTATCTCACAGCTGCCTTCGCTTTTTCGTATTGGTAGTGACTTTATTCTCTCAATCCCGCTTCGGGTGGTACGAGGTCCTGCATTAGAGGTACTGTTTTTGAAAACATTTTCCAACGGAATCTAATTACTCTAAATTCTGAAAATTACACACATTTCCGTGACCTGATACACTTTCTATCCATCGATCTGGCGCTCTGCAGTCTCATCTCTATCTACCATCTTAGAATGAACTGTTTTCGACGACTTAGATGGAATTCACATTTCCCTAATCTGCTCCTCTTTGATGTTCGTGTTTTAAACGTTAGCCACACACTGATCTGATTGGGATTCAGATTGGCAAAGAAATACGTTTAGCTGACACTTGTTCAATCGGTGCCTTTGTGGCCCATTTCACCGATGCCGTTCTTTACGCGACCTTCATTGCAATCCCGAAGTCGTCATGACACCTCTCCTGTGCCTTGGCGGAATACCGACTGTGCCACCGCGGTGCGTGATCGCAAGCGAGCACTAGCGAGGCACAATAGATTTTCCACCACCAAAAATTTGATCAGTTATAAAATACCCCGACCCAGAACTAGATCGGCCTTACGAGAAAGTAAGGCTTGCAGGGCTTATATTTCCTCACTTTCATGCCATACCCCCTAAAGTAGTTTGACGAAAGGTGCGGTAAATCAGAGGAGGACTTCCCCCATCGATTTTCCCAGCATTGCTGGTGAATAAATATCTCCCCCTCCAGAGAAGAGTAGTTACGAGAACATCTCCAGTGCTCCAAACTACACCTTGAGCCAATACTAAGATAAGATTGAAGAGCTGTACATTCGATTTGCTAGTAGTATGGAGGAAGATTACAATGCTTTTTTCTCATTGAAGAACCTTTCCTCTGCCCTCGCTTGCACTGAAGTTCCACCCTAAGTCCTGACCAGATTCACAAAGAAATGCTGAAGCATCTACAGGAAATGGCACGACATTTCTTCCTTCGCCTCTTAAATCGGATTTGGGTGGAGCATTCCTTTCCTGGGAACTGACGTGAAACCATTTCCCAATTCCCAAGGAAGGAAATAATAGAAGAATCCCCCCACACACTTCCAGTTTATTTATCTTAATTAATTCTACTTGTGAATAGATTTGCTTCAAATGGTTTTCAATAAAGTTTCTAGAAATCTCAATTATTTTTTGCGGCAATAGAATAATCTTCCCGAACCAGGGCTCGAACCAGCGACAACTCCGAAGACATTGTATTTACACTTGTATAATAGTAATAAATGTATGGTGTACCCCCGGGCTAACAACCATGGGGGATAAAAATCGGATCCAGCTAAATGCTGGTCCCCCCTAAGAATTGTTGCAAGCACCTGCCACCGCGATAATAAATAAAATCTGAGCCACGGTAAATGCAGGATGCTTGCTTGCGTGGTCCTAGTCGGCCGATTAACGAAAAAAAAAGTATGGTGGTTTCAGTTCTAGAATTAGCGACCAATTTTTTGTTAGTCTCAAGCTTTTTTTCTTTTTTGTGCTTAAGGCTCCTTGATAAGATCAGGCGCCCGGTTGTTGCGACAATATGTCGGTTACTACCTTACCGATTATCGTAAATGAATCTTAAATTAAAATTGTAATGGGTAAACTGAGAAAGTTTCATTTATATCTGGAGTAAGTGAAAAAATGATTTTGATTTGACTTTTCTAATTCAATCATTTTAGAAACAACACAAGTCCGAACACAACTTTTAGGAGACCAAAATAAAACTACTTGTGAAATATTTAAAGAAATTATTTTTACTTAGTTGGAAGAAAGGTTAGAAGGAATTACGCGAATAATTGTATTTATTTATTGACGAAATAAAATATTTCTACACTATATGTATTTGGTCATGTCTTTTCTATTATGAATACCAAATAATATGTTTTTGAATTAATGCCTGTTTCTGAACGGGGTTTTGCGGTGAGATTAATGATAATTAAGGTTTAAGGGCGCTCCAACAGCTAAGGTTGTTGGTGCCCATGTCAAATTATTTTAAGAGCAACACGCACTGTAGTAGTGCCACACAAACCTTTTTAATGCCATGTAAAATGCGAGGGAAACTGAAAAGAAATGTGTTCAATTATTTTAAAAATAGGGATCGGCAGAAAAGAGCGACATAAACACTCTAAAAACCCTAATGAAAAGCCAAATTGTTGGCATAATCCTCTGCTATCAGTTAATGGAAGGTAAATGTCAGACTCATAAAAAGCTAAAAAGCTTGCAGAGAGAAGATTCGTCATTTCCAAGTAACTGTGCTAGAGAGCTAGCAAGATGAAGCCTTCGTCGGCTATCCCTTACTTTAGAACAGTGCTGGACAACATGCTCCACGGTAAGATCCGTCAAGCAACTATCGCAAGTAAGGGGTGGGTCAGATATCCGTGAGAGAAATGACAGTGACCGATTCGAAGGCCTGTCAAAATTATCTCCTCGCGCCTAGGCCCACGAGATGAAGAGCAAGGCTTTATGGAATCCTTGATTCTCATGAGTTTAAAGACTGAGTTCTGCCACTCTGCCGTGCACTGAAAATAGAGCGTTTGATAGATAGCTTGGTATAAGTTTTTAAGGCTATGAGGATGTCTACCTCAGATTTCTTAGTGGCAAGCTCTGGTGCCTGATCAGCAGTTACGCTTCCCAACATGACCAGGGATCCGCAAAAATAAATTATAATGACGCTCAATAAAATTAGGATTTGGTGTAAGTTGATCATTGCCAGAGGGTCACAAGAAGAAAAGCAGGAGATAGATTCGAGCAAGCTTTGTGAATCACTGCTTCCTTTAATGTCATCAATTGATCGAAATTAAGTGCCTCCAAAAGCGTATATTTTTTTCCATAAAAAGCGCTGCACGAAGAGCCTATTCGAAGACTCCGCGTTGCACTTTGGCAGTAGAAGGCACACGCTACATTACCATTTTGGGAGGAACCATCATCATATATGAATTTATAGACGAGATATTCCTAGAATTCCGCCAGAAATGGACTGGGGGCAGTTGCGGATTTGGGGGAAGTGTGATCTGGTTATTTTAGGCCGGAGAAGCTTCCAAGGGTGAACAAGACTTCGGAGGGATTTCACAGGGATGGGAAGTTTGATATCGAGTGTATGCAAAGGCGTGTACAGACGGATAACCGGAGGCTTGGGTAACGATGGTCAGAGTGCGTTCGATGTCCTGTGAGTTGGGCGAAGAACTGCTTAGCACGGAGGAGTATTTATAGTTAATGATTACGCACCATAGACGCCGATTACACTATCTCGCCTTCGGCTCAGGGATGGTTTCATCAGCGTCGGTCAACATACAACATACAATGCGACGCGTGCGTTAGGCGTTTAAGCTGATCCGTATACCTGCATTTTGTATGGTACTCAATGATGGAGACGCTGACCCATAAACACTTCACCCATAATCTAAGTTATGACGGATGATAGTCCTGCTTAGGCGTCAAAGACGTACTCGTTCTGCGCCCCATGATCTACTAGTAAGGGTGCGAAGGATGGTGATAAACAGCAGGTCTTTACGTTTTGAATATGATTTCGCTATGTTAAACTCTTGTCGCACGTCACTCCAAGGAAAGTGACAGTTTCGACGAAAGGAAGATAATGCCCTCTATAACGATGAGGATGATTATGGAAGCGATGTATTCTACAGAAGTACATGCAACTGAATTTTGAGATGGAGAATTTGAATCCAGTTTTATCGCTTCAATCTTGCAGTTTGTTAAGGACTAACTGCCCCTCAATAACTTGCATGCTCTTTGTGGAGCAGACTCAGGGGCGGATTAATATTTTTGCCGCCTGTAGGCACATCAAATTTGCCGCCCCCTGTTTAAAATTAATATTACATTTCAAATTGTAACGTTTCAGTAACAATTCCTCATTAATTTAAACGTTTTAACTTTAACATTGTTTTCATAAATTAAATATTTTTTTTGGATTAGCTAATTTTGGATATAAACTGTATCTTCATAGCAAGTAACGTTCAACGTTATTAACGTTTCAACACTGAAACGTTAACATTAAAAGGAAACTAAAACATGACAACTAGAATTGCAAAATGTTTTCTTTCGTCAACGGGCCTTAGTTTCAGATTCATATACTTCTGAAATCATAAGGTATACTCTAATGAAGTAGACAAATAAATAGCGTGCATTAAATATTAATATGATATTTTTGAAATAAAAATACGATTTATGCTGTTATAGTTTTTAGAGAACCTAAATTTGTTTTAGAAAATATCAAGAAAATTTTGCGTCTTTGAAAATTTGCCGCTCTTGAAAATTTGCCGCCGTAGGCACGTGCCTACTGTGCCTATGCGTAAATCCACCTCTGAGCAGACTATGACAAAGACGTCAACGAAGAGTAACTCTCACAGGCTCTTGAATTACTGATGCAATACTATTTATAGCAATGGCAAACACAGTGACACTCAGCATTGATCCCTGGGGAACACCGTTTTCTACGTGGTGTCTTAAGGATAACGGTCAACCTAGGCGGTCACAGAAAGATCTTGACGAAAGAAAATCTAGTAGAAACAAAGGGAGTCGTCCCCAAGAAGGCAAGATGCGAAGAATGCCGTACCTGGTATCAAACGCTTTCTCTACGCCAAAAAAATTTTTACCATATGTTGCAGAACGAAAGAAGTGGAGATCTGTGTGGGAAGAGAGACTAAGTTGTCCATAGTTGATCTGTGCTTCCTGAAACCACACTGAAAAGATGTAAATAGATTCCTTCGTTCCAGGAGCCAGACCAGACGTTTGTTTACCATTCGATCTAAAAGCTTGCACACAGCGGAATCTTACAAGAGTAAGATTCGGCGATAACTTGAAGTAATTGTTCTGTCCTTTCCTTCTTTAATTATTGGAATGACAAAGTACACGTAAAATCTTTCGAAGGAATGTTCATCCCAAGTCATGTTGAAAACTCGAAGAAGAAAAAAGCATTTTCCGGTAGGTGATTAAGCATTTGATTCTGATCTTGTCATCGAGCAGAATCTTTTGCACTAGCGAGGGCACTAAAACATTCATCCATAGAGAGAGGCGTATTCTCCGCACGAATTGAGAAATCTAGTTGCAGTTCTCCATTCTTCTTTTGGTCTTCAGAAAGATAGGAGAGTAGTGTACGGATCTGGAGATATGCTCGTAGTGAGCGGCCAATACTTCAACTATATCTTCTGGTGAAGTAACCAAATTTCCATTTACCAGAAGCCCTGAGACAGATGGCGAAGGAAGTCTTCCACTGATCTGTTGAGCCTTTCGGCACACATCTTAGGTGACGTACGGAAAGAGTGATGAAATATAAACTGTCCAGGACACGGCCTTGCATTCCAGTAGGGTCAATCTAGCGCTGGCCCGTGATCTTTTATAATTGATCAGATTATGCATGGTTGGGATGCATGATTATGGATGCATACTTAGCTTTGCCAATGCCCGTTTCCAATCACGCGCCGCGGTTTCGTAGTCGCATTCCACCAAGGCACGGATGGATATCGTGGCCGATCCGACGACTTCAGAATGGTAATTGAAGCCACAAGAACGGCGTCAGTAATATGGGCAACCGTATCATCGATATCGTTCGGACAGTTTTCCGCTATCCGTATTTGTTTTTCGAATGTTTCCCACTCAGCTCGGTGGGTTAACCAACGAGGTGGACCGGCATTGGAGCGCGAATACCGAAATCGGCCAGAATGGGGAACTGATCATTGCCATGCAGTTCGCCAAAGACAGTCCACTTTAAGATGGTAGAGAGAGGTGGACTGCAGAGAGCCAGATCGACAGACGAGAAAGTGTTTGAAGACATGGAAAAATGTGTGCTCTAGTCAGTATTCAAAAGAATTATGTTCTGGCTGTCAATATTTTCACGTAGTGCCTCGAGCAGGTCCTTGTACAACCCCAGGCGGTATTGTAGGCTTAAAGACCCCCACAATAAAAAAGGGGCGTGCAACTGTGAAAACACATCTTCAATTTCTTGTTGTGTCACGACTTGTCCTGGGAGAATGTATTTACTGCACACTTGGCGAAAACGCGGTAGGTGTATCCAAACGCATACAGTTTCAATGTCGATTCGAACGTTTAGTTTCTAAGAGAACAGGGAGTCACGGATAAGTACCGCGACACCACCGTGAGCACGGTGTCCGTCATGATCAAACCGATAGATGCTAACCCGCGAAGACAGAAGGGATAATGGGAAAGGAGAAGAGTTTCTTGAAGGCACACATACACACACACACATATATATATATATATATATATATATATATATATATATATATATATATATATATATATGGAATACAACAGTTCTTCTGAATGTGCGCGAAAACCGTTTAGTTTCAACGAGAGAGCTTTGGAAGTAGGGAATTGCTTCTTTGGCTGTTTAACTTTCTCACCTTCTGAAAAAGTAGAGGAACTCTCGTGGTGCTCCCCGTCAACAGCAGAATCATCCTGACTGCTGCTAGAAATGGTCGCCTGTGTTGCAGTTTATTGCCACAGGCGACAGAGGACGGGTGGATCGATCAATGCGAGTCTTGGGAGTAGAGGACTATGTTTCGAAAAATAATTTTTGTTCAAAGGCAATATCTAAGTGGAATGTATTACATTAAGTTGCTCTCTAGAAGTGATCTGTTGCTGGTGGAGTTTTTGCTTATGTTTTTTAAACTTTTCGGTATTACCTTTCTACCTTGAATGCACGCCGTATCTTCAGGGACGTCTGTAGGACACACTTGACAACTGAAGTACGCTACTATAGCAAGAGCACGTTGTGTTTGAGAACTTGTTACCCCTGAGGACGTGGTCATTACAGTACTGGAGATGGATCGTGACATGTCTACTGGATATCTAGACTGGTGCCGGCTTTTGACCTCAGGAAAGGAAACCTTTTCGGTGAATTATATTCTTAATCTCTTTCCCGGAGAAATGTAGGGCACTGGTTGTAGTTAGCTGCAACGCCACCTTCACAATTGACACAGTTCGGTGGTGTAGCGTACGGATGTGGATTATTCATGGATGCACTACACAACTCGCACACTGGCTTACCAACATACATCGTTGTTGGGTATGCCAAAACCTTTGGCACTTAAAACATCGCAAAATGTATTAGGTACATATTGTCGCACATGGAGGTTGTAGAAACCACAACTGATCCTTTGCGAGAGGAACGGACAAACGTAAGGATGAGGGTTAAAGTAGGGATATTTATAGAGTATTTTCCTCTGCTACTTCCTTTTGATCCTATACCCTTCAGTCACACCCTTACTCTTGAAAAAAAATTAATTAGTTCATTTTCGGAAGCAAAGTCTTCGTGGTTCACTACGCCTTTTCACAGGTTTCTAAGTTGGGTGCGTCGTCACTACCCCTTAGAGGCCAGCAATCTGCGTGGTTTTTAATATCTCTATTTGCTCGTCATTTTTTCAAAAAAATGTGCATGATCTTTTTGAGTCCTAATTTTTTATAACTGACATTGTTTAAAGCAAATATCGCTTTCTCCAATTTCCTAGTTTTGAAATGTTCGTGTTCTTTTGGAATTTTCGAATAATGGTGCTATGGCCGAAAATGAGAGTAGTTCCAAATTTTTTACCGAGAAAATTGAAAGAAAAATTTGGAGCGGTTTTTGAGAAAAAATTGTAAATTTCATGCACAACGTCTCCAAAACTACTCTTTAAAAAATATTGTTAACTTTTTTAAAGAGCAGTGTTCAACATACTCTGTCTGAGGCTAACATTTTTACCTACAATTTTCAATTTTTTTTTTGCAATTTTCGAGAAACGGAGCAATTCTCGAAAATTCGACTATCACCATATTTTTTACCGTTCCTTATTACACAAGTAAAGAAATGTTTAGAAAATTGGAACGGTTCTTGAGAAAAGATTTCTATGGTTTCTAGCGTAAATTTGGCCAAAATACTCATTTTCTCAAAATTTGTACCTGAACTTTTTTCAAGAGCTAGTACAATATGCTTTGTTTGAGGCAAACATTCCTATCTTTAATTATGTAGCATTATTTTTTAGCCATTTTCGAGATATGATAACGAAAATGATCCCAACCATTTTCTTAATCTCTCTCGTACTATTCAAAACAAAATTTAATACAAATTATTGAACCGCTTTTGAGAAAATTTTAAAACTGTTTTGAGGTTTCAAGTGAAGTACCATTATGAATCAAAATATCCGTTTTAATCTGCCAAATCACGAGTTTGTTCAGATCGAAAGAGGAATATCAATTTTGAAGAAAAATTCTTGAACGCTTTAGGCGCTAGCGTTGTCCACAGACAGAGACGGACAGAAAAACACAATATTCATAATAAAAAACACTTTTCATTGATAATAAAAAGCATTTCCGAGGATTAAACGGAAAACATTTTGGAAAACAATGAACGAAAGAGAAATTGCAATACATCTAATTTTTTAAATACAAGTTTGTATAAATAATCATGTATATGTATTCAAAACAATGAGTAACACAAAAGGAAATTCAATTTAGGACTTAGACTCTATGCAGCTTATCTCCAAAACTATTTAATATTGATATGGACGAAATTATTAGAGAATGAAATCTAATGACAATTTCCTACGCATGAGTTACAGTCAACGCTTTTACTATGACAACTCTCTTTGTATATTATCATGTTATTTATGTTACAATGAAGACAATTTTTGAGCTTCACAAATGCTCCCAAACTTGAACAACTTGAACATATCTACAGAAAAAACGAAGTTATGAAATTCAAGTGAAAAGAAATGATTCCCTCTAAAACAATAATTGTGATTATTGCAATATGGGACAGGTGACAAACTTAAATGTCTTAACCTTAAAAAAAATTATATTTAAAAGAAAATCGAAAGATATAATTACATTAATGGTCTTTTCAAAAGAACATTCAAAAGAACATTCGAAAACGAAATATAGATACCCTCCGGATATTGTATAGAACACTTAGTTACCATTCTCTTGTATTGTTGTGAAAATTGGGTATTATCATAAGTAGATAAAAGAATACAAACAAAAGACAGTGATTACATTTCTAAGGCATAAGACACGATATTCAAAATCAGTCTATAAGACAACTAATTGTGTAAGAGGAGAGCTTAATATATATGCCATCAATGAAAAATAAAACATTAGGAAAAAAGACCCTTCTTATGAACAGAATCAATGCCGCCAGAGTTCCATGAGCAATGTATACATTGCACAGTGCGGCAATGAAATTTGCCCTAAAACAATGTTTTTTTTTATTTAGTTCAATGCTGTGAAAACATTAGTGAAAACCATTCGTTATCACCTTAACTTTGTTCAGGAAACTCAATTTTATGTGCACTCGGCTGCGATATTTATGTTCTCGCGACACTTACTACATTCCGTCATTTTAGAAATATTATTGCCTGGTGTTGGGAGAAGATAGGAGTGCCGGAGATAGCCTCTTGGGGTAGGTAAAGAGAAGTTGTGGTTGTGTCGGTCAATCGATAGTGATATCACACAGTGTCTATTCTTGAAGTCCAGTCGAGGTGGGCTGGTCCATGTCCTGACGGGGGTGCAGAGGAGGCTCTCAAGTGTTCCTTTCTCCATTTTTTATCTCGCTTCTCATTTCATGTCACATATTCTTTTTCACTCTTTTTTCTGCCTTACTGTCTTCCTCTGTATGCTGAATGGCGACCCACTTGTTTGCCGTCCATGGCGACCCGCGTCGAAGTGAATGGGTTTGCTGGGTGTTAGGGGGGTCTGTGTATGCGTTCACGACTGTCGCCTTGACGCTGGTTTCTTGTGGGTAGAGCCGATCTAGCGATGTTCGCTCTGCGAACATTTCTGAGCCCTGGTGACTGAAGGGAGGTCTCTGCATCTGTAAGTCCCAATACGTTTTTTTGGCCTCGGACTCTTCTAGACGGCTGTCAGGAGCCAACCCACTCCCGATCAATAGACTCGGACTAGGTCTTGTATTGCACTCCATGGTGAGCGGGGGGGGGGGTCCACCGCATGGCAGCACTGTGACATCTCCCCACTATGTCTTCGTGTCAACCCTGGTACCCCAGTGGGGTGTGCCCTTGTGAGACTCCATGGTGGGTGGGGAGCTTGGAGACAAAACCGTTTCAATTCTATGGCGCATTAAACAATCCCATGCCCTGTCCCGGAAGGAAGAGGCGATGTTTGAACGGACAGTTGATTTGAGTAGTTTCTTCATAAGGGAAGACTTTGAAAAGTGTGAGTCGTCCATTGGAAAAATTCTTGGAGAGCGTCTGCCGATTACAATATCCTTTATCCATGGGATTGCGCTCTGCTCGAGTGGTCGAAAAGAACTGCCCCATTACCGGTTGGAATAAACCAAATACTACAGCATCATGTGGCGTTGTAATCCTCCTTTATAATCGCATCTGGGAATAGCACAATCCATGCTATATGGCGAGAAGCCATCGTTATCCTGGCTGAAAGGAAAGGATCGGTTGTTGCCATCGAGCTGCCGTCTTCTCTCTGTTACCAGCTGCATTTACAAAGTGCTGGAACGGATGGTAAACCAGCGTTTGGTCTGCACTTAAGAGTGCAGAAATCTTTTTACTCCAATGCGGATTCAGGAAACACCGGTCAACCCTGGGCCATCTTGTCGCATTGCCAGCTAAAATTTCTACTTCGCCTTGAGACAACACCTTGTGGTCGTACTATTCGATATAGAAAAGGCCCACGACAAGACGTAAAGGTACGGCATTCTGCGAACCTTTCTGCGAAACCTGCCACTCGTGGAGATTGAGGGGACGTTCCCGTTGGTGACAAACTGTCTAGCAGTCACCCGCTTAAGAAAGGCATTCCCCAAGGGTCGGTGCTAAGTGTCACGGTTTGCCATTGCCACAGACAGTATAGCGTCGGTCGTGCGAGAGCATGTAAAGGCTTCTCAGTTTGTGAATGTTTTTGCAATTTTCTGTCCATCCAGCAGTTTCAGTGTGATCCAAGGGAACTTCAACTGCTGCTCAACAAGCGCCACGAATGGAGCATGTCAACAGGTTTTAACTTCTCTGCTACTAAATCTACTGGTGTGCATTTCTGCAGGACACACCACGTGCATAGCAATAGCAATCCAGTCCTTTATTTGGGAGGCAATCAGTTTCTATTCGCTGAATCTGCCTGGTTCCTGGGGCTCACGTTTGTCCCTCACGTGGCGTGCTTGTATCCGCACACTACAAACCAGATGTTTTTCCCTCTTTAATCTTCGTATGCTGCATGGTACGTCATGGTAAGCCAACCGCATTACCCTATTGCGGTTATATAGAGCATTCGTACGACCAACCTTGGATTACGGCAGTGAAGTATATAGCTTGCGTAACTCCTTCCACTCCGACTCATTAACAGCATACACCATTCCGGTATTCGCGTCTCAACAGGTGCGTATGACACCAGCCAAATCGAGTACCTTCAAGCTGAGGCTGGGGAGCCATCCTTAAAAAGAAGGCGGGATATTCTATTGCCGTCTTACGAAGCTAAAGTGTCAGGACTCTTTGATCATCCTTGCAGATACCCCCACATACCGATCACCTCACTACCCGATTCCCCCTTCACCGATGCCGATCACCCCAAGGTGACCCGATTCCCCCTTGGGAACTCCTCCGCTTCGATATTGACTCATTAATCTTGCCAAACAAACTACGAGTCCCATTGTATCGGCGATGCGGTTTTTGGATATGTGGGAAGCCTATGCGGATCACATTCTTGTACAGTGACGCAGTGGCATGTAGATTTTATAGTGTCTGGCTCACCATATCATACCGGTTTCAATCTCAGTGCAGTATATTTACTGCTGAAAAGTGCACAATTCTCTCAGCCCTAAAATACATCGAGGGTAGCGACGCTAGTTATCTGCGCTGATTCTCTATACGCTGATTCTCTTAGCTCTCTTCAAGCTGTCTACCATTCTTCCTCACACTATCTGACGAAAGCAGTTCGAAACATGATTCATTGTCTTCTCTCTCGCCACTACGATCTGTTACTTAGCTGGCTGGGTTCCAGACTATGTGAGAATCACAGGGAATGAGCTGGCCGATCAGCGTCGAAATCAGTGACGCGGAAGACCCATATTGACATTCCTTCTGTACAATCGTCCGACGTTAAAGGTTTTTTGAAACGATCCATCTTTAGAGCGTGACAAACCGGGTGGCACTATACCACTTTTAAGCAAAGTGTGATAAAGGATTGTGTTAATCCCTGGCGTTCCTCATCCCACCCTTCAAGACGTGAGGATGTCGTTTTAAACCCGTCGTGTCAGCCATTGCCATTTTCTCATGGTTTCCTTCGTGGTGAAACTCCGACCATCTGCGACTCGTGCAGAACGGATCTTTCTGTGGAACTCGTCCTCCTGCATTGTACGAAATTTATTGGCAGACGTCGACACACCCTCTGGCTAACCCTCTAAGGCGATGATGATACCGCAATTTCAAAACGTTTTTGTTTTTTCAGAGAAAGTGGAATTTTTCGTGGCCGTTTTTTTGTAAGTTCTACGTTTTATGATACATTTTGCGAGTTCGTTTTATTATCCTTTCGTTTTACCTTATCTACATGTACATTTCATGCGGAATTCAAGCCCTCTTTTTTAGAATTGGTACATGCTTTTAATCAGTGGGAAATTGCATGTGCAACACTATTAAAACTATTCAATTAAAAATATACTTTGACATTGTCGCCAATGACCTCAGTAGATTTAGGTTTATTGAGTCAAAAACAGTAAAAACTATGTGACGTATGGAGGAGATGATCTGCGCACGTTTTCTCGAGTTCCAGATTCCCTTTCCATCATTTTAACTAACATTTTCATTTCAATTATAAAGAGTTGAAGGATGAGTAATTTTTTTAGGAAACAAAGTAAATAAGAATAAAATTTAAAAAATCGAGAGATTAGCAACTTTTGGAAAACTATATTTCCGTTCCCGAGTTATAGAAAACTTATTTGCAACGGTAAACGAACTGCAGATTTGATTTTTCTGCATTGCTAACAAGATAGTAACTCACCCTCATCTCTACTCCTACCACTACAAGCAAAAGGAGAATTCAACAACACGTGCGCATAGTGAATGTATATTTATGTCCAGAAGCTAAACAGGGGGCCATCTCAGCATTTGCTCAATGGATCAGGAAAACTGACAAAAACCTGATCGAGAAGGGGGTCATTGACCGGGAAGCTGAAGTACATTATTTGTTACAACCATAATAAGTATTTTAAGAAAAGTATACAATGCAAATTTCAACTAATTCATTATATATCACTGTTTGTTAAAATACACGTTTTTCTTTTTGATGATCTGTATAGTCTAATTGTATATAAACAGTTATGCAGCAGAAAAGATTTTTCTTTTAACTGATATTTGTGTACCGACTTCAATTATTTAAGGTCAATGAGTGGTAAAGTAATGTACATGTATAGTATGTGGATTTCTTGCAGTGAACTGTTAATACTGACCTTTGATAAACGTGATTTCCACGACGTGTGTCGTAAGTACATCAGTATTGCATGAAAATGTTCCCGCCGTTAATTAAGATTTGACAAATATTCCAGATTCGTAAATAAATAGGCCAAGCAATGGTAAGATTCAAAGTTTAGTGAAAAGAGGCTTGCAAGGATCATGTGGATGGCATATTTTCATTATTCGAATAATTTTCTTTTGCAATCTAAAGGTCTGGGTACTACATGATGAGCATACCCAGAATATTATGAAATGAATATTTACAAAATACACGCAACGAGCTGCTTGCATGCTGACAGAATTTGAAAGAATTCTGAATGCGTAACATAATGAACTTTAGTGTTTAATTCTATTACAGTACAGTAGATTAAGCACCCTTAATCAATTCTTGTTATTAAGAAGTGTATGTATTATCAACGTATATATGAATGTAGTATGTATACATGCATGAGTGTCTGCCCCTGTGTCCATAAATATAGTTACCAATCCTTTTTTCTTTAAGAAATACAAAATTGTGTGTTTTGACATCCTTATTTGAAACTTATTTTGATTAGTAACACATTTTTCACTAAACCCTAGTGATGAACATGCAACTTATTTCAATGATCCTTCTTACAGAATGATGGCTTCACGTATAGCTCTGGACAGTCAAGGAAGACTTATTTTACGTGAAAATGGCAAAATCATATTGCCATATGAACATTTTGCAAATGCAGTTATGCTCAAACACATGAACGGACCTCATGGATTACATCTAGGATTAGAAAGTACAATACGCGCGGTAAGTAGTTATTGTAGATGGAGTGTTAGTGTATGAAAATGTACATTTGTATATGTTGTCCTTGAAGAATGTCATTTGTATGGTGTAGGTATGGCCTGTTTTGCGCCAGGTGTAGGTGTAACATCAGGTACTATAACTTTGACATATCAAACTAAACGGGTTCGTATTTGAGGTCTGCATTCATCGCGGCGTTGACGGCGAACGTTCGTCGCCCTTCTTTCTGTCGAGACCCTGCGCTCGGTTGGTCGCCTGTTCCCGGTGGAATCCCTTCCGGCGAACTACATTTCGACGCGTCGCTAGACTCGGCTGCCACTTCGGAGTAAATAAGGTGTTTTGTTGCAAAGTTAAGATGGAATGCTGGATTTGCAATCGATCTGCAATTTTCATTTAACAAAATTTAATTTCTTAACGAAGTATTAAATATAATTTATATTTAATATTTTAATATAATTTATATAAATTTTTATATAAATTATATAATAATATAACTATAATATTTTATAAATATAATTTATATAAATATAATTTATATTTAATATTATTTACAACTGCAAAATTCATCTCGGTTCACCGAAGCACTGAAGATCCTGAAATTTTGGGAACTATTGAAGTTCTTATGAATTAAAAGAAAAGGGATTCACATGTTGGTGGATTTTGAGATACTATTCGTTCTGTGTACACATATGCAGTATTACTGGTTTTGGGCTTCTTAAATAAGACACCTTCGTATCGATAATGCGGTATTTCTGTGGGGATAATTCAAGTGGTTGTTGATGAAATTTAGGATCTTCCCGTGAAGACTGGAGAATTTTTTGTACCAATAGTTATGGAGACCATCTAACCCTGGGCATTTCCAATTGAACAGTATCTCTATAAATTTCTGTAGGATATCGTAAGTGATTTGAGAAATCATTTCTATGCGTCGCAGCCTTTCTGATCTGTTCCGGCCACGGTGCTTTGTCATTTAAGTGGCCTTCAGTCGACCATATTTCACTCCACATTTCTTCTATAGCTGCTTTGTCTGGCAGGATGTTCATTTCTGTTTCATCTTCTGTAGAAGTTGTTTTGGCTTTTGAGAAATTTTTTGTTGTGTTTTCCCCTTTAGAAATTTGGTAAAATCTTGGCGTTATGTTGGCTATAGACACTCGGTTGCTGTTTTAGGGTATCTATGAAGTCAAGTTGACGTATTGCTGATATTGTGTTGGGTGGGGATGTTTCCTCTTAATATATACTATTTTATTTTTCATATATCCTCATATTTGCTTATCTCCTCTATGGAAAGCTTCCAATGTCCTGATCTCAGGCATACGATCCGTTTTCGCAACCGGATTTTCCTGGAGGGTATCTTTATGTGGTTGCTGGGAACTTCCAACTGATTGGATTTCAGATACTTTCTCGACTTTCATCCTCACGATTGCAACTGCCATACAATAAATTGCGAAGTCGAGATGGTCGTAGGTCATGATATTTGAGGTCTCAACCATTTCTTTTCATTTGCTACTTTGACTAACTTACTTTGCTGTGCTGTTTTGGAATTATCGGTCTCAGATGAGGATCCATCCCTTCATATTCGATAATTGCCAGTTGATATTGTGATTTAAGTTTTCATGATCTGTAGACATATCTTCTTCTGGAAGCTCAATGAACAGAGTTGCTTGCGTTCCTTGTGAAATATACAGTTGTGATACGTGAGTTATTGCAGCTTCTATATTCACTTCCCGTCGAAGTAGGTTGGTACACGTCCTGACGGGGAGATGCAGGGAAGGCTCTCAAGTAATCCTTTCTTTCACCAGTCATCTCCGCCATCGTTCACATTCGTTATTTTATAACATACTGTCTCTTTTCTTCTTCCCCGTCTATTTCACTCGCTCTCCTGTTTGCAGAACGCCCACCAATGTGTTTACCATGCCTGGCGACTCGTTTTGGAGGGAATGTGTGTCCGAGCAGTTGAGGAACTTGTTTGTTTTCCAACTTCTTCTTGTGCTACTTTCTGCTTTGCACATAGGAATTCGTTGTTTACGTATTTTGGTTAACATTCCTTGTAGGTTTCCAAGACACTTGCATTGGTCTCGGATTCTTTTAGACAGGCAGTCTAGAGTCAGGGCGTGACTGAAGTATATAGGATCAAAAGGAAAGAGGGGCAGGGGAAAATGATCCCTACTTCAACCCTGATCCTCACGTTTGACTGTCTGTCTCTCCCGGAAAGGATCAGTTGTGGTTTCTACAACCTCCATGTGCAACAATATGTACCAAATCCTTTGTACTGTTTTAAGTGTCAAAGGTTTTAGCATCCCCAACAATGATGGATGTCAGTAAACCCAGTGTGGTGCATCAGTGAATGATCCACATCCGTACACTACACCACCGAACTGTGTCAATTGTGAAGCTGCCATCCAGCTACAACCAGTGCCCCAAGATAAGAGACACCGAAAATGTTTTCTTCCCTGAGGTCTAAAGCCGGTACCAGGATAGAAATCAGTAGATCTGACACTATCCTTTCTCCAGTACTTTAAAGACGAAGTCCTCAGGGGTAACATCATGCTGCCAAACACAACGTGCTCCTGCTCTAGTAGCGCACTTCAGTTGTAAGGTGTCACCTATAGCCGTCCCTGAAGATATAGCGTTCATCTAAGGCGCAAAGCTAATACTAACAAAGTTTAAATAACTTAGCTAAAAACTCAACGAGCCACAGACCAATTCAAGTGAACCCCTTAACGAAATATATTCTAGTCAGATATCGCTTCTGAACAAAAATTCTTTTCCAAGTCCCGTCCAATTACTGCTTCCAAGACTGACTTTGAGCGATCCTCCAGCCGGTCTCCACGTAGATCCCAGTCACCTGTGACAAAAAAAAACAACAGGAAATTCACAAAACACAGGCAACCAGCATCAGCAGTCAGGATGACTCTGTTGACGAGGACAACCACGAGAGTTCCTCTACAACTTTTAAGAAGTGAGAAAGAAAAAAGCTGAAGAAGTAATTCCCTACAGTGGCTCTAGTTGAATATAAACTGTTTTTGTGCACATTCAGAAGAATTGAGATTGTTAATTTCTCGCCATAGACCATTTATAGCCTGCGTTCAGAAAACTCATCTTCATTCCCATCATCCCCCTGTCTTCGCGAGTTTAACATCGATCGGTTTAATCAAGATGACGGACTCCGTGTTAACGGTGGTGTCGCGGTACTTACCCGTGGCTCGAACAGACTTTCAAACTATGCGGTCGGATACACCTACCATCCTTTTCGCTAAAGGTGTCCAATTAATACATTCTTCTTGGACAAGTTGTGTCACAACAAGAACTTCATGATGTGTATTCTCAGTTACCCGCCCCTTTTCTTATTGTAGAGAACTTCAATGCCCACAATCCCGCCTGAGGTGGCACAATGTAATAGGTAATATACTTAAAAGTATTATTGACCACCAAAACATCGTTCTTTCCCCTGGCTTCAAACACTTTCTCTTGCGTTGATCTGGCTCTCTGTAGTCCGTCTCTTTCTGCCATCTTTGAGTAAACTTGGCGTTCTGCTTTTATCGGCTGTGGTAATTTCGGGTATCCTGATATGAGCCCACCTGTTAAGCATCACACCACTAGTGGTTCGCAGACAGCGATAGTTCCATCCGTGTCCTGGCGCTCCCCAGACAGTGACTCTGACCCGAGGCAAATTTCAAATGGTCTCTCCATTTCGAAATGGGCGTGGTCTGATAGGGCTGCTATCTCATGGTCTTTACACCTGTCATCATGTGCATTTACCCCACATGGAGAGTTGCATCTTCCGCGTAACTTTGGCCGTAGAAGACTTTGCCCTCATTACTCAGGGTTGGGCTTCCCTTATCAACACGCGAGGAGAAGGTCACTTCGAGTCCAACTTCATGTATTCAGTGGACTGCCTCTTCTGTAGGCCCGTTTCTGATGACGTCTTTTTCTGAAATACTTCGTCTGACCCCTCCCCCTCCACCTGTCCGACAAGGGTGGCCCTACCAGTAGCTACGGTACCGCCGGCAGAGCTCTCAGAGTCATTGGGGTACTCAAGCCCACCAATGTCAATGTCATGTACTCCCGAGATGCAATTGTTGTTATTATTATTATTATTATTATTATTGCGTTACTGTTATTTTTATTGTGAGTCAGCTGGAAATAAAATTACTGCACGTTACAAACAGCTACCTATGAAGCAGATCTAGGGTCTGTCGGTGCCTTTCCGATACTTTGGGCTGTTCCAAATAAAGAAATTTCTTACCTTCCCAGACTTTTCAAAGAGCTGGGAGTTTAGCCAAATTCTTACACAAAGTTTGCGGAACAAATTCAGGAGCTCCGATGACTATCAGTAGGACCTGTGTTTTTAGCCCCATATTGGGCTAATCTCGATTCGAAAACTCTTGTATTTAAAACGTATTTCTGCTCCCTTGGTTAAGGCGTTTTGATCGCAAGGCACATCAACACCTACAAGTAGACACGATTTTTTCTCCAAACCCCGGATAACAGTTTGTTAGCTGATATCATGCGATCCGTTTGAATTTGGTCGTACAATATTGTATAGAGCCCGACACATATCACCGATTTTGGTGAGCGTTCCTTGCACATAGAGCATGCGTTTGGAACTTCGAGGGCGCGAGTGGAGGTAACTACACACCCTGTCGAGTCTTTGCAAGAATTGGTCATGCTGAGACGATATGAGCAATAGTTTCTACTTGTTCGTGGCAGATGCGGCATTTATCATCTTGGGAAATTTTGCTTTATCGTAATGTCGTGTTCTCAACGCGTGATCCTGAGCAGCTATTAGAACTGCTTCCGATTCCTGTTTCATTCTTCTCCTTTTAAGTCATATGAACACTAGATCCAGATCTTTATTAATCAGCGCCTTGTTTATTCTTTTTTCATATTATCAATGGAGCGGTTTGTCTCTCCACGATTTCCTTAACGTTTTTGTGTCTCTCATTTCATGTTTAGTGTCATCAGAAGTTGTCTCTGTGTTATTCTTTTTCTTGCCTAGTTGTCTTAAATTTTATGTTTAGTAGCATCAGAAGTTCAGTGTCTGTGTTATTGTGTTTGTTGCATAGTTTTCTTTGCAATTCTTCTTGCTACACTAACAATGCCTATGTTTCACATTTTTCGGTCAGATTTCTTGACCTGCCTCATTAGAGGGGTCATCTTGATGACTGACTACATACTTGCCCATCCCGTCTGTTGCATTTCGCCAGGAGGCTTCAACTTGTCTGCGGCCTCTTCCTCCTACCTTGCGTGACGCAAAGTCCATGTACATCAGCTCGGCGACATGATGCATTGTTAGCAGTATTCTGGTTTTTCGATCATTGATTCGAATTCCTTGCTCAGTCCAGTCCACGAGTCCGAAACTATATTCGAGTACAGGCACCGCCAAATTACCAATTGCATATATTTTATTCCTGGAGTTCAGGGCGGACTGCCGGACGAGTCTCACCCTTCTGCAATACTCCCTAAAAATTATTTTTCATTGTGTTGTTCAAGATGGTCTCACATTCTTCAATGTCTAAATATTTGTAGGTTTTACCTGGTTCAAGATCGTGAATCACAGTGTGAATATCAACTTCAGTGCTCTCTGACGTCACTTTATATCTCTTTAAATTGATTTTTGCACCTTATCGAAACCAAACTTTATACAGATTGCATGGCTGAAGTCATTCACAACAGACAGCATTGAGAGAATCGCTTCATTGTTAGCAAACACTTTAAAATCATCCATGTAGAACAAATATGATACTGGTCTTTCATCACCATAGAGCTTGTAACCAATGTCAGCTTGCGACAACTGTGTAGATAGTGAGATCAAACTAATGGAAAACAGCAGAAGGGATAGCGAATTTCCATGAAAAATACCCCTGTTGATCTGAATTCTTGTTTCTACTGCTTCTTTTCCGCTGTATATTGGTAACCTGGTAATAATTATGAATCTTGTCAATCCCGAAGGATTTCCACTTTCTCATGTTCTTAATTGCTTGGAAGAGGTCATCTCCCGAAAATTTGTGAACATGTTCCACTGTTTCAACAAGTTCATCCGCAGCATCAGCTTCAGAATGAAGCCAAGATTTTTTGTTGTTGTAGGATCTGCTTCCCTCCCAGATTCCTGCCCAAAATGTTTCGATGTCGTCTTCTGAAGATGTGATAGCATTGCCATTCGGTTTTGAGTCAGTTTGTGGTAGAATCTTTTCGCGTCTGTTTCAAACAACTGATTCGGCACACGGAACTGTATTCTACATTTTTAACGTCTAATTGGCTGAGCCCATGCTTTGATTTTCTCTTCTAGCGTCTCGGCTACCATTAGCCTGATTGTGTTATTTTCAATTTGGTATTTTTATTCTTTCAAAGTAAAACTTCATCTTGAGCAATGCGAAGCCTTTTCAAGATGGATCTGTTTTCTCTCTCGTCTTCTCCCTTTGCTTGTGTCTGATGTGGTGTCTACGATGTTCTGCTATATATTCTCGGACAAACGTGTCGAACCTCTCGTTTTTGAATGTCCCAGCGTTGTCACTAATTAGAACTTCAGGGATTCAAAACATTGCAAAGATCACCTGCAGTCCTTGTACAAGATTCTCTGTTGCCATCACCCGTGTAATCTCCACCTCGTAATAACGACTGTAATAGTCACGACTACTAATAGATAATGTCCTGACGGTAGCGGTCCTTGGTAATCAATGGAAATTTGTTGCCATGGTTTTTCTGGAAGTTGGGTTCTTGTCATTGGTCCAGGATGATGAGGAAGCGAGGTAATCTGACACCCATGGCAAGTTTTCACCCATTTTCAGCATCATTATCCATTGTTTTTCCACCAAATGTTTGTCCAAAGTCGTTCCTTCATCCCGACTATACCCAAATGTCTTTAATGTGCTATTCGCAATGTTTTGTCTTGCAGGGCTTTCGGTATGATGATTTGTTTGCCTCTTCCAAGAATCCTCCTACTATAGTTAACTCCTTTATGAGCTCGTACTTCGTTTCCGAAATCCAAGACTCTTGTCTCCATTCACTTTCGTAACTGCAGCAATTCGGAATCCTGTCTTTTGGCGTCTTCGAGTTCCTCCATTGAGCAATGATTTGAAACTGAAGTTTCTACTATTCTGCGTACTTGTCTTTCGAAAAGGGAAATCTCTTAAGGAACCTGTTCTGCCCCCTAATAACCTTGACAACGGATCTGTTATATTAGATATCCCTTTATTGTATACAAGCTTAAATTTGTACGATTGCAGTCCCAATACTCATTTTTCAATTCAAGCACACGTCTTGCTTTTGGAGCAAAAATGTTTCAAGTGGTTTGCGGTCCGTTACAAGTTCAAAATCCTTCCCATAGAGATGTAAGTGAAACTTCTCTCAAGCCTAAACCAAAGTCACGCCAAAGCCTTTTCACTTCGAGAGTATCTCCTTTGAACATCAGATGTCTAACTCGCGTATCGAATTACACGACATTCTCCTTTTTGTATTTCAACAAGCACCGCTTCAAGTACTACAGGCGCCTGCGATCACTTTGGTTTCGGCATTCTTGTAGTAAAATCCCAAAACTTGTGGTCGTATCACACTCCTGAAGTACTGAAACGTATCCTCTTGGTTTTTCCCCTATCTGAAAGCTACGTTCCTCCTTGTCTATTGACGTAAAGGTTCACTCCTTGAAGACAATCGGGAATGAAACGTCCCGAAAAATTAATCACCCCTAAAAAATCTCCTGACTTCTTCCAGTTTTTGGATCGTCGAAATTGACGTATCGTTTCTTGATTAGTTTCCGATGGTTCAATTCCCTTTCTGAGGTGTGATGTCCTAAATACACAACTTCCGACTTGAAATTTGCTTTTTGTTTTATTCTGAGTAAGTCCTTTTTCTCTAAATGTTTCCACAACCAGGTTCAGTCGTGTTCTTGTATGTTCCTGCCATGAACCATATTATCAGTAATACCCTCACATTCTTGTAAAATTTCAGTCATAAATCGATGATACATTTCCGAAGCACAACTAATTCGTAACATCAACCTTTTGTGTCTAAAAATATCTTCTTCCGTGACACATGTTGTAATACCACGCGATTCGTCATCCACCTCCACTTGTTAATAACCTCACTTAAAATCTAGTTTTGAAAATATTGTCAATCTATTCGGGGCTTGTAAAAGTTCAGTTGTTGGAATTAGATATCGTTCTCTAATATCTGCCTGGTTATCTCTTCTTATATACATGAGACTTCTTGTACATGACCTCCAATCTTTGTCCTTCTTTAGTACAATATGTACCGGTGACACCCAAGGCGTGGGACCCTCAACTTTCTCCACGATATCTTCTTCAATCAATCATGAAATCAACTTATGCTGTCCTTTTAAATTATACGGTTGTCTTGAAACTGACTTAGCGATTGGAGCCACTGAATTGTCAATTGGAATCTTCACTTGAGAATCCTTCAATTTACCAATTCCCTCAAAAATATCACTGAATTCCACGATGAAGCCCCTTTCCGGAAGAGTTTTCACTGCTCCTTTGTAGATATTTAGTACACTCAACACTGTCGCTGGTTTCTTTCCTAGAAGTGCTGCACCTATTCCATCCATGACAAACACTTCGGTTTCCGGATCAAGTCCTCCATTAGTCACTCGGATTTAGGTTGTAAAAGCATCTAAAATCTTTAATGGTACTTCGCTTCCATTAGCGTGCAAAGTCGTCTTCGAGTGGTACGAGTTACAATTCGATTCCTTGTAAGCTGTTAATTTAATTATTTTTTTCATCGTTATATGGGTTTTCCTATAATGGTAGGTGGCCGTGTTATATTCTTTGCATGTCTTCAATGTTATAAATCGTAAAATGAGTGGTAATATTGTGAAATGATTTGTAGTAAAAGCGTCTGCGGTGTTATCAATCGTAAAATCAGTAAAATAGTGTGAAGTGATTAGTAATTGTGAAGTGCTAATTTAAATATTTCTCAAAATATAAATTTTCTCCCCAAAAGAAGAACCATTTTTAATCAACAAGGGAAACGAATCTTTCGGTTAGTGAACTGGTAATTGATTTACGGAAAATATCCAAAATATCATCTTACTAAAATACAAAACAAAAGCGTGTGATTTTTAAAACCTACAATACTTAGGTTTTTCCTTACCCTTCCAAATCAAGGTTTCAACCAAAGGTTTTTATCTCGCCAATGCCCACCAAACAAAAACATTGAGAAAGGAGCAACAATTAGTACCTTATCATTTTAACTATTTTCAATTATTTGAAGACATGAGACACAAGTTTCTATTTGTTCGCTATATAGTAATGAAAAATCAAGTAATTGTATTTCTAAAGTGAAGAAAAACACATAATACAGTTAAGTCGCAAATGTGCGAATTAAGTTTGAATTCTGTAAAATGCTTCATTTGTCTAATATGTGATTTTTTTAGTCACCTAATGTGTTTGTATACTGCTATACGTAACTGCTGTTATTGCAGCTACTATTGTTTCTAACTTCTCGTTGTAACTTAATATGTCACAACCTTAGTTTTCTGGCATTCAAAAAGACAAGTGCTGATATTTTATGGGATGATACCCAAGAAGCAATGGTAACATTTTTTTAATGAATTGGGATGTCTCATTAATTCTGGAATTACAATGGTTGAAATAAAAACTCAACTCTTGACAATACTTAGTTATATATAGAGAGAAAATGGACAGCACATATTGATAAGCATATACGCACTTTCTTCAAATTTTAATAAGAAAAAGTGATTATCCCCAGTGTTATACCACACACAATGCATACACATGTAAAGACTGAAAAAAACAACAGTTTGAATCTGTATTAATAATCCTCATTGATATTGAGATGGAAACCTATCAACTTTTGTTCTGTACTATTTTTCGTCTTTAATGGAATGTATAGGTAAGTAGTAAATATTATTATATTATATATTCAAGTGGCAGATGCTAATGATATGAAGTTAATTTTATTGTATATATGTTATGTATATGTTGTTCACAAATTATTTTAAAATTTTATATGAACTAATTAGTACTTTGTGTACATAATTTAAAAACAAAATAACTCAAAGTGTAAAAGTTATATGTAGCTATCTTCTGATTTGTGTTACAAGTAGTTGAATTTTGAACTTAACATGTACATACTTCCACTTGACATGTGAAAAGATCTACGAGATTCCTACTACTGAATTATGGAAATCATTCATGTGTTTCATTTTACCATTTTCGGATATTCTTGGCCAGTTCGGGGACGCAGCGCATTGCACTCGTTTTTTGTCATGGTACCAACCTACGAATATGTAATGCCGTTCTGCACCGTGCTACTACCAACTTGAGAAACGTACTTGTATTCACGTGAAAAGACTCTAACCTAACCTACCTTGTAATATAACGTGAGTTTCTCTAACCGAAAGCAAACATTAAGGAAAAATTCTGCAGGGTGTTTACAAAACAGAGTTTCAAATTTCAAAACCCCTTTATTTTGAAATATCCGATTCAAAATACAATATTGCAATGTTCAACTAGAAACATGAATAGATCTCTACCCATTATCTTGCAATCTTTTCGCCACAAATATTCCTCGAGATGGCTGTCCAAATCATTCTGGCGAAAACAACCGCGTGAAAGACGATTACGTGAGGGGCGCCACTGGCTTTTGATTGTTTGTGGTAGCCCCTGTCACTGGGTCCACAAAATTAAGCGAAATATTCACTGTCATGCCAATAAAATTATGTTGGGTCTGACCCCCTTCACATATCGGTGATAATAGTTGTCTGAGGTTACACAGGTTGAGTCATGTGCAACAAATTATTAGAATCCATTCTATTCCCGGGGCAAATCTGCAATCTTACTTTGGTTTCGCGATCAATGATGCTGAGCACCCAGTTACCCTTCACTACACGACCTCTATTATCCTTTTGCCGGCTGATTTTACACTCGTCACTTTTACTACGACTGAGTTAGATCAGCCAATACTTGGTGCCTGCAGATATCTTCTGTCCATAGCATCTATGCAAACATCACGCAGAAATGATAGCCACTCCGCAACAGTTTTGTGTGACAATTTTTTCCCTTCGTCGGAACACTGGATCACAGTATCTTCGTAGGAATATTTATTTGCGAAGCAATACATAATTCGACGAGCTTGCCCCACAGTTAATTTCACATTTGCAAAAATCGTACTTCTTGTTGTCGAAATTTTCAATCTTGGATGATTCACTTGGCCCGAGAAGTCTCCAAATCTCCGGCAACACTGAATACTACTGATTCCTACTTAGATTTCGAAGGTTGGCAGAACGAACCATGAATATGTACATTTGTTAAGATGGCAAAACTATAGTGACATATGAAGAACGAAACACGCCATTCCCTTAACATGTTAAGAACAGACGAGATTTACAATATTTAGGGATGGCCCAAAGCTACCGAATAGATCAATCCATTATGAAGAAAACTCTGACCAATAAGTATAGATCAGAGTTACAAGAGTACTCAACACCAAGGCTCCTTACTAAATGCAGGTATCTTCATACAATCTCATCTATTGAAACACGATATCAACCCCGAAGAGAACACCACCTGGAGGTACGGCATTCTTCGCACCTTGCTTTCCTAGGGCCTTACGACTCCCTTCGTTTCTAGTAGATGTTCTTGTAGATTCTGCTCAGCTTTTTGCTTCTGTCACTCTTGTTTGCCGTTGCTATCAGTAATTCAAGAGCCTGTGAAAACATCGCTCTTCGTTGATTACCTTGCCATATTCTCCTTGCTCCTCGAAGAACATGCAAGTTATTAAGAGGCAGCTACAGCTTGTCCTCAACGAAATGCAAGAATGAAGAGCGATAAAAATGTATTAAAGTTCTCTACCTCAAAATCCAATTTAATTCACTTCTATAGAATATATCACCTCCATAATCACCCCGATCTTTTTTAGGAGGGTCATCAACATCCCTTCATCGAATCTGCCACTTTCAATGGCCTGACATTCGAAAAGAGTTTAACATGTCGAAAACACATTCAAAACTGGAGATACCACTATGTATCACCATTGAACCTCCTTCGCACATTTACTGGTAGATCATGGTGTCAAGACCGAGTATGTGTTTTGCGCCTCTATAGGACTATCATCCTATATTAGATTACGGGTGTAATGTTCGTGGGTCAGCATCTCCATCGACCCTCTGGTCATTGAATACCATACACAATGCCGGTATACGGATCAGCACAGGCGTCTACCGCACGAGTCGCATTGAATGCCTTTTGGCCGAGGCTGGTGATCCATCCCTGAGCCGAAGGCGAGATATTGTCATCGGCTCCTATGGTGCGAAAGTGTCAGCTATAAATCCTCCTTCGCGCCAAGAAGTTCTTCACCCAAGTCACAGGACATCGTACGAACTCAGATCGTTACCTCATCCTCCAGGTATCCGTTTCTACATGCTTTTACAGAATCACGATATTAAACTCCCCATCCCTGTGAAACCCGAAGTCTTGTTCCCCCCTGGAAGCTTCTCCTGCCTAAAATAGACTTGCGATTATCATTCTTCCCCCGTATCCTCAACTCAACCCAATACATTTCTGGCGGAATTCCAGGAGACGAAATCCATGAATCCAAACGCTCGCTCGAATCTATCTCCTGCTTCTCTTGTGACACCTCTGACAATAATCATCCAACACCAAATACATAGTTTACTGCTTCGTCTTATAATTTGTTTTTTTGTTGGATGCATGGTCATGTTGCGATAATAGGGAACGAAATTGTTGACCAGGCAGCAATACCAAGCTGTTTATCGGTACCAAGTTTATCAAGCTGTTTATCAAGCTGTCAAACGGTACCAAGCTGTTTATCAAACTTTAAATTCTAAGTGCTTGGCAAACTCAGTGGCGGAACTCAGATTTTAAACCTCCGAGAAACAAGGATTCCATAAAGCCTTGGTCTTCATCTCGTGGGTCAAGGCGTGAGGAATTAATTCTGAAACGCCTTCGGATTGGTCACTGCCATTTCTCCCACGGACATCATCTCCGCTGTGACCCACCCTCTACTTGCGGCAGTTGCGAGACGGATCTGACCGTGGAGCATGTTCTCCTGCACTGTTCTAAGGTACGAAATAGCCTCCGAAGGCATCACCTTGCTAGCTCTCTAACACAGGTACTTGGAAATGACGAAGATTCTCTCTGCAAGCTTTTTAGCTTCTTACGAGAAACTGACATTTACAGCATTTCCTGAGAGAACAAGATTATGCCAATTATTTGGCTTTTAATTGGACATTTTAAAAGTGTTTATCTGTTTATCTTTTTTCTGCCAACACCCTTTTTTAAATAATAATTAAACACGGGCGCTAATGAAGGGACCGCAAAACATTGAAAATTTCTGCAGACCCAAGAAAGAAAAATAAAGCAAAAGTTACTCCTGTGTGATGATGCCTCAATGAAAATGGTTGAACAAGGAGATGATGCTTCTTCACTAAACTTAAGTGCCTTCAACCCAGGAACAACATCAAAAGAGACAATTCAAAGAATGGCAACAAAAGGCAATGCACGGTAAATTCCGTAAGGCTATTCATGAACCTCATGTTGAAACACCATCCTCGCTGCAATGGCTATCAAACGGCTATATATACCCAGAAACGGATTTATAATGGCAAATCAAGATAGAGTATGCCAAACTAGGAGCAATAAAAAACATTGCATGAGCGTGCCCGTGGTTGACAAATTCATGATATACTGCAACCAGTGCTGAAACAATCGAACATGCATACTGAATGAACTGCACTCACCGACAGCACGGACTTGGGGAGAGACAACCAACTAGCTACGATTGTTCACTAATTGGCTCTTAAACATGCAATGTTAAATATTGAAGTTCCACTGTTTTATAAATTCAACCCAGCACCTGTAATGGAAGCAAATAATGCCATCATTTATTGAACAGACCCATATTAACTCACTCCAGCAAGACAACCCTCTTAGAAAAGCCGACTCGTCGAAATGGATCGGTATACGTTCTGACTGGGGATGCAGGGAGGGCTCTCAAGTATTCCATTCTCACTACTGATCTTTCACCATTCTTCTCCACATCATTTTTTCTCGTTTTTCTATGACATCCTGTCTCTTTTCTTCTTTCCTTTCTATTTCCTTCCCCGCTGTATGCTAAACGCCCACCCATGCGTTTGCTGTGCATGGAGACCCATGTCGGAGGGATTTGTGTCCTTGCAGTTGAGGGACCTGTTTGTTTCCCAACTACTCCGCTTATGCTACTTTCATCTTTGAATCTAGGGATACGTTGCTTACGTATTTTGGGGAACATTCCTTGTAGGTTTCAATACACCTGCTTTGGCTACGGACTCTCCTAGACGGGCAGCCGGGAGCTAACTCACTCCTGATCAATCAAATCGGCTCGAACTAGTTCTTGTACTGAACTCCAGAATGAGCGGGAGATCCACGGCGGGCAGCGCTGTGTTATGTCCTCACTATAACCTCGTGGCACTCCGATAGCGTGTCACCCTGTTGGGCTCCGTTGTGGGTTGGGACCATGGGAATGAATTTGATATACTCTCCATGGACACCACACATTCCCTCCCGCCCTCTTTCGTAAGGAAGAGAATATCCGTCGATGAAACTGTCAATCATGATGGTTTTTTTCAAAGAGTCGGATAGACTAACATAACCACGTTTCCTCGCCATGTCGTGTAGGAATGACGGTGAAAAAATGAAAAGTGTAAGCGCTTTTAAACTCGCCAGAGAAATAGAAAAATTTGGCAAGTTTCAGGCGGTGGTTTGTACCGTATTGGCACACATGACATTAAACCACTGCAAGGGTGTTGTGAAGTATGAAGATTTCACATCAGAATCAGCAGAAGACCCGAAAGTCATTTTCTTCCTGAAGGTGTGACGGATATTTACAGAATCCAATGGAGAAGGAATGAGGTACTCACTCCTACGTCATCGCTGCTACTGACCTTCAATAATCTATCTCTGTTCTAGCTACTACAATATTTGTGTTATGCAGTTTGTGCCAAATAATCTGCGCTGTTTTAAATGCCGGAGGTTCGGCCATACGAAGCCCCGATGCATGAATGCCGTTGTGTGCGTTCACTGTGGAAAAGAATCATGTAACGATTCGAACTGCTCCGCAGATTCAAGGTGGGAACTGTTCTGGGAATCACCCATCGAACTCGAACCATCTTCTTGAAAGAAAGAGAGATTCAGAAGATCCTGGTCTCAGAGAATGTTTCGTTTCCTGAGGTACGATTTCGATACCAGACGAGTAACCCTGTTTGGGTCGAAGTTCGCTGACTCCGTGGGTCACCAGCAGAAGACATGAAATTGCGAATCCCAGACACTGAAAGTTACCTCTGGGCGCGATGCTGCCTGTCAGGTGTTCTTTGAAGACTTCGGCGAAGATGCAGATACCAGATATCTTGCTTCACCTGTAACAATAAAAGAAACGCAAACTCTAACCGTTTCAACAAACTCACCAAGGCGACAAGCTTAGAAACTGATGCCGACAAGCCCCAGATCTAGATCCAGATCGCCTGTATAAATGGACCGATGTCTCCTGATTATGCGACTCTCTCTAGCAGTAGTCAAGACGACTCTGCAGGGAACGAGGAGCCCAACATGAACTCGTGCATAACTCTTCAATAGAAAGAAAAGGAAGCTACGGCAACACCGGGTAGCAATTTTCTTCGACATAGAGAAAGTATATGACACCACCTTGAGGTACTCCGTCCTTCGCACCTTGCAATCTTGAAGTCTTAGGGAACGGCTCTTTTCGTTTCTAAAAGATTGTCTTTCCGTGTCCGCCTAGGTGAAACGTTATCAAGTAACCAGTTAGAAAACGGTGTTCCCCAGGGATCAATCCTGAGTATCACACTATTGCCATTGCTATCAATAGTATCGCATCAGTAATTCGAGGGCCTATGAAAGCACTGCTCTTCGTTGACGACTTGCCGATGTTTTGCTCCTCGAAGAGCATGCAAGTTATTGAGAGGTAGTTACAGTTTTACCCAAAAAACTGCAAGAATGGCGCGATAAAACGGGATGCAAGTTCTGCACATCAATATTTAGTTGCATGCCCTTCTGCAGAATTCATCACCTCCATAATCATCCCGATCTTTTGAGGGGGATCATCAACTTCCTTTCGTCGAATCCGCCACTTTCCTTGTCTTGTCGTTTGACAAGTGTTTAACATGCCGAAAACATATTTAAATCTTGAAGACACGATGTGTATCACCGTTGAACCTCCTTCGCACCCTTTATGGTAGATCGTGGGGTGTATATAAAGTACAAAGACAGTGTTTTGCGGCTAAGGTGTATTGTTTATGGGTTATTACCATCGAACTTCCGGCCATTGAATACGGCGCCTACCGCGCGAGTCGCATTGAATACCTCTTGGCCGATGTTGAACTATGCTTGAGCCGACGGCGAGATATTGTAATTGACTCCTGTTTGGCGAAAGTATCAGTTTTAAATACTCTTTCGCACCAAGCAGTTCTTTACCCAAGACATGGGACATCGAACGCACTTAGACCATCGTTACATCATCCTCCTGGTATTCGTCTGTACACCTTTTGCAGCAACTCAATATAAAATTCTCCATCCCTGTGAACCCCCTCCCTCGAAGTCTTGTTCTGCCTTGGAAACTTGGCCTAAAATAGACGTGACATTATCAAACTTCCCCAAATACTTAACTCACTCCAGTACATTTCTTGAGGCATTTCAGGAGACGATATCCTTGTGTCCCGGCTCTAACTTTATATACACTGATGGTTCCTCCCTCGCGGAGTCTTCGAATAGACTTCGTGCAGCGTTTATACTACAGAGGAATATGCACACTTAGAGGCAGTGAATCAATGACATTGAAGGAAGCAGTGATCTGCATTAATTCAAAGACTCGTGATCGTTAGCTCAAATGATCTCGTGCTTCTGTGCTTGTGAGCGTATGACAATGAACATCGAACACCAAATACATCATTTATTGGTGCGTCGTTATAATTTGTTTTTTGGTGGTTCCCTGACAACGTTGGGATAATTTGAAACGAAATTGCCGACCAGGCAGCAAAGCCCGCCATGAAGAAAACTGAGGTAGACATCCTCACAGCCCCAACAAATGATATCGGCTGTTTATTAACTGATCTATTCTCAGTGCATGGCAAATAGTGCCAGAACTCGTATTTCAAATACACGAGAATCAAGGATTCCAAAAAGCCTTTGTCTTCGTGACTAGGCGCGAGGAGATTATTCTGGCATGCCTTCCGATCGGTCACTGTCACTTCTCCCACTGACATTTCCGCGTTGAGCCACTCCCTACTTGCGATAGTTGCGAGACGAATCTAACTGCGGAGCATGCACTACTGCAGTGTTCTAAGGTACGAGATTGTCGCCAATGGCACCACCTCTCTAGCAGAGGTACTTGGAAATGAACCTTCTCTTTGCAAGCTTTTAGCTTCTTACGAGAGACTGACATTTACAGCATTATCTGAGGGAAGAGGATTATACAAATTAATGGTCTATTTGTTGGAGGTTTTGAAGTGTTTAGCTGTGTCATAACCAAACTCTTTTCTTATAATTGAACAAGTTCATTTTCAGTTTTACTCACATTTTACTTCGAATTAAAATGTTTTACTCTGGCACTGCTACAGTGGGTACAGCTCTTAAAATTATTTGACACGGGCGGAAATGAGCCTAGCTGTTTAAGCGCCTTTTAACTTTAATCACTATCACAAAAAATCATGTCTCTCCTTTAGTGAAATCTCAATAGCTTTAGCACTCATTTAGATGGATTAAATAATCTCCCGATACAGACCCGTTATTATCTGCCGGCAGGAAACACATATTCCTGAGCATTCCCTCTCTTCACGAATTTTACAGGCAAGACGATGATGGCGTCGGTGCCCATGGCGGAGTCGCTACATTTGTCACAGACTCCCTGGTATGCAAAGAAATAGTCGTGCGAAGTACTCTTCAGGTATCTTGTGAATTTTCGTACTGTCTCGATTACCATTTGTAACATCTATATCCCGCCTCCACCAGCCGTGTCACAAGAAGGCCTTGTGACTGTCATCTCTCATCTGCCCTTATCTCGTTGTTGGAGATTTCAATATACGTAATCCCATCTTGGGTGCATCAAGATCCTGCCACACAGGTATTCTTGTCGAAAACGTACTTTTTCTAAACATTGTTCATGACACTAGTTTCTCACCGGCGTTGAACGCCTTTTCCCATTAGATCTAGCTGTCTCCAGTTCGTTACCTATGATTGTAGAATGTACTGTTCTGGAGGACCTCCATGGAAACAACTTTCCAATTCTCATCCACGTAGATGTGTCCGACCTTGACGTGGTTCGCCTACTCTTGTAAACACTTCAATGTTGATTGGGCTAAATTTTAAAAAAGAACTGCACATACTTGGTCAGTGTCCCAACGACATTCATTCTGTGGTTACTTCACCGAAGCTATTCTCGACGCCACAAACACCACCATTTCGCGATCGACGGGTCGACCACGAAGTCCTCCTGCATTGGCAAGAATCAATAAGTTCCCCACAATTGAAAATTTAATCGAATACAAGAGGTGTAGAGCTGGGGAGAGAAAAGTCATATGCGAAAGCAAAACGATATCTTGGTGAACCTATCTTTTTTTCTTGCCGTACTCCTGCAATAGTGGTATAGTGAAAGGTCCGTCAAATTAGGGAAAGACTTCCGAACTCCGACGTCCCAGGGTTACTGGGAAACGGAAATCTGATCACTTCCCCAGAAGCCGTAACAGAGCAATTGGCTTCTCACTGAAAATATCCCCAATTCCTTCCTACACTCTGCAGGGGTTCTCAATTATAAGAGATGAGAAAAACATGTCATGGATTTTTTTAAGTGCCATAGGAGAGGATTATAACTATAATAAGAATTATTGTCTGCTGTCGCTCTTTTGCAAGCTTCTTCTCCAGGACTTTACCAAATCCACAACAAGATGTTGCAACATCTACCCGAGAGGGCGCGATCCTTTTAATCCTTTTAAAAAGCTTTCGCAATATCTAAAAATATTCCAATGGGTGCTTCATTTTGGACCATTGGTGAAACAACATTTTTGAGAAAAGGGAAACTGGGAATTCCCGTAGATTTTTATTTTCTAAAACCGTATTGTGGGCGTGAAACCGCTTTTTTCCCCTGAGACAAGTTTCAATTCGCTTATAGAAGAGCCTCTCTAACATTTTCAAGAAATCTGACAAAAGATAAATTGGCCGGTAATTTTGAATTTATTTTTGTTCCCTTTTTTAAAAAATGCTTTGATTTTTGCTGTTTTGAAAATATCTGGAAATATTCCTGTGCATAAATACCATACATGCCCTATATTTGCATACTTTTATCCCAAAATACTCGTTAGTTACGCGTTGAGGTCTGAACAAGATTCCCATAACCGTAATATTTCAATATTTCCATATTTTTGTATTAAAATCCCCTGTATTTTCATATTTTTTCCCAAAATACGCATTAAGGTCTAAAAAATGCATATGCCACATTATTTTCATCCCAAAATACTCATGCTTAGAAGTACGTTAAGGTCTGATCATAGATCAAGTAGTTTACCGTTAGTTTACATTTGTATTGTATATTTTTTTAAATACTTAATATGTTTGTAACAAATAATGTACTTCAGCATCCGGGTCAATGACCGTCTCGATCAGGGTTTTGTCCAGTTTCCCCATTGAGCAAATGCTGCGATGGCCTCTTGTTTTGCTTCTGGACGTTAATGTAGCTTAACTATGCGGACGTTTTGTAGAACTCTCCTTTTGCTTGTAATGGTAAGAGTAGAGGTAAGGGCGAGTTGCTATTGTGTTAGCAATGCAGAAAAATCATACTTGCAATTCGTTTACCGATGCAAATAAGTTTTCTATAACTCAGAAACGAAAATGACTATTTTTCAGATATTGCTAATGTTATGATTTTTAAAATTTATTTATTTTATTTATGTTAAACTTTTTACTCACCTTTGAACTATTATAGTTAAAATGACGGGTAGGGATTCTGGAACTCAAGAAAACGTGCGCAGATAATCTTTTCCATTCTACGTCACATACAGTTTTTACTGTTTTTTTTGACTGAATAAATCTAAATCTTAATCGCATTTGAAACGAACATTCCATTCCCGAAACCTGTTGCGAAGCTATATTCATTCCTATCCCTAAATAAAAAAAGAACAGAATGATTCATTCGAGGTATCGACCGATTTCGCTTACTTTCTGCGTTTGTAAGCTTTTGGAGAGAATGGTTAATCATCTGGTCTGGCTTCGGGAAGCATCCGTCTACTTTGTATTACCTGGTCACTCTTGCTTCGCAGATATCCATTTCGTTCACATCACACCACCTAGTAACCGTCTTCTTTGACATTGAGAAGGTTTATGACATGACTTGTAGGCACGCCATACTTTGCACTTTGCACAACTTCCTCTTTTCAAGATCCTTTCGAGTTCACGTTGGCAGAAAATTATTCTCCAGTTACCCTTTAGAAAATGGAGTTCCCAGGTGTGATTTTTCAACACTACTCTGTTCGCCATTGCAATCAACGACTGCGTCGAGAGAAAGTAAAGGTATCGCTTTTTGTTGATTATTTCTCCATTTTCTGATCGTCCAAGGATATGAAGATAATTCAAAGTCAACTATAACTGGCCCTGAATAAACTAAATGAATGGGGCGGAAAAACTGGATTTAGGTTCTCCACATCCAAATCAAAGTGCTCCCACTTCTGCAGGATATATCGCCTTCACAATCACCAAGATCTCTTCCTTGGAGACCACCAACGCTGTTGTCTGACGTGTTTGTTGACGTTGATGTTCATATGGTGCGATAGTGTCAGAGTAGATGTTCCATATCGGCGAGCATTTTTGTACCCAGGCCAATAAACATTCTACTTACTGAGACCATCTTTACCTGGTATCCTCTTTCACAATTTGTTGCAGGAGCTTAACCTGAAACTTCCTGCTAATGTGAAACCTCCCAAAATTCTAGCCCTTTCTTGGAAACTTCGTCTAATAGACCTCAGCTGGTCCAACCTCCCCGAAATATAGAGAATTGGGTGCGTCACGAGTAGCATATGCAGTGATTCCCGAAGTGCCCTCCAGTCTCTTTTGACTCTTTTTTCCCTCGGGTCACTTGACTACAACTATACAAAATCTGAGCGGGCATGTCGGAACTCGATGCACTTCGGTCATTGATCTTTGCACTCGAGGCGCTCTCCTAGTGAGTCTCAAACTCGATCTATCGCATCTCTGGCATCTGCATTAGCAGCTCTGTCCTTCAAATAACGAAAGCTCGGAACGCCCTCGGACTTCGGAGAGCATTGGCAGGGGTGCTTTCGAACCAATGGCGTGCTATAACGGTTTCATAAAATATTTCCAGTTATGGCAGTAGCCCTCGGACCTTGCACACCCGACGGGTGCGTCCTTTCTTCCTTGCGTTCAAAGGACGTCATAGAATCAGTCTCCTTCTGGTCGTTTTCTGTTACTCGCGCGGCGGCCTTGTATCTCAATTTTTTAAGATCCCGATTTATTGCCCGCAGCTGCGCGGTGCTGGGCGCCATCCCTATTCGTCAGTGGTCGGTGGCTGCACGCGGTGCCTTTTGAAATGCCTCTTTTTGGGTGAAAGAAACGTTTTCACAGGTGCGAGACCGGATGCATTGGGCGAGGTGCTTGTCATAAAAACACGAGGCGGCTGGTAGATTAAGATTTATTTAGTACAAAACAGTGAAAGCTGTATGTGACCTATTGTGGAGAAAATCGTCTGCACACGTCCAGATTCCCATCCCATCATTTTAACTATAAATAGCTAAAAGTTAAGTAAAAGTTAAAGATAAATAAATAAAAATAAAATTTCAAAAAGCGTGAGATAAGAAAATTTAACTAGACATTTTCGTTGCTGAGTTATAGAAAACTTATTTGCAACCATAAACGAACTTTAGATTTGATTTTTCTGCATTGCTAACAAAATAGTAACTCGCCCTTATCTCTACAAGCAAAAGAAGAGTTCAACAAAACGTGCGCAGAGTGAAGCTCCGTTAAGAAGCAAAAGAAGGGGTCATCTCAGCATTTGCTCAATCGATCAGGGCAACTGGACAAAAACCTGATCGAGATGGGGGTCATTGACCCGGAAGCAGAAGAACATTATTTGTTACAAACATGTTAAGTCTGGTTAATATATGATACATTACAAATGTAAACTAATACATTATTATATAACACCATTGATTTTAGACGATGCTTTGGTGATCCAAGTATTATGTTTCCGTGAAATGTTTAATTTTCGCTTTCTGAGAGAAAAGCATGCGGTAAAACGAAATGAGAGCTTTCAGAAAAATAGATTATGTTTTTCATTTGTGTCAACAGCGTTATAAACTGTTTCTCATGATTCCTTCAGCAATGAGACCGTAAATAATTTGAAGTTAACTTCAATGAATGTTTTGCATACGCGTGTATTATTTATTGAGTCAGTGTTCATGTTATTAGTAATTGTACGAATTGCTGCATCGTGGTCACTGCAAGCTAGATTAGTAGTTTTTATTCCATATGTAGTTGTGGTTTTGTTAATTATAATTTGATCTATTACTTTTTATGATTTAGATGTATTCCGTGTAGGTACATTGATTGTAATATCTGAAATACAAGAATGCAGTAAATTGAGACACTGCTCTTTTTTATGGGATTCGCTCCGAAAAACAATATTGAAATCACCACACATAACAATGGATTTAAAAGATAGATTACTAATTTTGTTTAGAGTTATCTCTAGATTTTCTAAGAAAATGAAATTATCTGAAGCTCACTGTGTTGGAGGTCTGTAGATGCAAATATTGTTTTGAGCGTAGTAAGATGTACGACTGTTATTTCAAAACCTTTTTCAACTGCATATAAATTAAATCTGACAAGAAGATAGAATCAATATCTTTTCTTAAGTAAATACACGAACCTCCATAAGCAGGGCCCTTCTTTGATTTCCTCGTTCTACAATACTATCCTGCAAGGTAAAAACTAGGAATTTGGAGTGTGTTTAGATCATTATGAGACAACCAATCTTCTGTGAACAAAACAATCTATTTCACCTAGATCGCACTGTAATGCTGCCTCGATCAATTTTATTTGAAAGAGATTGCTTATTATGATGCATTATTTGCATTTTTGCATGTACCTACACGGAGTAGTAGGTTGCATTTAAGTGAAGTTACTATTTATCTCATTTTTACCTCGAGTGCTTGGTCGAAGGAAGTAACGTGCCCCAGCAGTGACAGGAGTTGAGCTAGGAGTGGCGACGGATGTAGAGGAAAGGATAATGGGAGAGGTAGTACAAGTATTAAGTTCAGGGGATGAGGTAATTGGGTCAAAAGAGGTCCCGGAGGATGGAAGAGAACTAGGAGATGTGGGTGGGGTGGCAGGACACTGCTGAGGTTGTGAAAGGATGTGTTTTGCGAGCTCGCCACCGAGTGCGTTTTCCGACAAGGTTCAGGTGAAGACCATGCCGGGTGAGGTGTTTTTGTGAGAGAAAGGTTATTATCAAATAATTTAACATGTGTGCCTCTCAGATGCAGTTTCAATTGGTTATTTGCGTGTTTAATGTCTTTGCACAGTGTTAGTGTGTTGTACCAGAAAGGTAGAGTCAAGACTATAATGTTCGTGTTTTGGGCGGCACGTTGTAGTTTGTCAACATTGTTCAGGTGCATAGTGACCACCCAAATTGATGTGATTCTGCCCTCTTATGCTGATGACTGTATCACGTATGGTGAGAGTTTTTGTGTAGGCGTCCAACTCACTGGTCACGTCGGCAAACCTCCCGTTAAGTTTAAACACACCTGTGACGGAGAAATTGGATGGTAATTTCCCGCTGAGCAGGGGGAGATTTGTCGCCCATGGCTATCTCCTAAAATGAGTACCTTTTTGATGGGCGCAGGGGGAATGTCCTTGTTTACTTGTGGACCAGGTTGCACAACTCTACGTGTCTTCGTTTCTTTGCGCTTGCTAGCCTGTTTGCGTTGTTTTGTGGGTGGACGATGATGGGAGGAGGTAGTGAGGATTGAGAAGGCAAGGAAAATCATTGCCACACTCTAAAGCAGAAAATAATTTTTTTAGTCGTGATTGGTAGCGGTGATCGTGTTTTTGCTTTCGCGGATGGACGGTTGGAACTTTCTGCGATGTTGCCTACTGTCCAACGGTCTGTGTTTTGAACGAGCCTTTGGATATGTTCATCAAAATTATTGTTTATATGTGTGAAGGCTTTCAGAAGGTCCGCTTTGAGAATGTACAGAGTAGAAAGTGTATAACGAATAGTATCCATGTCACGAAAGCATATCTAAGTACGTTGTAAATATGAGAATAAATAAATAGATAAAAACTCAGAGTAATGTAGCAGGTATGTCTTAAACCAACATCCTTGTAAGTTAAGTGTATTAAATTATTTAATTTAAGTTACATATTTTTTTAAATAACAGATATGTGATTCTAATTAGTATTTAAATGTGATCGATTAATTAAGTACGAAAGAATTTTAATGTGTTTAAAGTAATTGATCTAAGCTGAAAGCTAATAAATACAATTAGATTACTCTACTTTACCAAATGAAAGTCCACAAAATTCAATACTTGTATATTCGACAATTTGAAACACAAAATTCAAGTTTTTCCGTTACTATTTTAGACGAAACTTAGAATTTTGATGTTTTTCACTATTATCACATCACTTTCTTTAATAGTTTAAAACTTTACGCAAATCTAAAATAATTTATAGAGCAAATAAGTATTGGAAGTATTTCAACGTGTTCAAATACAAGTATGTCCGTTACACAATAAAGTTTTGAGATTCGTCCTTGTCTATAACTAAACTATTAATTAACAACAAATTGACATACAGTCTTTAACATTAAAAATTGAACTACTAATAGTTTCTGCTGTTGGATGAGGCCTTTTGTTGTTTCCTTTTCTTCCTGGAATTAACCAAATTACATGCTGGAATCAATTTAATACTACACTTATGTACCTAGGGAAATCTTATTAAACTCTCGTAAAATCACTGAAACTGCACACACTACAAAATCGTTCACTTGTATAAACGCAAATGGCAATAGCAGTGCTGGGAAAGTAACAATCCAATATTTCTCCCACAGACGCCTCGAAAACTTGTTTTATCCCTAGGTACGACATTACAACACTCGACATTTTCCGCACTTCGCTGTGCTGTGATTTGTTGAACAAAAGTTGTGCATTTACCTTTGTCCATTCAAACGCCATGTCTTCAGCTATTACGTGATACCACAGTAGATCACGAAATCTGACGATACCCGTGATCGAGAATAATTTCTCTCCCAAGAAATAAAATTTACGCGGGAAACGTATTCCTCACAAGAGCGAACGATTTTAGTGGTAAGACGTCTCGAGCTATCTCCGAAAAAACCCTGTATCTTATTCATCTGGAACATGTAGTAATCTGTAAGCATTGTAGATACTAATTGAGTTGTTAATTCCCTGGTAGGTGGAAACACTGTTGAGTATTCAGAGACGAGCAAATGTGTGAGACCAGATGGTCTCGTACTAGAAAAACAAATCTCCCTGCTAGACTGAATGGCCACGCATGGCAGCCAATTTGTCAAAAGAGCTGCTTTTCTGCTTCATAACGGTTTCTATACAATTAGAGACTGCACTGACCATAAAAACATTTATTTTAACAATTATATACAATGCATTAGTTTCCATTTGTATTGTATAATTAACAAAAACATAATATGCCTGTAACAAGTTATGTACTTTAGCTTCCGGGCCAATGAACCCATCTCGATCAGGTTGTTGTCCAATATCCCTGATTTATTGAGCAAATACTGAGATGGCTCCTTGTTTTGCGTCTGGACGTAAATGTAGCTTTACTATGCGCATGTTTTGTTGAAATTTCCTTTTGCTAGTAGAATTTTGCTAGGAGTAGATCCGGGGGCGCTGTTACTATTTTGTTAGCAATACAAAAGTATCAAATCTGCAGTTCGTTTACAGTTGCAAATACGTATTCTGTAACTCGGGAGCCAAAATGTCTAGTTTTCAAATGTTGCTCACCTCACGTTTTTGGAACTTTTTCATCATTCAGCTTCTTACAGTTAATATAATATTATAATCATATAATAACGCTGAGAAAATATTATGGTGCTCAAGAAAACTTGCGCAGATGGCATTTTTTCATACTTCAAATGCAGTTTTTACTGTTCTTTGACCACGTCAATCAAATTAAATCACCTGCCATTAATCATAGGCAACTACCATCGGTCAGGTAACATACACATTTGTGTCATGACATGCATCACGGGAGATCGTTATTATTCACTACATTTGTAATGATTCGCTACGTTGACTGAAATGGAAGATTTCGATGAACAAAAATAACAGATTTCGGATACCACCGTGGTATGTGCAAAGCTGTTGCGCTCTACAATCCGCCATCGAACACAACCTTGGATATCGGATGAATGCCTGCGCTTAGTGGACCAAAGGAATCGCGTCAAATTGGTCAACCACGATCAATATCGGCGACTTAACTGCGAAGTCCGGCATAAGTTGAAAGCTGTGCGGGATGCTTACTGGAATAAGGGAACAGAAGAACTCGAAGCTGCATCCAAACCTGAATACTGCAACGTGTATCGCACTCTCAAACGAATTAGCCGAAAGACCAAATTGACCCATGGCAACATTAGAAAATATTCGTGCAGTTTACTGAGGAACATTTCCAGCGGTAAAAATAATTCTTCAAAGAGCTGTACAACAACGAATCGCCACAAGGGAGAAAAGCTGAGCCATCACCCGTTGATATCTCACACTGACTTTGACTCATCGACTTTGAACCAATTGCTGATGAAGTGAAGACACCCATAAGGTAGCTGAGGACTGGAAAAGCACCTGCATTGGACAAACTCACCACTGAGGCTCTCAAGGCGGGAATTGAAGTCTTGCACCATAGAGGTTGTGCATTGCTGGACCAATCCTGCAGTCCCAACGAATCCCAGACACCTAGTAAAACGTGCCATCTTCGTGCCGATCCACAAGAAAGGTAACCGGTGTTTGTAAGAACTATTGTGGTATTAGCTTGCTTTCCACCATTGGCAGAGTATTTTTGAAAGTGATCCAGTCAAGGCTGCAGAAATATCGTGAACAGTCCAGCCGGGAAGAACAGGCAGGATTTCGACCAAACCGGAGTTGCTGCGATCAGATCTTTGCACTCCGGCGGCTATTAGAAGAATGGATACGCTGTGGAAAACGAACTGTCGTTGTCTTCATTGGTTTGAAGTAGGCGTTTGATTGCGTTCACTGGCCTGTTCTCTGGAGAGCATTGCGCACTGAGCACCTACCACAAAAAGTTATCAGACTCCTCCAGGAAACCTGCGACGGCTCAAGTAGATCCGAAATGAACTATCTGCAGACTTGTCCACCCGAACTAGATTGCGCCAGGAAGATGTGGTTTGTCCTTTACTATTCTGTCGCAGTAGAGGAGAGTAAGTAAATAATTAAATAAGTCAATCAATAATTACACTGAGAATGACAAAAGTCTTGGGATACCTGCCTGTCGGACTTCTTTTGGGTCTGCGAAGTTCAGCAACTCGACGTGCTACGGACTGAAGTCCTTGGAAGACCCCTTTAGAAAAATTGAGCCGTGCTGCCTCTATAGCCGTCCAGTAATTGCGAAAGTTTTGCGAGTGCAGGATTTTGTGCACGAACTGACCTCGCGATAATGCCCGTAAATGTTCGATGGGATTCATGTCGGGCGCTCTGGGTGGACAAATCATTCGTTCGAATTTCTGAATGTTCTTCAATTGTGGCCGGGTGACATGGCGCATTGTCCATAAAAAATCCATTGTTATTTGGGAACATGAATCCTGTGAAGGGCTGAAAATGGTCTCCAGGTAGTTGAACATAACCATTTACAATCAATGATCGGTTCAGTTGGACCAGAGGACCCAGCCCATTCCATGTAAAAACAGCCCACACCATTATGGAGCCAAAACAGCTTGCACAGCGTCTTGTTGACAACTTGGGTTCATGGCGTCGTGGGGTTAGCGCCACATTCGCACTCAACCATTAGCTCTTGCCAACTGAATGCGGAACTCATCTGACCAATCCACAGTTTTCCAGTCATCTGGGGTTCAATCGATACAGTCACGAGCCCAGGAGAGGTGTTGAAGATGATGTGCTGTTAGCAAACGCACTCGAATCGGTCTTCTGCTGCCATAGCTAATTAAAGCCACATTTCTCTGCACTGACCTAATGATACGTTCGTTGTACTTCCCCCATTGATTTCCGCGGCTATTTCACGCAGTGTTGCTTATCTATAAGCACTGACAACTCTACGCAAACGGCGCTGGTCTCGGTCATTAAGTGAAGGTCGTCGGCCTCTGCGTTGTCCATGGTGAGAGATTAAGCCTGAAATGAGGTTTTCCCTGCACATTCTCAAGAGTATGTAGGGAATACCTAATTTCAGTGTTAACACTGTCGATCTCGGAATATTGAATTCCCTAACGATTTCCAAAATGGAATGTTCCATTCATCTAGCTCCAACTGCCATCCCGCATTCAAAATCTGTTAATTCCCGTAATCATAATCACAGTCACAATCACGCCAGAAATCTTTTCACATGAATGACTTGAGTACAAATGAAAAAGCTCTGCCAATGCACAGCCCTTTTATACCTATTGGTCGCGATACTACAGCCATTGTAGATTTGCATTTGCTTTCACATGAGTTTTGTCACTTCAGTGTCAGATAGTAAGTATATAAATAAAGAACTTATTAAGTAACAACTAAATAAACAGGTAAAGAAATAAACAAATGGGAGTGGGAGAAGCGCAGAGGCGAGGGTGCGGCCGATCTACGAGCCTGTTTCATTTCAGGAGCTGAGGAGGCCAAAGACTCTGAGGAATTCCTTTTGGCCTTCTCAGCTCCGTCCCAATACGTGACGTCCAAGCCAGGGAATAAATAGTTCAGAAATAGTTTCGTAGATTAGTATGCACTCCTCTTCTCATGGCAAGTTTTCCCCCTTCAGAGATTTTTTTCCTTAGCCGTACCATGCGGTCTCTATACCGCGGCTTGATGCGATGGAGAGACCATATGGGGTGAATACGAGAATTCAAAAAGAATACTTTAGGATGTATGTATTTTAATGTCTTAAATGCCTTCGGTCTATCCACATAGTATCAGGTTATGTAATTTATGTGTAATAATTACCTATTAATAATAAAAATAATGTTGATTTTATTGATGTTATTAGTATTAACGTGTGTTTCATTATCCATCTTTATCTCACCCTCACCGCATTACCTTACTCATACCTATAAAATATCCTAAATTCCATTTTATTTGTATACATGAACATATTGGGTCAATGTGAGTAAAATCGGAAGTATACGAAATATGGTTTTCTTAATAATTTAATACCACGTGAACTGCTATTCATTTTGAAATTTCTACATGCTTTATTTTCTAATGCGATGTTATAGGATTGGTTTGTATTTGCAATCTATATTATACAAATATTTAATAATGTTCAATTTCTCAGGTAATGGAATCCTACACAATAGGAAGAGAATATTTTGGAATGGAAAAAGAATTTATAGTTGAGGTAGTTCAAAACTGCCCCAACCCTGCATGCCGATACTACAAAAATCAATTGGAACTTTCACAAAAATCCCTGCATCTAAACGTCCCAACGTACATTCAAGAATCTGGAGGTAAAATTTAACATTATGCATGACTACACATTTTCTATTAATCTAAAACAAAATCAGAATTCTATTAGTAATTCATTTGTCGCTTTAAATGTAATGGGTTGGAAGTAATGTTAGTAATTGTGGGTATTTGTTTTTGGCATTGCGTGGAAGGTACGTGTGAACATTAATTCGCGTACACGAGTGAGTGAAATAACATGTTTCTGCGTAGCAATAAACAAAAGAACTTCCGTTGATGATTTGATGCCCGTGGACCAATGTGCATGAATCCAACTGCACGAATCCTTGAAAGTTGCACGTGGGCCTGAGAAGTAATACTCTTTCAGGTTGGACTCACGACAACTGAAGTTTGTCAATTCTTGTAATTTGTGGGAGAATGAACTTGTGACGGGTTTATCCAAGCTGGAGAGTTGAAATGTCACTGGTTACACATAGTCACCTTGGAATTATTTGACATGTATCTAACCTGTAGGTGACACCCAAATGTATTAGTTGTAATCTTGTTTAGCGTGGAGACTGATCTTTTAATAAAGTTGATTGTCAAAGACGCCGATCTCTTGCATCACTGAGGCAAGTTATTACTGATACATATATATCCTCTCTAAGCATACACATACGTAGTGTTGTATTTGGTCAACTTTCAAGTGTTAACAGTTTTAGATATTGAAATTAGTTTCTCCCCGGGTTCAATAAAAGCTTTGAACTAAAAACAAGTCCTGAAAAATATTATTGTAACCAATTAAATGACATTTTTAATCCAAAATTGCTTTACTGGTTAAATTTTGTCTTCTATTGTGAAGAATCTTTTAAAAAGTGTTGGTATTAATTTTGTATAAAACATATAATTTGTATCCACATTTGAGAATAACGATATATATAAAAATGCGACTTAATTCATATATTAAATTCAAATATGGAAACTGTTTATTATAATTCCTAAGCAATGGTTTGCGTATTTGCATGCCTGTCATTGCTCGAAACAACGCTCACGCGTTCCGAAGTCACATTGTGAGCATTGCTTACGCGCATTCTTTTTGCACAGAGCTTATTTTCCCTGTTTTCTCTGTCAGTTCTTTCTATTTGTGGCTGATATTCTTCCGTACGGTAGGTGGCCCTGAAGAAGCCGATTTAGCAAACGAACCTGCTTTTTTCGGATCTGACATACTAACATTTATGTATGCTATTGAAATTTCCCTCCAAAGCAATGTCAACTGTTTGTTGCCAATACTGTAGAGAACTTATATTTTATGAGTAGCAAACGTCTACCAACTTGGTAAATAAAGGCGTATTCTGATCGTACACTTTTGGATGGTCCATCCTAACGCATGGTTTATACGAGGACAGCCAGCCAGCCAGCCGGCCGACGGTACGCAAGTGAGCCGCTTGCCTTCTCTGCCGTTGAAGAAGTTGACCCGTGGAAGCGCGCGAGGTCAGGCAAGTTGCGACTGCGCTCGACGACAGTGTCTCCACCACGGGGAGAAAACGGCGCAGCGCGCGATAACGAGACGTGATGATTAGCACTCAGCGCGTACGATTTCCAAAGTTCCTGCAGCTATGATAATACCATATTAATTAAGAAAAGCGCATTTAATGTCATTGAAAGTGAAAGGGGATTTTGGAAACGAATGGGAAACTTCAAGCCTTAGTGCGACAAAGGAATGATGCCATTTTTTTCGAAGTACGCACGGATGAACAAATTGAAAAGATTAGGAAAACTAAGCAGGTTGCCGATCTCCAGGTGGAAATGATCACACACCCAACTCTTAACATCTGCAAGAGAGTGGTCAATCATGAGGACTTTGCTGCTGAGAGTGAGGAAGAATTAGTCGCGTTTTTAAGAGCCCTGGTGTGTCGGACGTTTACAGGATCAAGAGTAGGGAGCAAGGGCGAGAAATCCCCACATCCACTCTCATTCTGACATTCTGTCTACTATCGCTCTCTGAAAGGTTTATTGCGGTTTTTATCAACCCACGTACAGCAGTACGCGCCTATCCGTTTGCAGTGTTAGAAGTGCCAAAATTTCAGTCTTACACAACAGCGGTGAATGGCAGAAAGCCCGGTGTGCGGAAAGTGCAGAAAATCGATGTATGAAGCTGAACTGTGCACTACACTACTGCATTGTGTAAATTGCGAAGGTTACCATCTGTCCAACTCCAAGTAACTCCAAGCCCTATCGTTATGAGGAAAAGAGAGATAGAGTCGTTGAGAAATTGTCTTTCCCTGACTATGTATCAGGCAAGGAATCCTGTTAATCTTTCTCGGTCCTTTTCTAGCTCAGTGAAAGTGAGGGCCCCAAAGGTAGTAGGAGCTGGCAAACGGCGCAAGGTCCCCTCCCCAAGTAGTGAGCAAGTGTTCCCAGTAGACCTCCTTGGGGATACCGCACCCCTGCAAGGCGAGAGAGTGATCATGCCTACCAAATGTAAGAAATCTCCTGAAAGAGCTCCACCGTCTCAGTCTATAAAATCTTCTACGTAAAAAATCTCTTGATGGAAGTCGATGCCAGTCAGGCATCCACCTTTGATCCGACTATTAGTGTTTGTCATCGAATTCCGACAATCTATACCTGCGAATACTCGATTTGAGCACGTATCTACTTCTGGAAGTTTCCAGGAGGATTCTACCTAAGAGGAAACTCGCCCATTCAGGACACAACGCCGAAAGAATAAAAAAAGAAATAACTTAATACTGTCATGGCTCTCCTATCATGAAATATGAATGGTTTCTCCTCGCGATGGGATGATAGGAAACTGTTGTTGATCCGTCTTTAATATTCTGTTTACAGGGGACGCATCTTGTTCCACCGCGCCACCCATTTTCGCGGCTTTACCCTATACAGGGTTTATGCTGATGATGGACTCCGCGCATAAGGAGGAGTTGCTACTTTGATTCACGACTCGCTGCTCTACAGATGTCTCAATTCGGACCCAGCTTCAGTGTGTGCAGGCGTGTCTTCCATCCCTAGCGCTTACTGTCTATACTATCGCTCCTGGACAAAGTGCATCCGCCGACAAACTCTTAGGTTTGATAAACCAACTACCCTCACCGTTCTTAATAGTCGGTGATGACAATGACCTCAGTCCTCTTTGGGGCACGACCCGCTCTTGTCCGAGAGGCGACGTATTGAAATCAGCTATAGACACCTCGAACTTGGTTATTCTAAACTCAGGCAAACCAACCCATTTCGCCGTAGCCACACGCTCTAGCACGTGCATTGATTTGGCTGTAGCCCATCACTTGCAACCGTTCTGCAATGGTCTATTCCAAGCTACCTGTTTGGAAGCGCCAGTATCCCACTATCATGTACATTGATAACTTGCTCTTGGGTTGGCGCGACCCCCTCAATAGAACTACATCGTCCTGACTGACGTCATTCTGTTTGCCATCGCCATAAATGGTATAGCGTCGTTTGTGGATTATTTTGCCGTCTTCTGTTCATCCAGCAGCAGCAATGTGATCCAGAAGCAACTTCAACTAGTGATCAACAAGCTCAACGAATGGATCAAGTCAACAGGTTTTAACTTCTCTCCTACTAAATCTACTGGTGTGCATTTCTACAGGACATATCACTTGCATAGTAATCAAGTTCTTTACTTGTGAGGACATCAGCTTCCATTCGCAGAATCTGCCAGGTTCCTGTGGCTAACGTTTGACAAATCCCCTCGTGGCGTGCTCATATACGTAGACTTCAAACCAGATCTGTCTCCTCCTTAATCTTCTTCGTATGCTGAATGGTACGTCATGGCGAGCATTACCTTATTGCGTTTATATAGAGCATTCATTCGCTCAGTTTTGGATTACGGTAGTGAAGTTTACGGAACTGCAGCTCCTTGCATTCTCCGACCCATCAACAACATACACCACGCTGGTATCTGCCTCTCCAGAGGTGCGAATCGCACCAGCCGAATCAACTACCTTCTAGCTGAGGCTGGGGAGCCATCCTTGAAAAGTAGGCGTGATATTCTATTTACGTCTTATAGTGCTAAAGTGTCGGGGCTCTTTAATCATCCCTGCCGCCAAATAATTATCCATCCAAAATATGAGGCCTTATATATTCTTCGAACATCGAAATTACTGTGACACGGGCTTCCGCGGCCGGAATCATGTGAATGATCTTCCCTGTCCGGGTGACGCCGAATCGAAGACTGTGTTGCCGACGTTTCGATTATCTTATCGTGGTCTTCCTCAAGGCTGGTCTGCACCGGAATTGTCAGCGCTCGGTTTTATATATGGGTGGGGCCGTGTACGATTGGCTGAAACAGCCTACCAATCGGAAGGCCGCACGCCAACTTCGGGAGGGGGTTAGGTCGGGTTCCGTGGACCGGCCCGTGCCGTCCGATCCCGGACCACGCCTTACTGCCTGACGGACCGTTCCGCGCCGTCGATCACGCGCCGCGCCACCCGACTTGACCCCCTCCCGATGTTGATGTGCGGCCTTCCGATTGGCCGGCTTTTTCGACCAATCGTAGTCGGTCCCACCCGTATATAATACCGAGCGCTGACCGCTCCGGCGTAGACCAGCCCTGAGGAAGACCAGGATAAGATGGTCGAAACGTCGGCAACCCAGACTTTTCAAACTTCAAAAGGCTCTGAGGTCCCTACCAAACACAAATACAGCCATTCGAGGACCTGACAACCCGGAAGGAAAACCAACATTCATTTTTTCCGACCAAGCTAAGGCGAAATTCTTTGCAGATATGCTCGAAGAAAGGTTCACAAACAACACCTCGCAAACAGACGACGAGGAAAATGCAGAGGAAAGCAACAACACCATACTTACACACTGCACTATCAAATTCGAAACCCAAGAACTCAAATGGGCGCCTAAGGCAGCCTACCTGGGTGTCACTTTCGACCGAAGCTTGCGCTGGCTCATACATGTCAGGCGAATCCGATCGAAACTTCACCTAAGGGTCCGTCTTCTAAAACCTCTCCTAAAGGAACCTTCTCTACCCTTGGATCTTCGCCTGGCACTCTATAAAACGTGTTGCCGGCCTGTAGCCACCTAGGCCGCGGTGACGTGGTGGACCACAGCACAGAAATACAAGGACACACTTGAGTTAATTCAGAATAGAGTTCTGAGACTCATAGCTCGCCCTCCGTTTCGGAAACGACTGAAGGTACTGAGGAAAGAACTTGATATCGAGTCCTTTACTCAATGCTTGAGACGGCTATCATTCAATGAAGCCTACCAAGCCTTTCAATCATACGAAGCTCCGGCTACGCTAAAAAACTTTCAGAGACATGTCCTTACCATTGGGCATAGACGACAAGCTCTCCCTTCAGCCATACTAAGGGCATAGAGCGAAACACACTCTAAAATGACATAGTCACATTTGTGACTAAACAAATTGCCAAACTGGCAAACGACTAAGGGCCGTCTCTAACCTACACAAACTATTTACACCTAGCAGTAAAACGCAAAAGGCGTGTGCACTACAAATACGATCAAGTATCCTCTGATCAATACGATCATGATGCGATCGAACACCGCATTGACCTTCGGCTACATCGGGAGAGGAGAAGAAGAAGGAAAAAAGCCTTCGACGCGGCGTCACGCAGACAGCCAAGAGCATTTATATGTCAATATTTCTACGAAGGTACGTTACGAAACATTACAAAAATGAAACAATTGAAAACTAATGTCCTAATAAAATTCAATATAAGTATTCCAATAATGAAATAGTTAATTTTGAGACGCTTGATGTTAGTAAAAGTCACATACAACAAAATCAACAACTGGCCTTTATTCCCCCAGCGAGACAATTATTGCAACAATATTCGATCATCGGCAGAGGCCCCTGATAACGAGCTACTAACCGATGACCATCGAATCCTCAGACCAGATATCCTCAAAATTCTTTGAGACCTGCAACAATACAATCTCAACTTCTTAGAAAATTAACTCCAAACCAAAATAATAATAATAATAATAATAATAATAGTAATAATAACTGAGCGAAATGGCTCTCACCTCTCATCGTCATCCTAACACCTCATTCAAGACTTATCAACCTTGTCTTACTAAGGGATACAGCCGAAAAGATCATCCTCATAATGATTGTTAATCTCTCTCTGGGATAGAATATGTCTGGGTCTCGGAAAAGAACGTGTAGCGTGGTCAGAAATGGCCGATATGATAATAATGATTGAATTTGAGTTTATTTTCCATAAAGATTGCTTTAAAGTGTTCAGTATAAACAAAACATCAAACTAAACCAGCACCTTCAAATATAAAACTTAGTTCATAAATGTAAACTGAAATACAAGAACAAGAAGTCGGTTTTAATGACTTTAGTGAAGTTCACTCCTTATTCTTACAACTCTCACAAACAGAATTGTCCCCTTTAATCGACCTGATTATAAATAAAAAAAAATAAAAAAAAATAAGATATAAAGAAAACAGGCTAGTCGATATTATCGATGACTCAATCCTGAATCACAATCTTCAGTTGAAATACACTGAAAAGAAGACTAAGTATGTGGATCTCAAAGAGTCTATCCTCCAACAATGGAATGGCTAAGTGAGAATCATTGCTATTATAATATTAAGTTCTGGAGCCATCCCGGAGACCATGCATCAAAGACATAAGATATTAGATCTTCCTGAAAACCTGAAGTATATGTGGAGCGTTCATTCAAATAACAATAGTCCATCAAATCATATTTTACAGAAGCAGCGAAAAACTAATTGTTGACAAGTTATCGCATTTTCAAACTATGTAATATAATGTACTGCTTACCAGTATTATTACAATAGTCTACGTATTCTGCTATCAAATTATTTATTTTTAATTATGACGATATTTCAGGTTGAAAGTTGAACTTTTTCGTTTGCTTGGAAAATTTGGACATGTTTTCTTTTGCCCGAAACTCCGGCGGACATGTTTGCTTTCGTATAAAATAGAGCTACTATTATCAACACATTTGATTGGAATAAATTATTTTACTGCAGTTTGTAGGCAAATATTTAATTTTTCCAAATTGACGAAACTACTACAACAATTTCTGTAGCTAATGTAACCATTTTTGGACTTTAAAGAAATTACAAAGGAACTAAAAAGAAATTAAATTTGTATTGGCCAACCATGATCATCTTGTCACAATCACAATTCTCTTTCAGTTCTTGTCTATCCATTACAGTTCAATTTTCAGCTATGGGTCTAACAAGAACAAAGGTATACCATTCCAGGCCAGCAATATCTGAAGAATTCTCTCAATTTATCTTCTAAAACTTCAGTTAATAAATTTGCTACATTATATCTCTTTGTCAATGGTATACCCCTTTCAAGTGACACCTACTGAAAGCTAAATTGTACCATATTTGTTAATGAAAAGTCAGTTTTCCAAAGGGTCAAAGTAAGAACTTCCTCAAATCTAAAATACTGCTGTGGCATAACTTTGACTGTCTGAATCTTCTTCCTTGTCATCGCTTTCTGAATAATGATTTGCTTCACATTTGTGATGTTCTGTACATTATTGCACATACTCTTGAAATTTTTTGTCTTTGAGATCCCAATCGTGAAAGTGAATCTTGGCATCTTATTTGTTACACGAACACGTTCATGTTATTGCTTGCAGCAACGCTGTGAACGTATTGGATTTTGCCTGAATTTCGAATGTTTACAAATAAAATTATTAGGGATATATTTGTATTATTGCAACGATAAGTCAATTTCTTCTGCCGATGGACATGTTTGTTTTTGCATGAACGCTCCTCATATGATGAGTAAATATGTCCTTAAGAAATTCTTGTCCTCTCACTGCCTAATTCTGTTTTGCAAGCAAGTATTCAGAAGGCGCGCGTATGGGAATATAAGGAGAAAAAGGAATGTTCATATGTTACGCTATTATTTTTACTTTTAAACAAATAAAATGATTTTTATATCGTAAAGCGCCAAAAGTGATCATGAACATGCGTTCGTAAAATTAAAAAAAATGTACACCATCAAGAGGAAAACAACATAAGAAAAGATACCTCGGGAAGGGAATCCTTTAACAAGAAAGAATTATATCAACTAGAATAGTTCTCTGAATTGATTTCCAAGATGAGATGTGTATGATATGACCTGTGACCTATTCATCTGAATAGGTTCAATAGTCGTTTCTGGGGCAACAATCTATTCAGTTGAACTAAGACAAGGCCCTCATTGTTTTCTCCAGGCAGGCATGAAACTGTTTTGCGATATATATATATATATATATATATATATATATATATATATATATATATATATATATATATATATATTGTGGCGTCGCCAATAATAACATAATAATCTCATCGAGAGATAGCTTCCAACGCGGCAAAAGTAGGTCGCGAAGGCCTTTTGTCACGAAGGCTCCGCCCACGACCGCGCTCAGCCCCCATCAAAGGCAGACATGTTTATTACCCCTCGTAGGACCCGGCCGAGCAGTCAGCCGAAACCCCCCTTCGAACAATGCACGCCCTCGCGCCCCCTCTTTTGCCACCACCCTGGGAAGGAACGCGGAGTCCCGAAGGGGTTGGCACGGGTGTCGATTAAGAGGAAGACACATTTACGACGCGTCGTGAACGAGACCTTTCTCAGCCGTCAGCCGGTCCCCCTTCGGACAATGCCCGCCCCCACACTCGTTTGGCACGCGCCTTGGGTAAGGCACCCGAATTCCCACGGGGGCTATTTACAAATTAAACACAGCAGGCTGCCGATAAGCCTTTTGTCGACCGTTTATGGCCCGTGAAAATGCACTCCTGCTTGAACACGTGTCCAGACAGCTGCCAGAAGCTTCTGGAACCTTTGACAAAGGGAAGCGAGAGAGAGGAGAGAAGCCGGTGTTAGACAGAGAACGATCTATGGAAAATTACAGGAAAATTGCCACATGATTGGTAAATCAGAATCCTGCAACGCAGTTACCCTCAGCCAATGGGAAGCTTCGCCATGAGGGAAGGGATAAATTTACAGAGTTAGAAACATTTTGGGAGGGGGGAAGGGAGTTTTCTTAAAAACGGAGTACACGAAGGAAAATAGAGGATAATGACGATCGGGACGCGAGTAGGGAAAGACTTCCCGGAGCAGAGGAATCGGAACGCGACTTGGGAAATACTTTCCCAGAGTAAAGTTTGATTTTATTTTGAACGCAACCAGTGGACTTGTCGCGGAGGAAACTCGGGCGGGAGACCACCGGATCCCGCGCTATTTCCGCATCGGCCCGTCGGTCTCCGCGCTTTTTTTACGCCGGGTCCATTGATAGCCCACATCGCATTACGCCAGCGCCCGTGGCCACCCGACCGACTGAGCCTGCTCGAAACGGCGACCTGAGGCCGCCTGCTACCAGCTGAGAGAGGTCGGCGACCTGAGACAGCCGCCGCCCCTACCTCAGAGGGCGCCGCGTGACCAGCCTGGGACTCAACACAGCCAGCGGTGAACGCTAGGAGGCGAAGCTGTCTCGCAGGACAATTTTACGGCGAGAAATTGATAGTGGCCGCGCTCAGGCCCTGCAGATCATAAATGGATTGCATGTTTCATCAGAGATTAAGCCTAATATGTTAGCCTTAAGGGAATTAGCCTATTAGTAATTAGGGCAATGAGCTCACAGAGTAGAGTTAGTAAGAAACTTGCGTCGCCCTTTTGCGACCTGTAACTTCCCTGACAGCTTATGGGGCCAGGAATAAACTACTACTTGTTATAAATGACTCAGTGTTATAATTCATGACCTCCCAACACTTCCATCCAGCCATATTTCAGGAGCTGAACCTGGCGCCCTCCCCCGCTTATATTACAATATATATATACATATACATATATATATATTATTTCAGTAATTCATGTTTTAATTCGATTTGATAGAAGACACGCCACTTTTACATTATTTTTAAATGTCTAAATATCTTAATATGCATAATTTGCACGTATAAATTAAAATCTTTACTTTCAGTCGTAAATATGTGTATCCAAGTTTTAAACATAACATACTTTTAAACAACTTATTCCTGAGTTATTTGAATACATGTCTCCCATTCTTCGGTCAGATTTGCCTCATTCATGGATCATCTTGATGGCTGACTACATACTTTCCCATCCCGAGTATTGCATTGTGCCAGGAAAATACAATTTGTCTGAGACCTCTTCATGAGGACACGATGCGTTGTCAGCAGTTTTCTCGTTTTTCCGTAATTCGGGGCAAAGTGGCAGAACTCAGATTTTAAGCTCATGAGAATCAAAAGCTCCATGAAGCCTTGGTCTTCCTCATCTCATGGGACAAGGCGCGAGGAGGTAATTCTGATACGCCTTCGGATCGGTCACTGTCATTTCTCCCACGGTCATCTCCGCGGTGACCCATCCTCTACTTGCGATAGTTGCGATACGGATCTTACCGTGGAGCATGTTCTCCTGCACTGTTCTAAGGTAAGAAATAGTCGCCGAAGGCTTCATCTTGCTAGCTCCCTAGCACAGGTACTTGGAAATGACGAATCTTCTCTCTGCAAGCTTTTTAGCTTCTTACGAGAGACTGACATTTACAGTATTATCTGAGAGAAGAGGATATGCCGATATTCGGCTTTTAATTGGAGATTTTAGTGTTTGTCTGGCTCTTTTGTAGCAAACCTTTTTTAAAATAATTGAACACGTTTATTTTCAGTTTTATTCACATTTTACTTTGCATTAAAAATATTTTACTCTGGCACTGCTGCAGTGCGTATTGCTCTTAAAATAATTTGACACGGGCGCCAATGACCTTAGCTGTTGAAGCGCCTTTTACCTCTAATCATCATCGACGATTCGAATTTCTTGGCCAGTCCAGTTTACTAGTCCGGAAATGTACTCGGCTACGAGCACCACCATACTATCTTTCTTTCTCTCGAGGGCTTTCATCCAGTCGACAGCCGTTTACCCTTTGCGACTCGCTTGGACACATATTCGATCATACACCAATACACCTGCTGGCTCCTCTGATCTGGCGTCACCGTACTACTTATTGCAGATATATTCCTGGAATTCAGAGCGGGCTGCAGGACGAATTCCACTCTCATGTAATACTCCCTACAAATTCTCTTTTTCATTGTGTCGTTCGAGATGGTTTCACATTCTTCAATGCCCAGATATTTTACCTGGCTCAAGGTCTTGAATCGCAGTTTGCATATCAACTTCAATGCTCTCTAACCTTGTCAGTTTACATCACCCCCTTCACCTCCACACATCACTTCCTTCAATTCAACACGGGTTCATCTCTGACGATGGCTCCGTGCGACTGCTGGCTAGTTTAATTCCATGGCCTGGTGGGTAAGAGAGACATGTGGCGAACATGACGTGTTCCTTTCATCGTAACTAGGAAACTCCGCCTGCCTGAGCTTTTATTACAGCTCACACAGCTACAGAAATTGAGACGGAAAGCTACAACTATTTTTTGCCCAGACCGAGAATCGAACTCGGGATCGCACCACGGGAATCTAGTACACTACCTGTCAGCCACCTTAGGGCTTCAAGTTGTCTTTGAAAACATCAATAACACTGAGCAAGCACACATTCTCTTGCCAAACAGGTTGCCGAAGCCAAAAAGACTGCCAAAAAGCCTTTGTGGGGTATGTTTGATGCACAGATTCCTAAGATGACATTGATTTTGATACATTGGCTTTAGTTTTTGAGATAATAATCGCATCGAAAAATATTATTTTATTTTATAGCGTACATGCTATTCCTAAATTGCATAAAACTTGATCTAAATGAAACTAGATATGCCCATTATACAAAATCAAACACTTCAAATACGTAATTTTAATATATTTGATATATTTATCTTTACAGCTCGAAATTAATCACCGTTAATCGTTTAAAAAACATTGTTTGAATGACATCCTTATATGCAGCAAATCAGTACTACCACGTTGAAGGCTCCAGTAGTATGCCATCATGTGTCTATCGCATCTGCCCTGGTAATCTATCTTCCATCACCTTTTTTTCTTGATGGAAGTGCTCGCCTTGTTCCTCACTCATATTGTCAAGATTTTCTGGAAATTTGTCGAGAAGGCTATGGAGAGAATGTACCATGTACCTTAATGCTCATAGTTGCACTCAACTTTCGAAATTTTAAAACCACGTTTTGCACCAGTTCTGCATAATTTGTTGCTTTACCAAAAAGTTCTTGACCACAATGACAGTGCTGTCCCTGGAAGAAGATTCAGTATCATTCATGAAACTTGGGAAATGTGGATCATTTATCAATTTCCAAATTCGGGGTTCATCATAATACCAGCTTTTAATTTTTCCGTACTCAGTTGAGGAATGAACCTGCTAATGTATTTGAAGAAATCGCCATCCTTGTTTAGCGCTCTCACAAATTGCAATTCGTTGGCAACCAATGGGTCGTTCATGATCTTTGCTCCTCCTTTTGTGATATTTTCCCTTGTCGGCCATATCACTTTTTTCCAGTGCTGCTCCTTTGTACGACTATCTCACTAAAAAAAATATGGGGTACTTTGTGTATCCCTTTTGATGTCCAAGTAAAAAGTTGACCATTTTGAAATCTGCCCATATAGACCATTCGTGATCATGATAGCTAAGGTTTTGTAAGACAGTGTTAATATTATCATATTCTTCTTTAATTTTTCTTGCGTGAGCAATTTGGATTGACGGATAGCAGTAATAATTGTGCAGTAAAACACACTTTAAACTTCAAGTGCATCTGTCTATGAAAAGCCGTCAGTCTTCGGGGTGATATTCTAAAACATTCATATTAACAAGTAGTCCAGGAATGTTAGAATAGTAGACGAAGTCTCCATTTTTACTGAAATATGGTAGGAGTTTTGCCTCTCTTGTCGTCTGTAAAATGTTACTTTCGCTTCTGGTGTCGGACATTTTTTTCAGTTTGGATGCGAAAAGTTCAGCTGTTGTAGCAAACTATGGTCACGTATTAAATTACTGAGCTCTTCTTGAGAGAATTGTTATTTTGTAGCAAGACTTCCATGGTATTCATTGCCACTGCTAACTCCCCACAATTTGAGTATCCCCACTATCGGACATAGGAATTCCAGGGAGTGTGATGAACACTGGTGAGAGAACATCTGGACCATGTGGCACAGATCGCCTTGCTGATTCCAAATCAGGGTACACTCAGTTTTTTTCGTGTAACGATTGAATCCTATGACTTTACAGAATAAAAAAACAATCGTCATGATGATTTCGGGGATCTCACTATACCATCGGTACACCAAATTTTAAACACTTCAGTTTTCCTGTTTGGCACTGACGGAGACCCCCACAAAAATGTTGCTTACCGTATGTGGAGCCCAAGACGTATCTTGATCACCCAACGTCATACCAAAATATGCGTAATATGTTTTTTCTATAAAGTTTCTTTTTCTAAGTTTCTAAGTTAAAGGTATATTTCTTTTCTGTTTTTGATGCGTATATTCCCCACAAATATAGCAAAATAATAAGATCGTTCACATAGCTGAAGAACTCATTGTTTCGTAACAAAAGAAGTGGTATTAATAAGACGAAGCTCAATCAAAGTATCCTGAAAATAATGCGATTATTGTAATGCAATATATAGTGTTTGAAATAAAAACAATAGTGTTTATATACAGATGTTTTTTGCGTTAAATCCTGTGAGTTTTGTGATAGCATAATACATTATAACGTTCATTGCACAATAACTAGAGCAAATTCGATGAAACTCAGGACATATTTGGAATCAGCATACCTGATTGACTGTAAATTCGTGGCAAAATCCTGGGCAAGTGAAAAATAGTTGTTTTTTTTGTTGAGCAGTGTCATGAATGCAGATGATAACCGTCAAATGAATGGGGAGAGCAAGTTACACAAGTATACAAGAAATTTGTATCAAAGCTTATTGATATCCTGTGTGCTATTGGATTCGCTTCTTCGTATTTTTGAAACTTCATTTCTTGAAACGTCTTATGTTCTGTTAAATAAAGAATCAAAACGAAATAATGAAGTTTTCTATCAGTTCATGATTGATATCGCAGATCATATTGTGAACATATTGGGTGATCTTAATAGTTCCAATGCCTTGGGAGGAATAATGACAATAATTCCCCAATCTGCAATATTTTCGTAAATCCATGTCGTTCTTATAAATATGTGTTTTCAGGTGGAAATCAAGTCCCGTCGGCAGCGCAAGAAGCTGCAGCCAATCTATTACGAGGTGCTGCTTTTACTCCTGGGACTTCTGGAGATTTCGGGATGAATCTGACTCACGCCCAGCAGTCTGTGAACCTACATAATCCTGTGGACTTGACAGGATTGTCTACTGAAAAGTCTCCTTCAGTGGAAGGACGTTCTTTGCCAATTGGATCTGGATTAGTTCTTCGCACCCAGCAAATCAACATATGTGAAAAATCCAGCAGGTATTAATTTTGCTTTTTCTCTTAATTGCGTTTTGTTTAAAATCAAACATAAGCGTCAAAAAAGTATCCAGCAACGCCATCCTCAAAATGAGTATATTCATCATTCCTGTTTTCTCTTCAACAAAATCAATGCACTTTCTCTTTACTGTTTTCAAGGTATTGAGATGAAATTTTCACCTAACGATTCAGAATATAGAGGCTAATCAGTTGTACCTACTGGCTTTTTGATAGCATTCTTTATTTTAAAGATATTGGACTAACTTCGTCTTCAAATAGAATACTACTTTTTTACCCGAATAGGTAGATGTTGATGAGGCAAATTCATCAATGCCACATGTGTAAATATTCGATTAATAATTAACAGCAGAAAATAATAAAAAAAATTGGTTGTCGTACGAAAAGCGGGTACTCGGAAGTTCTTGGCGCGGCGCCTGGCAACTCCGCTGCCTCCGACCCGCGGGGCGCAGGCCGGTGGAGGGGCCTAGACCACATCGCACGAATTTCCCTTGCAAGAAACGTCCCGGTGAAACCTCGGTATATTACCATTACATAGCTTTACGAAATGAAACTTGTTGTAAAGAATGTTTATGAAATAGAAGCATATTTTTTCTGAGGCAGTTTTTAACCCAGATTGCAATTTTGAATTGAGATTTTCACCATCACACACCATTATTCTACAATGGCGAATCCAGTTATTAGACTAAATATCAACCATATTTCATATCCTTAAAATTTGTGTTAGTAAATTTTACCCAGAAAATCCTCACGTCTCTTGAGATCTCCTTTTTTAACACCCAGTAATAATCTGCCATCATGGAGTTATTCTAGAAACCTTGGTTGCGCTGCTCCATTGTTCTGGTGTCTTGGTGGAAGCGCTCATCTTGTTCTTAACTCACGTCACCGAGGTTATCAGGGAAGAAATCTAAATGAGAATGTAGAAAGAATAAGTTAAGTGACATTCCACAGTCCAGTTTTTGAAATGTACACGAATGTATCTTGATTCCATTAACAAAATCTGAAGATTTGATTTTCACTAGGAAATTTTCACAACCCCATCAAAAACTTGTCCAGGTATCTTGTTCTTCTGGCGACGTCATTTGCGGGATAGCATCTTTTAAAATATCTCGGATTTGGGGCTCTCAAAGATTCCTTCCTTAATTTTTGTTGCGCTGATTATTGGAATTTTTTCTTGGAATTACTGGAATGATCCTTGCAGAGTTTGCGTTACCCGTCGTCTTCACCAAACAATTAAGTATGTAATTATGTATGAAGAGGAGGGACAAATATGGTGGGATCAACGAGAGGGCCATTGAGAACACTGTTTCCCACGTTCATAAGAAACTCTTCGGTCGACTTGTTTGTGTAATGATCTGATGTAGATCGACTGTCCCACAAACATAAAAAGCAGCAAAAGTTTGAAAATCCTTCTTACCAATGACTTTTAGTCCTTGTCAAATTTGCTCTCTTTCGTCTGTTTAATTTCAGACAGTTTTTAGATGTCCTTCCTATTTCTACATGTACAAAAGCTTCGCTATTGGAATCAACCACATCTTCATTTACTTGGAAATTTGTTATACGATCATAATCGAATTCCCGCAATTTACCTTTACTTATTTCTCGTGTGTCCTTACTACACATAGTATGTTCTAAGAAATGAACATCTCTCGTTTCAAAAATACAATTTTCTTCTGGGTTAAAAATTCTAGTAACTTCTGTTTTTTGCGTATCCCACGAAGATGCCATGTTTACTTCTTGGATTGAGATTATTTTTTTCCAGGATCAACGGTCCCATAATATATCTTTGCACCAAATATTCGCAAATGTTGCATGTTTGGTTTTCGACCTGGCCAATTTTCCAAGTGAAACTTTCTCTGGGTCATGTGAAGTTGATGTAATATTACGATCATACACTGCTGTTTATGCAGCTTCTTCCCAAAAATGTTACTAGCAGCCCTGAATCGATCAATATCGTCCTGGTCATATCTAAAATGGTACTATTTGCTTTCTCAGCAATCCCGTTGCTTTGAAGGCTGTATTGTGTAGTTCCTTCGTATTTTATACCTTTATTTTTGTAGAAATTAATTCCGATCTTATGAATTCGCCCTCGTTATCAGTTTTCAAATTTTTCTCTCTGAGACTTGTTTGTGTTTTACTCCTTGTCACAAATTCTTTAATCTTATCTGTACAATCCGACTTTATTATATTCTACATTATCATGAAAATTGTTTACATCTGTTGCAGTCATCTCAAAAATAATTTTTTTCTCGTCAAACCTTCCATTCCCTGCGATATCATTTTATCATATATTCTCACACCCTTATATAAGTACGATGTTCTTGTTTCTTTTTACCATACCTGCTGCGGACAGTAGATTAGTTATTCAAAAGTGGAACATGTAAAACCCTTTCCACAATTTGAGACATATTCCCCAAATCATTATTAAAATATTCCATAACTTTTCTACCACAATCTGAGTATATTTTTCTGTCAGTTTCCGCTGTCTCATTTTCTATCTTCGCACGTCTCGGATCCTTCAATAAATCAATTTTATGACGTCATGTGTATCGTGCCACCCGCATCAAGGTACCACACCTTCTTTTCGTCTATTAGCATCTTTCATTCCTGTTTATATGACCACTAATACCTGTTCTTTTTCTTAATAATTTTGAGGATTGCATTTCCTAGATTTCAAGTGATTACACATATCGATATCCGTAAGATTTTTGTTATCTATCTTATTAAGTTCGCTCTTCGATTCATTCTTGCTGTTGGCAACATTATCACTGGCCACTATCTTCTGACCCTTTATATGCCAGAAGTTTCGTGCTATATGGCCTAATTTGCCGCAGATGTAACATGTCCACTTTTTAGTTTCTCTTACTTTATACGCGTTCTTTTCCTTTTCGGTATTAAACAACTTTTGCCTTTTCTGTAACGTAGAAGATTCTCGCGCATGTGTTCAAACGTAAGATGTTGATTTGCTAATAGTGCCGTTGCTACCTCGTAGTAATTTCTTGGCAACCCATTAAGAATCTATTTAATGAATTCTTCTATTTATTCTTGCAATTCGCATGTTATACCCCTAGCTCTTGTTAAAATGATCGATTCTTTGTTCATTTGTTTCAATTTTGCTAATTTCATATTTAAATTAACTAATATGTTTTTATTAATTCCTACATGTCGACGTTTTAATAAATCCCACAGTTCGTTTTCATTATTTACTCCTTTAGTAGCCAAAATTTGTTCATTCGATATGGTCAAAATTAGAATGCTCATAACTTCATCATTGTTCTTCTACCTATTTTCTCAATTTTTAGTACTTTATCTCTTTCAATCTTTCGCGGTTCGCCTCGTACTATTACTTCCTTGAACAGATGTCTAAACTTAATTAAAGCACTGACTTTTATTTTCCACAGATTGTAGTTACGATCTGTCAGCAATTAAATTATTGCAAAAGATGAAGCCATCACATCAGTCATGATTCTTACGATTTCCTTGAATGTAAATGCACATTCGCTCTGCTACCAGATACTTACTTGTCATCCGTAGACGGCGGATAGTCAAGTAATACGCATGTTTACATTTCTACATACAGCATTTATTACATCAACCAGGTTGGAGCCCAAAAAACACGTGAAGAGCCCTTGTACAATGTTTCCCCGAATGAAATCATATGATTTTACGATACAAACAAATAGCATATCACAATGTATACAAAATTCATGTATGCAACAGAAAGGTCTATTAACACGTGACTCTCCAACGAATGGAGACACCTATACATGCTATCATATTTGTTTCGAGATACGCTACTCAAATCAAAAGCCCATTTTATCCCCAGCAACAGCAGATCCTGAAGAAACGGCTTTGCCATTGACGATTCACACAGTCACAATATGAAAACCGTCCTATATCAGAAACTATTCGTGTTAGAGACAATTTAAGCACATATTCGGAAGCAGCGCGTGACATTTCAAGAGAGGCTCATGAACAGTATGTAATAACTACAGGTGAATAAGCCTCCTGAATTCTCTTTACAAGATTCACGCGAAAATAATTGCTAAACGATTTAGAAGTTCTTAAGAACGTACACAAATGGTACACATGGTACACAAATTAATATAAAGAAAGATAGCGGAGGGTTCCTACAAAATGCGATTAATAAAGGTATTAGAGAAGTGTTTAGTTTGTCCAGTGCCGGATTACTGCATAAGCAGACTAAGCAATTGCTTAGGGCCCTCGTCAAATTGGGGCCCTTCAAAAGACGAGATTTATTGATGTTTGTTAACGTTAAAAAAATTAGCAATATTACGTATTTGCCGGTGTTTAAGACACTCTTCTACTTCAGTATCTCGTAAAAAATAGGATGCGTCTTATACAACGGATGGATATTTTTGTAACTTTTAATGTTTAGTGCATATCATTACAAAAATCACTTGTTTGTTTCGTCCACTGTTACTGTCAATAGTATTCAACAGTCTAAATGTTTGGTGTAAAACTTCCTATAATATCGTAATTCAGTATGAGATGACATAGTTTTATCTGCTGACAATAAGTAGACAATCAATTACAGTATCCGTTGCGTCTGAGGTAACTGTTTCTCCCTTCCCGTAAGTGCTACGCAAGCGCATTTCGAGGAATAGCGTTTAAGCATCGAATTTCTTCGTATTGCAAATAAAGTTCCTCAGTTGCTCTTCACAATAGGCGAGAAGCGAGACTCCTTACAAATTCAAAGTTGATATGCAATAATATATATTGAAATTGATATGCAAAACCAGGCGCGATTTCATCAGTCTTTGTCCCAGTATGCTAGAGCCATTTCTCTCGATCCGTTGTCCCAGTATGCTTGAGCAGCCGTTTCGAGCGGAACATTTCGTTGCATTTCCTGTAACTGACAAATTTAACAATTATGTTGTTTTTTTGTCAGCTACTTGTCGGCCTACCCGATGACTCCTATCAATATTTTGAAGAATTAAGCAAACACTTATCTTACTTGCAACTTGCTCGATGTCTTGTCGGTGTCTTCAGTTTGTTTCTTCGACGCCGAATATATCCGCAAGCAGTTTCGGCGTGAGTACACCTCAAGCTGGTCTGTCTTTTTTACTGTGATTTTAGATTTGAGTTATCGTGGTCACGTTCAGCCAATTTCGTTTCTAAACGTGCCACAATATTATTATTGAAATTCATCGAGTCTTCCTTGCTTTGCTACAAGTTCAGTATGCGCAGATGTCAAAGAGCTTAAGAAGGTAAGCGATGTTACTGCCTTATCCAATGCCTCAGTCACTTGCGCCGCAATTTTAGTCTCAAGATCAATATTGGCACTATAAGCGTTCTTATTGCTCGTCTTCATCTTAAGAGAGAGAAATATATAGAGAAAATCAGATGATCACGAAAAGACCTCAGAAGAGAAGTTTTATGGAGTAGTGGACGAGTAGTTTTATGGAGTAATCTGCATTTCTAAGTTTCTAGGCTGTGACACACAGGATAAGTATGATGTCATACACAGAATAAGTTGATGTAGGAAGGAAAATAAAGCGTTTTAATCATATATGCGGTACGATTAAAATAACCCTAAAAAATTTATAAAACATTAGCTGTGCCAACTGTTCTCTATGGAAGCGAAACGTGGATACTGAATAAAAAACCCGTAGTAGAATTCAGGCTTTTGAAATGAGATTTTTTGATCAATATTGGGCTTTACGACAGAACACAGAATGAGAAATAAGTTTGGGATATTTAATTTAAATGAAAAATTATAGAATATAGTACCGCATGCGCATACCACGTACAAAAAATGGATAATTCCAAAACTACAAAAGTCACACAGAAGAAGTGTGACATTTAGTAAAAATCACATTTTTTCTAATTATTTGTTGTTGTTGACTAGGGACGTCCTTAATTTGGGGGTAGTTCGCACATTCGCAATATTAAAACCATCTTATCACAAAGCTGATGCGTCTTAGAGAAATTGTAAGAACATTTTGGGATCAGGGCGTGATTATAGTAAATCACACGTAACTCTATCTCTGATAATTTTTCATTGTTGGCCTGTGTTATTGAAGGTACACGAATTACATTTCGTCCAAAAAGAGTCAATTGAAGTGATAAGAAAACCGGTATGTTCTCTCTAGAAGTAGCGTTCATCAGGGTGATTACAAGATCTTCAATTTTTAAAAGCGGCATACTTATATCATGTGTGCTAGCGTTAAGCCTTGTGAAATACACTTTTCAGTAAACATGTCGCTAATATGTTTGAAATCATTATGCGTCATTTCGCTCGGGGAGCCCGTTGTCTCTGCTTTGAGCAGCTTCGGTAGGTTTCCGACCCTTATGGAAGGGAACGCGTGACCTGGGAGTTGAGGGATCTGTGCATGCTTTCTTGACTGCCGCCTTCACGCCCGAAATTTGTAGGTAGACCTGATCTAGACACATTCACTACGAACACCTGTGAGCCCTGGTGATCGAGGGGAAGTCTCTGCAACTTGTAGGTTCCAACAGTTTTTCGACCTTGGACTCCTCTATACTAGCGGTCTGAAGCTAATCTACTTCCGATCAATCGGCTCATACTAGGTCGTGTACTGAACTCTTAGTATAAGCCAGGGAAGCCAAGGCGAGGCAGCGCTGTGTCATCCCCCCACTATATCTCCATATCAACCCTGGTATCCCAGTGGGGTGTCCCCTTGTTGGTCTGCATGTTGGGTGGCAGCACGGAGGCTAAATCCGCTTCCATCCTATGGAGCAAAAGACCAACCTCTTGCCCTCTACCGGAAGGAAGGGGCAATGTTGTGAGAAGACTCGATTTAAATAGTTTTTCTCATAGAGGAGAAACCGAAGAAACCACGGTTTCGTCTTATGAGATTCGCGGAAGAAGGAAAGACTTTCAGGAGTGTGAGCGTGGTCCGTCTTGCGTGAGCAATTGAAGATTCTTTCGAAAAACTCTACGCAGCAACCCCGGTATGCCTTTAGTGCGGCAGGTAAGAAAACGAAGTAGAACCCTGCGCTACAACATTGCACTGTGTGAATTGCGATGGAGACCATTCGGCAAATTCCAACAAGTACCCTACCTCTTTAAAGCAGGGAGAGAGAGCCAGTCAAAAGATCTGAGTCAGCGAGGTGTCCTTGCCCGAGACCAAAACCGTTGCTTGGCGAGAAACCCTGTAGATCTCTCTCGGTCCTTCTAAAAAACCGTGATAAAGACCGCGAAGGCAACATTGAGCTGCCAAACTGAAACTCAAAAAACTACCATCTATGTGTGACGAGCTTGTCAGGTCTCCCTTGAAGAATTGATTGAAATCACCAAGTCTGCTCTTCCATTGATAATCAAGAACAAGAAAACATCTAACGTTACAACGAATACCCCAATCCGTGCGACAAAGAAATCGGGTCCAAAAGCGCGTGTCTCAAGATCTCGATCACACATCTCAAGGGATCAGGATTCTCCTTCACCGCTGGCCGTCCTCTCTAGCAGTAGTCAGGACGACTCTGCTGTGGACGAGAACCTTCCCGGGTGTGCTCAAAGCACTTTTTAGAAAGTGTTCGAGGAGATACCCATATAAATATCAACCATTTCTCTTGAATGAAATGTAAACTGTTTCCGTTCCCATTTATACGAAATAAGGTTAATAATCTTTCGTCATAACCCGTTTATTATCTGCTTGCAGGAAACGCATCTTCTAATCCAACATTCCCTCTCCTTTCGCGGATTTCACGCTTACCGGTTCGACCAAGATGACGGGTTTCGCGCTCATGGCGGTGTCGTGGTATTTATCCACGGCTCCTTGTTCTCCGAGGAGTACATCATCCGAGCCGATCTCCAGACCGTGTGCGTGCGGCTGAATTTACCTTCCGCTCCGCTCTGTGTTTGCAATATGTATATTTCATCTGCACAAACTATATCGCAGAAATAATTTGAAGATGTAATCCCTCAGGCCTTTTATTATTGTTGTCCAAGGCTTTTCCTTATTGTTGGAGACTTTAATGCCCAAAACCCCGCCTGTAGTGACAGGAAGTCGTGCATGAGAGGTACTATTCTCGAAAATACTATTGACCTAATTATATTATTGCATTAAAAAGATTTGTGTTTGGAGTGCCATTTCTCGACGCAGAATAATTTGTCCGTTGTTTCTCAAAGAGACGGCAACGGCGGATATGTATTACAGTATATTGAAATTTTGTATCTCTTCTTAAAAGGATGAGAGAAATTGTTGGTTTCAACAGGATGGGGCGACATCACATACTGTCATACAATGCAAATTTCTGGAAGAGGTTTTCGGAAACAGTATAATTTCACGAGGTTTGTGGCCCCCTCGTTCGCCTGATTTGTCGTCACGAAATTGTATCTTTGAGGATGCCTCCAAAGTAAACTTTATGCAAACAAGTCTGCTATTCCCGAAGAGCTGCATAGAAACGTCGAGAAAGCGATTCGCATGATTGACGAAGAAACTTGACATCGGGTTGTAGCAAATGTTCTCAGGCGTGTTTGTTAGCAAATGGAAGGCATTTTGAACATTTTTTGTGAGGTTCGCAGTTTGCGACACCCAGTTCTTCTTCATAATAAATAATTTCCTTTTCTTCTTTACCTATTACTAAAGTAGCCTTCTTATTTTTGTTTCCAGGGAATTTCCAAAACCTTTATCGTTAAGGAGGAGATAAACGGGATCAAGAGAAAGGCTGTGATGTATGATCAACCAGTGACTATCTTTCACTGACAGTTTAACCAGTGATAATTTCACTCCCCTACAATTTGAAAAAATTATGTTTTAGTTTTGAATGCTTATCCCCCTACTTTTGAGGTGCTGGTTCCAAAAACGTTATCCGTTTTCCACTGTCACGTCCAGTTTTCTTAAACATTGAAAACAAAATTATCATTTTCCCCCAAGACTGAGGTTTATATTTATACCTTTCTACATGGTCATTGTCGTGCTTAAGAAAGTGGTGTATATAAGAATTATGAAATCATGAAATTGTAAACATAATGCATAATACATTTCACAACAATTACCAACAATTGATATAATTTATATTATTTTATAGGCAGAAATTTTCTTTTTGCACTTCTTCCATAAGCATGTGAAGTACTTTCCCATTTCAGAGACCAGGAGTGGTCTGCAGTTATGTGTACTGTCCATGGTAACACGATGATGGTATCTTCTTTCAATGTCTTTAAAATCTTGATGAGAACATTCACCATGTTTGTCGCTGTAAAATCCAAGACAATCTAGAAAATAGTCAATGTGAGCATGTAGGAAGTGTATCTTTAAACTCATGTTACAGCCTAGTTTTCTCAAATTTTCCAACACGGGGGTTTACAATGATATTGTAATCCAGACTCTTTCTGTTTCCTAAGAAGTTTTTTACAACCTCTTTGTAGCTATGCCAGGCTGGTTTTTATGTGTGACATTGTATTATCTAAATTCGGATCACACAATTTGCTGATGTGAGTTAAAGTAATAACACCTGCTTTCAGTTTATCTAGATGCTTTACGTGATAAACACCACATACATAGTATATTAAAAAATACGCGGACTGTTTGAACAGCGTGGCTCCAGTTGATTCCAGGGGAATCCGCGTGATGCCACGAGATTTGCACATATCTGCTGAATATGACGCCATTACCCGATCATGCTATCTTTATTTGTTTATTAGCTACATGGTTGGTAGTGAAGTATTTTTTCGTTTGGCGGATTTGAAAATGAATGTCCTGAAAGAGCAACGACTAGCTGTGAAATTTTGTGTTAAACTTGGAAAATCTGCGACAGAAACTTTCGCTCTGCATAACGCGGCTTATGGTGTTGCTATGAAGCGTACGGCATGTTTCAACTGCCATGAACGTTTGAAGATGGTCGACATTCCAATGAAGACGAGGACCGTTCTGGACGTCCTTCCACGTCAACTGACGACCCACACGTCGACAAAATCACTGCCCTGGCGCAAACAAATCGACGTCTGACTCTCAGGGAGCTTGCTGGAGTGTGGGATATCAGTTGGACCTTGTCACGAGATTTTGACAGAATATGAAGATGCACCGCGTTGCTACCAAATTTGTGCTACGCCTGATGACGCAGGGACAAAATGCCCAACGTGTCCAGCTTTGTCAGGAACTGCTTGATCGTTCAGACGAAGATAAAAACTTCTTGTCAAAGATCATAACCGGTGATGAGCATGTGGTTTACGGTTATGACATTGAAACCAAGGTCCAATAGTCCCAGTGGACGGGTGAAACGTCTCCCAGTCCCAAAAGGCTCGCCACGTTCGCTCTAAGATCAAGGTGATGCTGGCAGGTTTTTTATGCTAAGGATATTGTTCACCACGAGTATCTCCCCGAGGACTCCACAGTGAACAAAAATTAATACATTGAAGTTCTGAGGGACGCCATCTGTGGCAGAAGGCAAGAAATGTGGAGGAGTGACGATTGATTTTTCAATCATGAGAACGCACCACCCCATTCAACTTTCAGAACTGATGTGTTTTTGGCCAAACACTGGATCACTTCTTCCTCACCCTCCCTACTCACCTCACCTTAACTTGCTCGTTGTGTCTTTTTATTGTTCCCCAAACTCAAAAGACCCTTGAAAGAGATAATTTGGGACAATTTTCGAGATTATGGCAAATGCGACGAAGGAGCAGAAGGACATTGCAAAAGAAGCGTACTAGCATTTTTTCAAGAAGTTGACAAGAAACACTGTTGGGATAAGTGTGTGTTCTAAGAAGGCGAGTACTTTGAAGGGGACACAGACATTTAATTTGTAAATAAAGTACATTTTGTTTTATGACGTCTGACCGCGTATTTCTTGAGCACCCCTCGTATGTACTTAAAACACTCACTCTTAGTCTAGGGCACGTACAAACTGGTGTAAATTGTAAAACATAAAAAGGTGTAATCACACTAACTCGTGATACTTCCCATGTTATACAAAGATATATAAAAGGCACTTTTATGAAAAATAAATTCTTAATTTTCTCGAAAACCAGACGTGATACAAAAAATGGATGGCGCTGTACAACTCTGCGCCAAAACTCCGTTCAGAAATACGCATTAATTCGAAAACATTTTTGTTGCAGAGCAGTGTTATGCGGAGACTACTACGCCCCTCTTTCAAAACTACGAATCTGTACTTTAAAATTATTTCAATGATAATAATAGTAATAATAATAAGAAGAATATCAAATATTTGTTCTGCGAATTTGGATTTAATAGTTTATTAATACTTATTTAAAATAGCAAGTATAAATCGTGTACATTTCTGTAAGATATTTATTGCGAAACTGAAACAAACGTTTGTTATTAAATTCGCTTGAATTTATATTTTACAAAGCCAGCTTATTTAACGTTTAAACGGTTTATGAAAGAATCACTGTTCTTGTGAATACAATTTTCTTTCGATCCCAAACATGCAGACGCATGCTTTTCTCTTGAACTCGTGGCCACGGCGGTCACCTGCTCTCCTCCTCAGGGAGGCATTAGGGGAGATGGAATTAAGCCTACTTCCCGACAGTTTACCGGCTTGAAATCACCACCCACTAACCGACCCGCTGAAACATATGAGTTGCCAGTGCAACTCGCTCCGCCTGCAGAGAGTTGAATTTTAATCTGATCACCTGTGTAAAATCCTTCATTTACACCATCTGTCACTGGGAACGAAATTAAATCCTGTTTGTTACGTCATGAATTTTAAATAACGAAACTCGATTGTTGGGAAAAATACCTCGATAGAAACTAAACTCCCATAATGATATAGTTTCGTTCCTGGAACAAAACTAAATTCCTAGCGCTAGTTAAGTTTAGTTCCTGAGGTAGTTTTGTTTCTAGTAAATAGATTTCTTCGGACTGTAGTTTCGCTACATATTTTAGTTTCTGTGTACAAGAAACAGTAATGAAAAGCCTTTTACTTAGTTTCGTTTCTGTTGCCACCCTTGGTATTTCCTTATTTTCGAAAAGTGTTTTTATAATGACTATTTCACTCATGTCTTCCGAATCTAAATAACGAATGCTAAGCAAGTATATTCAAATTAAACCAATCCCAGATGTCTATTGCCATATGATTATCAATTTTTGCGCTCCACTGTAATCATTTTGTCTACTTTTGTTGTTATCGATGTAATTGTTTTATGACCATAATAGTGTGTGAGCATCAGCATAAAATTGGCATTGTTTTATATAGCAATATCGTTTTGGAAAAGTTTCAAACTCCAAAAGTGAATCCATTTTTAAAGATTCAGTGTTGAAAACAGCAAAAGAAACAGAGGACGTGTGTAGAAGCAATTTCAAGAATTTTATAAAGAAATAAAATACAAATTTAGATCACTAACTACAAATGAAATTACACACGTTTGAAAGATTGGACAATTATTGTGCGAAGATTAGATGGTGAATAGTACAAACAATATGGTGTCAAAACTCTGGGGAATGTTACAGCCAAAATTGGACAGGAAAATGCTTTAGTAAGTAGAAACGTATTGTCAATCCATTCGCAATTGACGAATCCCCCTGCTAATTCAGCTTTTACGTCTTCCATTTCAAAAAGGTAGTATATAACAGGGGGATACTAGACCAGATTCCCGTAAATCGTAATATTTCCATATTTAAATATTTCCATTTTTTGTATTAAAATTCCATTATTTACCATACATCCCCTGTATTTTCATATTTTTATCCCAAAATACTCGTTAGTTACGCGTTGAGGTCTGAACAAGATTCCCATAGACCGTAATATTTGAATATTCCCATATTTTTGTATTAAAATCCCTTGTATTTTTATATTTTTATCCCAAAATATTCTTTTTTTTTTTAGATTATTACGCATTGAGGCCTAAAAAATGCATAGGCCACATTATTTTCATCCCAAAATACTCACGCTTACCGGAAAGTTGAGGTCTGATCATATATCGTCAAGTAGTTTACCGTTAGTTTATATTTGTATTGTATATTTTTTTAAATACCTAATATGTTTGTAACAAATAATGTACTTCAGCATCCGGGTCAATGACCCCCATCTTGATCAGGTTTTTGTCCAGTTCCCCTGATCCATTGAGCAAATGCTGAGATGGCCCCTTGTTTTGCTTCTGGACGTAAATGTAGCTTCACAATGAGCAGGTTTTGTTGAACTCTCCTTTTGCTTGTAATGGTAAGAGTAGAGGTAAGGGCGAGTTGCTATTTTGTTAGCAATGCAGAAAAATCATACTTGCAATTCATGTACCGTAGCAAATAAGTTTTCTATAACTCGAAAACGAAAATGTCTATTTTTCAAATATTGCTAATCTTGCGATTTTTAAAATTTATTTTTATTTATGTTAAACTTTTTTCATCTTTCAACTATTTATAGTTAAAATGACGGGAAGGGATTCTGGATCTCAAGAAAACTTGCACAGATAATCTTCTCCCCCTACATCCCATACAGTTTTTACTGTTTTTGACTGAATAAATCTAAATCACAGTATTAAATACTCACGCTTTGAGATCATAGACCACATTATTTCAATAATTAAAAATAACAATAAAACAAATACCTAGACCACATTTTCATTCAACCCTGCAAACAGCTTAATTCAATAATATCCTTTGCCATAAGTCCTTTATATGCTATTCTCGAATTCTTAGATTTTAAAAGACCTTTGGTATACTTTTCTTTTTTAACAAAATAGCATATTGTCTAAGTAAAAACATACTATAAATTTGACCTGGTTTATCTGATTTTAGATCAAAAACAACTTTATTTCCAAATATGTATCTACATTTCTTGCATCTGCAAGAGGATATTCACATTATTTATTAATTTTCTAATTTTCTTTGAAATCTTAACATGATAAGTAGCTTCATTCAGTTTCGATACAACGTCCATTTCTAATGGGTAATTATTTTTGGTTTAAGGAATGTTTTTGCTATTCCTTAATAAAAACTATTTCCTAAAAATTTGCGTTGTATTGATACTGAATCAAGCTACTTATCAGTTTAATGTTCAGAGAAACAAAATTCTAAGAATTTAAAATTAGTGCATAATGGATTGAATTAACCACTTTCACAGGATTGAATTAAAAATGTTGTCTAGGTATATTTGAGTTTGAGTACATTGTAATTGAATTAAAATCTGGTCTATGACATCTATTGAGGTCTAGAGAATTATTGAATTAAAATGATTTAGATAATATTTAATTAAAATCTAGTTTAGATAGTATTGAATTAAAATCTGACATAGGTATTTTTGAATTAAAATTTTTCTATGATTATAGAACATAATAAATGTGATTTAACCGATTATCATTCACATGGTGTTTATTGTATATGGTAGTAGCTGCTAGTGAATTAGGGATGCAAGCATTAGCAAATTATGGATATAATTCTGAAAATGGTGATGGTTGCGACGCTATTCTTAAATTTTATCATCATTTTATCATTTAGATGGAAGTTTAAATAGTGATGCATTAGATTTATTGAATGAACCGCGATTTGCTGTGCATGATACTTATTTTAAAACATCATCACAAAATTGAATAAGAATACAGTAAAATGGTGCTATACGAATGTCAATCAGGCAATATTGATTTAACTGAATCAGCATTGTCGCCCAATAGAAATTTAAAATTCGAGAGAGATATTTTACATCCAGATATAATCATATGGAATAAATGTGGTGAATGTCAATGTAAACGTGATCAACATATGTGTTTCAATTAACTTGGTTAAAGAACTTGGAAAAGGTGGTATATTAGCTTATGGTAAATTTCCTAATGCAAATAATCCTCCGTTAGAAATCCATTTTGATTTATGACGAAGAATGGTATTATATTAGAGATACAAATACACCACAAGGACAAAAAAAATATTTGGATCTTTCCATTCAAAAAAGTAGATTTTATGACATGACTCCTTCAAACTTGAAAATGTTTTGGGATATTGTTTTCCATGAGGCCTACATCGTTGAGGTACAATATTAAAATTTTCTAACTGATTGTTCTGCAATAATGCACTCTTAAAATCTCCTTGTGAATACCCCTATATTCATGAAATGCACCTGCTCTTATAAACGTTTCTAAGAATTTGTGTATACGAGACATAGGAAAATTATTTACTAAATATCAATTTTATATCGTGCTATTCTTGACATACAACAATAAAGAACTTTTTTAAACGCAATTACTCGAAAGACCTTTTTAAATGTATGAAAATCTGCAATACTATTACATTCAGGATGTTATAGAAGCTCTTAAATTTTCTTGATATCTTGAATGGAACAGCAATTATCATTAAAAAGCTCACCTGACCTGAAAGGAGCATTATGCAACCTACCGTAAACCTTCATTGTTACAGCGGCATCTGGTCGCGTGGCGGCTGATGGAGTACTCATTTAGAAGTACCATTTGAAGAAACACTTCCGTAGGCACTTCAGTTGAATTTGATACTGAAAGTTTGTTCTCACTGACTGGGATGAAACAGATTTTGTGAAAATTGAAAATGGGCAATGTTTTTATTTGTTAGAACGCCATCATAAATAGCTTTTGCGCCACTTATTAATGGTGCTAATGAAGATAATAATACACCAATAAATCCACCATATTTTCTAGATTGTAATTTTTCATTTGAAGACATGATAAATTGTCAGAACCGTTCTTCATACTTTCATTTTTGTTTTATTTGTTTGGATGATAAAATATCAAAATTGATATTTTTAACACCTGGCGATAACGTAAATGATGTAGATTTCACTCCCGACATTTATAGGTACAGTAAAATCAAAGCCGGAATCGATCGGGACAAATAATTCCGGTTTTGACAGGTTTCCGTTTTATAATGAGTTTCCATTTTACGACACTTGTGATATTAATATTTCTATTCTGCAACTAGTAAATTAATGCAAGTAAGTAAAGAAGTAATTTATGTAAAGTCAAAATGACATGATTTTAGTATGATTATTGAATACTTTTACATTTAAGGTATTTATGGAAGAAATCACCAATAAATGAATTAAACATTCTTCATTGACAGCTTCTGAGCTTCTCTTTCTTCCATAAGTTTGACCTTTTCATCTAATGTTAGTTTTATGGTTTTCGCATTGTTAAACTGGAAATGAAACTCAAATGGCTCCACACAAAAATACACACCACCTCAAATGGCTGAAATCGGACTGCTTGCTGACTGTTTCAACGCACAATGCGTCACAGCCCAGAGTACTATAATTTTCTGATATCTTTGCGTGATCTTGAGCGAAGCGTCTCTGGCCGAGGGGTTACAATTTTCAACGTAGGGCATGGAGAGACGCGAACTGATCCATTCCCGAACACCTTCCCACGCTCAAAGCGTTGGAAGGGGGACTTCCCCTACGGCCTACGCCTTGAGAGACATATGACCCCAAGGACGAATTCTACGCTGAGAGCTGAAGCTTCGCTCTTTCATAGCGCAGTTATCACGACTAAATCACGGGGGAGAGAATTTAAAACAGACTTTCAGATGCATTCATTATATTAAGAATATTTCGTGTCTCTGCTAATTGCAATAAATTTACAGGAATTCCGTTTTATAAATATTTTCACCCATAGGACTTGAAAATCATTCCGTTTCCGCGTTGGACAGGTTCCGTTTGATGCTGAGTAAAATACGATATTAACTTCACGGGCCAGATAAATTTTCCGGTTAAGGCAGGTTTCCGGCTTGAACAGGTTCCGTTTTAGTCAGATTTTACTGTATTTAAAAAAAGAAACATAAAATTTAAATTCCCCAATCAGGTTCTATTCCCCTTTTAGCAAACATGGTTCCAGTGACAGAAGTACCAAACATTCTTTCTTTTAAATCACTATCTTTACTAAATATTCGTTTTTTTGCTTCATGTAATATTTTATCAGCTAGATGTCTAGATTTTAAATGTTTGTGATCTCTATGCAATATCATGATATATACAAACTTCATTAAGTGGATTGATTCCTTTATCGCCACGTTTTAATCAAGTTTTAAGATCTGTATTGGGTCCACAATATTTATATCCAGGAAGATGTAATTTCAATGGTAAATGGTTAATTACCCAATTTATAATACTAGCATCATGTGTTTCAGGCTTCTAGAACGTATGAGGTTTACTATATAAAAATCGAATGAGATATGGAATTCCTTTTGGATTATGAGTAGTAAAATCTTGAAATTTACCTGTTAACATCGTTATAGTACTTATTTTTCGTTATAAAAATATCATTACCAGCTTTTTCTTCTCCATGCATCATTAATAATCGATCTTTGAGGTCCTGTACATCATTCATCCAAGCATACAGGTTTTTCGGTATATTTTTTATTAACACCCATTCCAATTTTTTGTGATGTACCTTTTTTTCTGTTTTTTTCTTCTGCTCACAAATCTTTAAATATTTTATTCAATTTTCTCCACTTTTTAATCAAACTTGATTAGTATTTGGATCATAATCTTTCAATATGAGATGTGTTTTAGTTGCAATTTTTTTATAATTTTCTAAATCTTCAGATATATATTCAATATCTGAAAAAAGATTTATTTGTTAATAAACCTAATAATCCATCAGTACCTTCATTTTTCCCCTTGTATAATATGTTGGAGCAGAGATTAAATGGTCCATGCATGCAGTGTAAAAGCTTTTTAATGAATATAAGAACAAATACATAGAATTACATGCGTCACTCAGCCGGAACACATCTTGCACTCACAACACACAACGTGTGAGTAACACGGTAAGCAGGGGAGCCAACTTCAGTACACTAAATTACTTCACTGAACTTGAATGACAAGTAACGAAACATGTTTCAACACAAGCAGCATTGTTTTGTCTGCTTTGCCCGATATTGTTAGGCGCTGATCGCAATTAATTATGATGGATTTCGACGAATTGGGCTGAAATGAATTTATAAGGCGAACGCGTGTGCCCGAGCTGCTTCTTTCGCCGAAATACAAGCACGATTCCAGGAACAAGGGGGCAAAGGAGCTACATTAACGCCCATTAAACAAATTGAAACCCTATCACCAGAAATCCCTCTACCAGAAGCGCCTGAAGACGAATATCTAGCGAATATATTGGAGAGGGGGGTTGTGGACAGATAGGGATCCAAGAAAGGATTTTATTTTCCATTGCGAAAGATATGATAAGAATTTCGATAGTTTCACCAAACGTTTTCTATCGATCGTTCTCGTTGTCCATCTTTTGTCGTCTCGGATGATGCGCGTGCTCCGTATCTGCCTGTGATATCTCTACGTAACTCTTAGAACGCAAAAATAATTTCATATACAATTTTAATTAATTTCAATAAAAAATTAGAAGTTTTACAACAGCATATATTTTCTAGAATTATTTGTAACTGTCTCTCAAAAAGCAAAAGGTACTGTTGGAAATATACATTTATATTGTAAGGTTGAAGTTTGTGAACATGTCGACAGTGTCGCCATCTGCGTCTAGTATATTATTGGAAATGTACTATATATTGAGAGATTGAGGTTTGTGAACGCGCCGACACTGTCGTCATTTGTTTTTGGTATGTAAACGAATGATCACATTCATTCGTCCTTTTTGTCTTACTGTGCAGCAATGTAGTGTTTGTAAAAGACCGTCAAAGACGTTCAATAAGAGTTTATGTATATGTATTTTGTTATAAATAAAAGTGAAATGCAGTGTAGTTCTCAAGAGTTAATTTAACATGGTAGCAGAGGTCCGTGGTTTCCGGATGCAGATGAATTGCTGAAGAGGTTATATTGGAGTTCAGCCCAGTGTCCGTCGATTCGAGGAAGTTTGCGACATGGACGACCTGAACATTCCAGCTTTTGATGGAGAGGACTACGCAAACTGGAAAACGAGGTTAACTATCTATTTGAAATTAAAAAAAATGCCATGAGGTGACCACGAGGTCGAAGCGAGAAGAAGACAAGGACGTAGAATGGGAAGAACAGAACCTGAAGGCGATGCATTGCATTTTTAGTGCAATTACTAACAAGCAGCTAGAGTTCGTGAATGATAAAGTAAGTGCTTTCGAGGTTATGAAGAAGTTTGACGAGCTATACTCCAAAGAGTCAACAGCGTTGCAGATTGTCTGCAGGAACAAACTAGATGGACTCAGATTAAAGAATTACAGCGACATAAATGAATTCTTCACTGTGTTTGAGAAATACATAAACGAACTGAAGTCAGCCGGGGCCAAGGTAAGCGAAGAAGAGAAACTAAATTACATGCTCAAAACGCTGCCCGAGTCACTAAGTTATATCGGAGATCTAGTGGATGTTTTGAAGAAGGAAGACCGGACTGCGGAGTACGTGAAGGCAAAAATAAGGATGAAGAGCATCAAGGAGAACCAGGACAGTGAGGGCGTAAAATCAAATGCATTCATCTCGGAGAAGAGACCTAGTGCGAGCGGCCAAAAAGTGTGCTACGGATGTGGTAAACCAGGACACTTCAAGAGGGAATGTCGACAAACTGAGAATCATCGAGGTTCCCGGGGACGTGGCGGAAGAGCACGAGGTAACTATGGAGGTTATGTCAACCAAAGTTATGAAAATGGACATCGCGGAGGCAGAGGAGGACCACGTGGGTCCAGAGGCGGTCGCTATGGTCACGACCGATCTTACCGACAGAACGAGCAAGGAGACCGACATTACCGACAGGACGACCATGGTGGTAGGAACCGTGGAGAACAACAGTTTTATCAGAATGTAAGTGGCGCAAGCAGTTTCGTGACAGAGGTCTTCGCCAAGGAAGTAAACAGTGTAACACAGGATTCAGGTCAGATTGAAATTAATTGGTTGTTAGATAGCGGTTGTACAGATCATATAATTAATAACGAGGAATACTTTTCTAAATGCGTAACGTTAAAAGAACCGATTAATGTAAAAATCGCGAACGGAAAGATTTTAACGGCAACTAAAGTTGGTAATGTAATTAGCGATTTTTTAGTGTTTGACAGATTAGAACGAGTTGAAATGAAAAATGTATTTTACATTAAAGATCTAGATAGGAATTTAATTAGTTTTTCAAGAGTCACAGAGAAACATGATATTATTGCAAAAGACATCAGCGCAAAAGTTTTTAGTAAAGATAGGGGTTTAATTGCAGTTGCATGGAAACAAGATAGGTTATATAAAGTGACAAGTGTGATCAACAAAGGGGAATTTAACGTAAACTTCTGCAATAAAGAAAATATGACAATAAAGGAAAAGTGGCATAGGATACTGGGGCACGTAAATTTCAATTATTTAGATAAAATTTGCAAACATCAATTAGTAGATGGAATCCCTCAAAACGTCGAGTCTGAACCTATGAAATGTAAAGTGTGCATAGAAAATAAAATGCATAATGTTCCTTTTAAAAACAACAGAAATAAGGCTAAAGAAATCCTAGAAATTGTTCACACAGATCTAAATGGGCCACATTCAACAGTAGGTATGCATGGTGAAAGATATTTTGTTTCTTTTATTGATGATTATAGTAAACTTGCACGCGTTTACACAATTAAAACTAAAGACCAATTATATGATTGTTTAGTTGGGTATGTAAATGAGGTTGAAAATCTTACTGGGAAAAGGATTAAGAAATTGCGGTGTGATAATGGAAAAGAATACATGAATAATAATATATATCAATACATCAAGGAAAAGGGGATTGTTTTAAATGCGTGCCCGCCATATGTGCATGAGTTGAATGGAACTGCTGAGAGGTTCAATAGGTCAATCATGGACATGTCAAGATGTTTATTAGCCGAAGCAAAAGTTAACAATAGGTTTTGGCCAGAAGTAGTTTGTGCTGCCGCGTATCTGAAAAATAGATGTCTTGCAAATACCGCAGAATTGAAAACTCCTTATGAAATATTTTTTGGAGAAAAGCCTAATGTCACACATTTAAAATTGTATGGAAGTAGAGTCTTTGTAAGGGTGCCAGAACAATTGAGAAAGTCAAAATGGGATAGAAAAGCAGATTTGGGAGTTCTGTTA